>VXBC01010531.1:126196-226222 GCA_013399945.1 Ploceus nigricollis
GGGGTGGCCACTCTCGCAGGCCCACGGCCACAAAGGAGCTGTGCCAGCCGGCGCTCACACCAGCAGCTCGTGGCCGCAGCGGAGCCACACCGCATCATTTGAAGTAGTTGAAGTATAATTATCACACTGTATCAAATACAAAATAGGTATATTTTTTAATAAGGAAACTAATGCATACTGGAATAGAATAGGAAAGCAGAAAGGTAAACTTGTGAAATAGGGAACACTGTGCATTTGTATATTCCTATGCATTTTATTAACAAACTGAATATTTTAAAGCTACTTTGGATGCTGAAAAAAGGCAAGGAAATTAATATTTTTGTAATATAGATGTCACCTTATATTTCATGCCTGATTCATTTGAAAATGTAGATTAATTTGCAAACAGTTTAGAGAGGTGAACTATTGAATTAAGTCCTATAAGATTTAGGATTCGTCATCTTTTAAAGTTGACACTCAGTGAGAGCTTGTCAATTACAAAGAAGTGAAATGAAGTGAAAATAAGCCTCGTCTTCATCTTCTTGTTATATGCTTGGTTGGTTATAGAGACATCATTTACAAGCTGAGAATAATTACTTGCAAAGTATTTTTCCCTTTAAACCAAAATTATTTATTATTTTACCTTACTCCATTTTGATATAGCAGTTACTCTAATTTCCTAATCTCGTAACCAAATTAGTGTTTAGGTACGAGTGGCTACCTGAAATTAAGTGTGTTTGAGTTGAAAATGAAAAACACTATTTAGAGTAGGATTTTTTCTCAAACGTTACTTATCCTCTTGTGATGAGTTATACAAAATTTCTTCACTTTATAAACTACAGCAGCATGCAATTTGACATATACACATATGATAAGGAGAGAACAGCAACAGTAAAAATGTTTTCTATTTACATGCAAACATATCAACATTCTCTTCCACCTTAAATGGATATTATGTTATCAGTCTCTTGCTTCTAGCAAGAGACTTTAATTTTTGTAGAGCTCATTCTTTTAAACCTTTTCTTAAGCTGTAATACAGTCTTTCTGATGTGGTTTTCTCAGACTGAAGTGAGTTAGCACTTTTTTTCTTATCAGTTTTATTTGACATAATGAATGCTTAGAGGATTTCTGTAATCAAATAACTTGTATCATCCTACTTTCTTTGCATCCAACATTCCTGTACTTCATTCATTTCCATATTAAATTCCATTTTATCAAAATCCTCTGGCTGTTTTAGAAGAAAGTACTCTATCATCGAATTATTTTCTTCTAGATAATAAAAATGTATTCAGCAATTCTGCTAAAGCATTACCTTTGATTTTTAACTGGAGCTCTGAGCTAGTTTTTTTCTTGCTTTTCCCAATGGTCTGTCATGACCAACTGAAAACAGAGAGACCAGATAATTTGTCTGTGGTGCTTAGCAAACCAGTAGCTCAACTTGAACTGGAAGAAGCCATCTCCCAACTCAGAGACTTGTGCCCAGACCACAGAGCTCCCCAAAATGAGCTCCTCCCTGAGAAGGAGTGTTCAGGAAAACATAACAGCCTTTTCCTGAATGGGAACAAGTACTTGATGCCAGTCATTTTATTTGTAAATGTACGCAGAACTTAGTGATCACATATGCAAAATATAAATGTCAATTATTAATTAAAGTTTAGAGAGGATAATTACAAAATTTTTTGCCATGCAGTAAATTTTCTTCATTAGTTGAACTGGATAATTGTATTTATGCATCATTCTTGTGGTATTTGAAGCACAAAGCAAATCTTATAACACCTCTTGTATTATTTCAATTTTGTCTTTTCATATTCATGCCATTCCCTAGTAGAATTCAGTTATGCTATTTAAATGTACAGTAGAATATTTTCCTTTTTATTGCAGAAGAATGCTTTGATCTATCAAAAAAGTTTAATTGCATTTCATGCGGTAGTTTCTGTTTGTAATTAGGTGTATGTGTGGCAGTTGCTAAGTGTTTCTTTCATGTCCTTCCATTTATTTTTAAAGCAAATTTTCTGTTACACCATCATGTCTTGTGCAATAAGTGGTTTGCTCAGATTCTGGAACTTCGTATGCATATCTGATTCCCCCAGTCATTCTTGATGTGTTTTGGCAGCTTGGCTTTTGCTTACTTTAATTATTTCCTTACTGGTTTTGATGGACAAATGCATGGATTTAGTGAATATTTTTATATCTCTGACTCTGAATAGGAAATTAAAGATCAATGAGGAATATAGTGCTGGCTGTAGCATCCCTTTTGTATTTTTTTTCTTTTTTCTTATTTAAATAATATCTGAAAAAGGAAATTTGGTTAATAAAGAATGTAAAACAAACAATAGATAATTTGGAGATTAGCTCTTAGGCTGATTTCGTAATACTCCTATCCTACTGAATAGCATGACATTTCACATGGGATCCTATAAAGCAGCTTGAGGAGGAAGGAAAGAGATGAAAAAACACTTTGGATCTAGTGATTAATAACCTATTGATTATTACTAAGAATGTAGAAATACTTTCTGCAAAGCATAAAAGACTACTGGATTTCAAATGGGCACAAAAATATATTTGGTTGAATTGAGATTTTATTTGGTATTATCACACTCCTGCCCATGCTTATCATCCTTTCACACTCCTGCCCATACTTATCATCCTTTCTTCTCTCATGGAAAATGCTATTGAATTCTCTTCTGCAGATTGCAACAGGTGTGTGAAATTGAAATATATTTGAATTCCTAGATAAATGACATTTATTTAAATATCATTTAAAGAAAAGGGCAAAATCAAATTAAAACTACTGATTGGTCACATCAATACTTCCTTTTTATTTTATTTACCCTTTTGGTATCTCTGATATGACATCTTTTTTTTTTTTTTTTTCCCTAGCTTTTCATTCATCTTTTCTGGTAGTGCATTTTTATTCTTATTTTTTTCTTTTGTTCCTTTGTGTTGATACTTTCCTTTTCCCAGTATATTTTCTGACTCCTCTGTTTCAACTACTACAACTAAAATTTGCTTTCTAAATCTAAGCCCTTTCTCAATGTTCTCCCATCTACAACCTTCATGTGTCTTTGTGGCTGCTCAGCCATTATTTCAGTCAGAGCTTTTATTTGAATAAGGTGTGAAAGAAAAGTGGAATGAAAAAAGAGGGAGCACACTCAACTGAATCTGTGAATCAGGACACAGAACTTGCATAGCTGACACACTAGCATGGGGAATCCCAGGTCTTAAAAATCAATGTCTTTGGTATATGGAAGTATATGGAATTTTATAGGGTTTGGCCTATCTTGGTATTTTTCTTAGAATATAAACTTTGCAGTTATAATGTAGCAGGATTATATACTAGCCTCTTGTCTGCTGTTCTGGGGCTATCACAAAGGAAGGAAGGAAGTTGTTGCTGAAGTGCAGCCTTGTTGATTGAAAATAGCTTGCCAATGCCATTGATTTCTCATTTCAGTTAAAATATTTAGATAAAGCTTAGATTCAAGTGAAAGAACAATCTGGATTGGTACAGCTGCCAGAGAAACTGGCTTCTCAACATGGCATTGAGGAGTATGGATCACGTTGGACTGTAGTGGTCAGAGGTTGACCAACTGATCAGCCAAACGGTTTATTTGTGAGCATGCTAATATGCTCAGAACTGCCTCTTGCAATCAGAACAAGGAGGTGGGATGGAATATCAACAACATTTACATGATACAGATGGTTACTAAATAAACAGCCCGTTATAAACCTCACTGCTTTAGTGGCTTTTGTGTTGGTCAAAAGAGACAGTGGGAAATCTTCAGTTTAGTTTTGAACAAAATGTTTTCCTTAAAGCACTGATCCTGAAAAAGAATATTTTGCATGTTCCCCAACAAATTTTATGTCAGAGCCAAGGAGTCAAGGGAAAGTGATTAAAAATTTCTTAACAAAAAAATCTTGTGATAAAGTGGCTTAACATTTTGTTGCCAAGGTAAATAGGAAAATTTCTCTTCTAGCTGTAGATAGCATAAAGTGCTCTTCAGTATCATCACACTTCTCTATCACCATTTTAATTAAAAAAAAAATATTTCATGCCTTTTCTATATAATTTTTTTGTACCTGAGCAGTTCAAAATGTTACTAATGCATTAGATGCTGTTGTTGAGTTTAGGGGACTAATACTTCTCCCTCCTGTCCCAAATCCTACTTCAATATATAAAAAAGCCGCTGCTGCAGTCAAGGGTAGCATGAGCTTTCTGAGGAGAAATGGAATTCCAAAAGCAATATGTAATTATTGTGCATCTGACTGAATGTTTCTCATCTAATTTTGTTGAAATACATCTTAGAATTTTACATATAGAAAATTAAGTCAAATTATATAAGTGAAACACAAAAAAAAAATGAGAAAGTTCAAAGTGTGCTGTGAGTATACAATGGAGTTCCCATGCAGCAGTGCAAACAATAAAGAGAACAGAGATTTTTTTTAACTTATTTTTTGTTAATGAGTGAGCTAAATGCTATGTAAAATGGTTTATCTGTTTTGCAAGAATTTTTTTCAATTTTTTAAGATGTGTTTTGTATAAAAACATGTATTTATAAGTTGCTTTTCAGCCCCCTTCAATTTTCCTTTTCAAAATCTCAGATTAGGCTACTCAAATATCTATATATTGATGCAAGTAGTATTTACTTCTTAACTGAAAAACACAAAGTCATTTCTATTTATGAACATTTTTTTGTAATGTGACCTGGCATTTCTCATCACTACCGTTTGCAGTCTAGTCTTATAAAATTTAATGGATGTCAAAAATGAGCACAGTACAAAAAATAAACAGACAAAAGATAAATCCTTTACATGTTAACAAATGTCACAGAAAGATCTCTTGAAGTTAAAATCCCCATGGAGAAAAATAATTCAGTCTTGACCAAAAGAAATACCTCTTTAAGATATATGGCTAAGGGAAATCTTGGAATTTTCTGTCTTTTGAAAAGAGTAGACTTAATTTGTATGTCCTCTCAGACTATGCTTCATCTTTATTAGAGAAATCCTTCTTTTCCAATGGTTTTAGGCAGATTAACTGGCCTAATTGGACCTAAGCTGCTGTGAAGAGAGAGGGAAAAAAGGTGGAGGCACAAGCTCTCCAAGTCCTCAAGTCACATCCTCCTGGTTGACTGGTCTGCTTAGCCAAGCTGAAACTGGTCTTATTGTCATGTTGGGTGCATTAATTGGAGTGCAGACTAATTTGCAAGAATGCTTTAGTGCCCTTTAAAAAGTGATTTAAAATTCAAAGTGATGGAAATTGTATAAAAGCATGCTGATCTGATCATTACCCAGAATTCAGTTTGACATTTCCTCTATTTATCTGTTTTTATTGTTTAGACTTTAAGTTTACTGTGAAAGACTTAGGAGACTGCAACAATTCATTATATCCTCTGGATTGGTTGATAACCCTTCCCTTTTTTAAACTCAGAGGACACACTAAAAGTAAATGAGTTAAGCACGAAAATGTCTTGTTTGGGGATGATAAAATAAAGAATATATTTAGATCATGCAATGTAATAATAAATACAGCAATGGATTTCTCTTGTTTCCATCAAATATATGAAAATACACTCTTTGGAACAGTCTTATGAAACAGAGACATTAGCACCTCATTAACATAGGCTTGAATGGTAACAAGGATAATGAATTTACATTTTCCAAGCAGGAGGCCACAAACACAAAATTATGCACTATTTTTGCAAACTCTATAGGTAAAGAGATATCCATTGCTGAAGTGCAACTGTGTTCATGGGTGAAGAATGATTTCTGTCAGCACTACCAAACAGCTCTCCACAACATTTAATAAGATAAAAATATTATTTGTCATATGAAATTATACAAGAAGCCTTAAGATGGTTTATAATTAAAGTACATAAATTTGACTCTCATGCAATGCAATAAACATGAACAATTTCCAGGGATTTTTAAGAGATGGACTGTAGGAAACTACATTTGGAACCTTTCTTCTGCATTTTTCTCAAGTCCAGCAAATAGATTTTAGTCCTGACACAAAGCAAATTATGCTTTATCAAAGTGAAGGCAATTGATGCTATCCCTGAAGCATACTATACCTGTCTGTACCAGAAACTGATAACACTGGCTATTACTAGTGCAAAATCCTTGGTAAAAATTACCCAATGCTAGTTCCTGAAACATTTAGATGTAATATCCTGAAAACATACTTTTACTTGGAAGTTGCCCCCTGTTACTCTTCTGATAAAGAGAGATTGTGTTGGCAGGAATTTGTGCTATAATTAATACATTTGGATTGCAGGCTACCCTCTACCCAGATAATGTTTACAAAGCCATTGTCTTTAGTGAAATTGTGAGGAATTTGCTTTCCATAATACATGGAATGGTTTCTTTTTTCATGTAGCTAAGTTCCTTGGTTAAACAGAGATGAATGATGCAGGTAACATTTCTTTCTTATTCTGCACAGAAGAGGAAGACAAACAAGATTCCACCTTCCAGTATATTAGTCAATGTTTTCAAATTTGAATTGAGACACAAGTCCACGTCAGAGTATGCTGAAGTAATGTAACATTTCTTTAAAGAAAAGTTTTAGTGTTGCTTTCAGATTTTTTTTTTCCTGGAGCCTGTAATTTGTTCAGGTTGAACTGTGAGACTAATATCCAGCTCCCTCTAAGACTGTACTTGTCTCAAGTTTGTGGCACTACCTTGAGATGATATAGTGAGGCAGAGGCTGACTTAGAGATTAATCCTTGCCAGTAACAATGTGTCTGCAAGGACTAAAAGGAAGACATTCAGATCTTAAATTGAGTTTCTAGCCTGACTGCAAATGTCAATTTTATAAGTGGTAAGTATGACTATGGAAAGGAAAAGTATGGGACCTCATAGTTCCATAATATGGAACTAGATAACTGTCATATTAAAGAGTGAGCACTGAAATTTTGGCCTCTGTGTTGGCTGAACCAAGCTAGTACTTGTACAATGTATTATATGCTTTTGACTGTGCACCTATCTTTTGGCCATTTCAACTATATTGCATTTGAGGAATTTACAAGTTCAATTTTTTTGTTTTGGTTTAATGTAATGAAGTATTGGGGCTTATTTACTGAAAAACCACTTCCACACTCATAGGTTAAAAGAGTGTTGCTTAATGTAGTGCTGCTTTCCTTAAAAACAAATTTTGCATGTATTTTTTTCTCTGTTTAATTTTATTCTCAGTTAAAGAAGAAAATATTTACCATGGTAACCTGGACTACATAAAATATGCATAATTTGTTCTAAGAGTCATGGCGATGTGTAATGAAGTCTGTCCCTGAGATATTAATAATGTTTTCATATCATGCGAGTTGCACAAGATTACCTGTGGGCAAAAAGCAAAGCATTAGAAAAAGCCTAAACAATTGATTAGTTGTAACGTCATACACTAAAGATGGACAGTCTTTATAACAGGTTGTCCTGTATGAGACTGGCTCCTTAACACACTCTGCTCCTATTATCACATCGAGTAACAAAAAAAGCCCAACATGCAGAGAGCACCACGGTGAATGCTGCAGCTTCTGTTATGCAAACAGCACACACTCAGTGTACTCTCAGCGCTGCAAGAGTTTAGGAGAGGAGGGACCAAGGACAGATAAATGACAGTAATGCAACTTAAGAGGGCATGTTCCACTAGGAAGAAATTATTGGTAAGAAAATGTGATAAATAGATGCACTTACAAGCACAGATAGAGTCCTCTGAAAAAATGACTTAACTCATGCAGTCAGAAATTCACTGAATTCTCTGTGTGAAAGGTATATATTAGCTATCCATGCAGTCTTGAATATGAAATTAGCTTTGTGTTCTAACGTGGATAGGCATAGACACGTCTCAAGTGCCTAATGGCCAACAATGTGAAACTCTGGTACCTTAAATTTGCTGTGGACATCAGTAGGGTCAAGACTCATCTCAGTATATCTTCTATTTGTAAGAAGACAATATAAATTTTTAACTCACTCAATATTAAAATCTGGAAATTTTTATAGCTGTTTGACCAAGTGGCAAATAACACTACCTCTGCATTTTCACCTGAGCAGATGGTAAACTGCACATTATGCTGATACTTTCCATGCAAACACATCCATGTGCACTTTGCATAATTTGGGAAAGCTAACTTCTGAAGAAGCTAGTCTGGTACTTATGTTTGTTCCCTTGGGAGTAGCCTTGGAACTGTACTCTTTGGGAACCAAACCCCTGGGACACACAGCTGATACAGTCAGGCTACGCAGGAGATCACTATATGAGGAATAGAGATGGAAGAAACCTATGCAGTGCAGCACAAAGTCAGCACCACCACACTGGTGCTACAGCGGCTTGCTCATCTAGTGCACTGCACGGTGGCACGGGCAAGTGGTAAGTGAGTTGATTTAGCCACAGGGAGCTGGACGTGCCAGGTCCACTTCCAAAGTCCTAATCCTAAATTGCATAACTGAGATCTCAGAGTATCTCCTTAGATCTCCACATTTTGGACTTTTCTGTTACTTTGTCAATCTCTCCTCCAGGAGTTCACCTGCATTTAAGGCCAACAGACAAGAGCTCTTTGCTTGTTTATAAAATGCATATGCTCAGCACTACTATGGCCTCAGAATGCTAAGCATGGCATCTTCTCTGCTGGAGAAAATCTAGAGAACAAAAACAGTAACGCATGTAAGTCATGGGAACCTGACCATGGTTGAAAAAAAAAAGGGCTTTCATCACACAGGATGGAAAACAGCCACCTGTACTTAGAAGGCTGCTGCAGGAGAAGAAAAATTATCTGTTCACAACATCCTTTGTAGAAATGATTACTAAAGGGATTAAATTAATCAAAAAATATTCAGAATAGACTGTGGGGAAAACCTTCTCATAGTAGGGATAATGAAGGTCTGGACAAGAGTGCCTGAGAAGGTTTCAAGAATATCCATTTTTCATAGTTTTTAAGAATGGATTCAACAAACAATTGTCAGGAATAATACAGGTATATTTTGGATCTTGTTTTAGGCAGTGGGTGAGCTAGATGGCTTTTTGAAGTCCCTTCCAGCTATAATTTTCTACCATTCTGTGATTTTAAAAGATGATCTGTAGACAAAAAAAAAATTAATGTGCAAACAGAATCTGTTTACTGAGAAGAATATGATATTTCAGAATAAATGAACCAAATCAGCTGTATGCTTAATGGCACAGACCATTGGGTGATGAAGGAAGAATCACATAATTCACCAGGAAATTAAATAAAATATTTGAGACATCCATAGTTTGAAATTCTTTATATTTTATTAAGAAAGTGTCATAAAAAAAGCCCAAAGTATTCAATACTCAGCTACTTGAGGTTGCTTTCTGCAAAACCTAATTAGATAATCTGTTTCTTGAGAACATCTTTTGCTGTGAAATTGCATAGGGCTTTTTTTGTATTTAAACTAAATTGTCTCCTATGAAGCAACTACAATATTGATCACTTACTAGAGAAAGAATAAATGTGATTAAAAGAATACATTGTCTCACATTGCATAGTCTACTATTTCTGCACATGCACATGATACATATTAAAATACTTTAAAATAGCAACCAGCGTTAAAAAAAGGTGAAATATACTTAAAACAATTTACTGAAAAAAAACATAATCATATCATATCACATCATATCAAGATCATAAATTAAAAAATAGCTTTTTGAAATTCATCCTCTATTTCTCGTATTATGGTACTTTCCCTGAAGCATGGGCAGAACTTCACAGTGCAGTATGAAAGATAAATGTTAAGGATATCAGGTGCAACAATGAAAAACATTTAAAAAAATACAGACAAGGACAGTAAGAGATCATTAGGATGCAATGTCAGTAGCTAATATAATGTGACAACACGTGAAACCGTTAATGCTAATGTTGAGCATTTTGTTTCTTATAGAAATGGAAATCTAATAACTACTTCACTGAGAAAAAAAAGATTACATCACTTTTTAGCAATAATAGTGATACCACTTTACGAGACTAATATCAGTAGAAACTTTAAAAACTTATCTGAAAATTTACTGAAAGTCCATTAAATAAAAAATACATGCCATGGCAGATTTCCAGTAGTTGCTACCTTTTGGTAAACTTCTGTGGGTAGGATATTTCAAGATATCTGATGTTACTACATGAATGGTGCTAGATCATTCATTCTAAGAGCAATTGGAAAACGAAGCTTTGTAAATGTTTGACATATAATGTCAGTTTGGGCCATGGAAAATCTCAAGGCTTGACAAGAGACATAATGCTAGCAGATGAATGTTGTGTGCCAAAAATTAGCAAGTGCTGTGTTCATCTTGAAGGAACATAATACCTCCCCCACTAGCACTGTTTTTAACAGCAACAAAAAAAAGGTCTTAAATACATCTTTACCCACAAGGGTACATAGAAATCAGGTGCAGCAACCAAACTAACAGTATTGACAAGCGCTCTAAAAATGTAGTTGGGTGTCCTCACTAAAATATTTAACCCAGCATAATAGGCTAGAATCAAAATTAAGCACGTTTTAAAATCAGTACCAAAGAGGTTAAAGTTAGCAGACACTGTAAAGCTGTAATACTGCTTCTTAAATTATTTGAACAGAACATAATCCAAAACCCATGGAAAAAAATTGGATGGGCAAAATGTAACTTGTGTGGCATGTGTCTATTCCTGTTAGCTGAATTGCCAATGAATATATATATACACATATATAGATATAGATATAGATATATTTAAAATACTAAGATATCTGAAGGGAATCTGGAAAGATGGTTAAAGTGTTAAAACAGTGTTTGGTAAAGTAAGGGGGAACAGATTACCATGGAAAATATTTTGACAGTAAGGTTTTTCACCTTTTATTTTAAACTGGAAAATTAATTGAAAGCTCAAAAAAAAAGAGGACATTACTGAAATCTCCAGAAAATTATACATGGTATACATTATTTATTAGAATAATATACTTTTTGGATATGAGTTTTGCTGTTAGGGCAATTACTGAAGTTTTGGAGGTTTTGCCACTACATATAATAGTGACTGTAATTAAAGGAAAGCCTGTAGAAAGAGAATAAAATAAAGTATATTTGTTATATCGAATATTTGAATTGCTCTTGTGAATTCAGAAGTTTTTCAATTTTATATTCTCATCAAAATAAGATTAAAAAAAGCAGAGCTAAACATGGTGGGAAAAGTTTGTTGTTTTTTTTTTAATTAAATAAAGTCTTTCAAGAATTTCTAAATTGGTTCAATCTTTGGACAAACTATTACTTTTAGAGGAAGAGGGTCTTCCCCTGCAGAGGAACTATTAGTTTAAGATTAATCAGCTTTGGCACAGAATAGCACAGTCTGTTGCTTATATTGTTCCCATCAGAAGGGGCTGAATTTCAAAATCTGTCAGGACAGAAACAAGAATGTCTATTCATGCATCACCATTAAATGTTTTAAGGATGAAGCAATTGGCTGTACAGCAGGTACAGCTGAATGTACAGACGGTGGAGTGGATTTTGTGCTATAGGAACTCTTCTCATGAGCATGACAGATCCACCTGCAGCCCCTGGAGGAGACCACATTGGAGCAGGGGGATGCCTGAGAGGAGGCTGTGACCCCCTGGGAGGCCTGGAGTGATGGAGCAGGTTCCTGGCAGGAACTTGGAGACCCTTGTGGAAAGAGGAATGCACACTGGAGCAGGTTCCCTGGTAGGACTTGTCACCCTGTGACAGACCCAGGCTGGAGCAGGCTGTACCTGAAGGATTGAACCCCGTGGAAAAATGACCCATACTGAACAATTTGTGAAGAACTGTTTCCCATGGGAGCAGTGTTGGAGAAGTTCATGGAGGACTCTCTCCTGTCAGGGGGACCCCACACTGGAGCAGGGGCTCCAGACTCCTCTCCTTGGGCAGTGGCAGAAACAACGGGTGAAGAACAGACCATAACCTCCCTTCCCTCTCTCTCTGCATCACTGGGGAAGGAGGTAGAGCTGGGAAGGAGGGAGGGCTGGGGGAAAGATATTTTTGAGATTTGTTTCATTTCTCATTATCATGGTCTGATTTTGATTAGCAATAAATTCAAGTAATATCCCCAGTCTGAGTCTGTTTTGCATGTGATGCTAATAGGTAAGTCATCTCTTCCAATCTTAACTCATGAACCTTTTGCTATATTTTCTCTCCCCCATCCAGTTGTGGAGGGGAGTGATAGAGTGGCTTTGATGGGTGCTTGGTATCCAGTCAGGGTCAACACACCACATTAGGAAAATCAAAAAGTCACTTTGAACTACCTCTCTCTCCAAGTTCTCTTTCTTCTGAAAATAGCAAAGTACAGGACATTTGGAGGTGAAAATAAACAAGGGGAATTTTCCTTGTAATACATGGAATTCCCTGTAATCAGTGGCCTTTCTCAAGATGTAATTCCACCTATAATTTTGATCAGAATTTTCATATTGCTGCGAAGATTTCTACCAAAACCTCAGTTATGATAAAACCTGATTAGAATCCATCTTGTCAGAAAATGTCTGAACACCACTAATGTTCATTTCTTAGGCTACATTGAAGAGATGCTGTCCGTGTTGAATATTCCCATTATGTTCCTCAGTGTCAGGTGCTTGAAATTTGCCAAGTTTGTGATTTGAAATATCATATGCTTTATAGGCAAAAATGTATCTGCAGGAATTTTCTGCTAACAAATATGGGGGGTTTTATTAGCCTTTTTCACTATTTTTTAATGTAAAAAATTATAGCTGATAAAGCAAATGCTGATGATTGGCTTAATTTCATTGTCACAGATCCATCTCTTAAATGATTCCTTGAAGCCGATCATCTTTTTACGGTAAAGAACCTGAAGACTTACTACATTCTTAGATGTGATAGGAAGCCATAAGCACAGGAGGTTGAAAAGAGCTGTGAATGAGCCAGGCATCCTCATCCAAGCAAGAGTTATTCATTGGTCTTGGCATAGACTGCAGCAGCCTACGCACTGCTTTAATTTATGCTAAATGGCTGTTGACCCACAGTGTCAGTTGGCAACTAGCATTGTGCATTCTGTCAAAATCTCCTGTCTCCAACAATTCATCTTTCTAGGGTGAGTTGACTAGTAGGGTGAGTTGACTACTTTGTCTCCATTGCCCAACAGAAGGACAGAAGACCTAAGAATCCATTGCCATGGGTTTAAAGCACTATTTTAAATAATATTTTAAAATATTAAACCATATATTTTTATGCAAGAAGAAAAGATGTTTAATATGAATAATATTTAGTATAGGAAATGATTAATTGAAATAAATTATCCTTTGCAGCTTCATAAATTCAGTCCAGTAGCCTGCAGTAAAAACAGGCTCTGAATTGATTTGTAATGCAGGGAAGAAATTAAGTGGATTTCTTCATTGAGAGAAGATTTTTTCCTTTGTGTATGTAAATATATGTGTCAGAACTTGCAGATTTTATCAAAAGTTTGCGCAAAAGTATAAGTTGCATCTGTGCTGCTGAAGAGTATCAGCAGAAGCGGGATATACTATACAGTCCATCCTGTACACCTTGAAAGAAAATTCATGGCCCACACAGTCATCTTTGCCTGCCTGATTGCAGGGGAAGGAATAAATTCCTACCTCCAGAGAAGCAAAGACTAATATTTTGAGTATCTTGGACACAGATCTGGTCCAGGTATGGATTTTATGATTGGGAAAAATAAGGGATAAGACCATTTTACTGTCACTTGTTCTTTCATTTTCTTCCAAGTCTTCTGTTTTTCTCCCAAAGTCCTGCTGCAGCATATTTTTAAATCCAAAAGCCATAATAAATTAATCGCCAAATGCAGAAGTCCATCACTAACTTCCACATGGTAATATTGGCTCGTAAGGCAGTGGCAGCATTCTAAACTTAAAGATGTTATAAATGCTTTCTTAACATTTACTAAGTGATTGCAAAATGTTGCTATATACTTTAAAAGCACATCATAAAAGAAATCATGAACTCTACTATCAAAGCATTTTCAAGGAATTCTATTTTTAAGGCCCTCTTAAGAAAAGTGACTTAAAACAAGTAGGATAAACTACACCCAGTCCTGCAGGCACCAGCATGTGGCTACATAAGTGAAAAGTCAGTAGGTAAAAGTATGGACATGCATAAGCATTTACAGGGAGAAGAAGCCAAGCTTACTATATAGCTCTATTAAGGTGGATTAAATTTTTGGGGAATTATTTCATGGCATCTGTACAACATTTTAGAAGAGAAAGAATGTAAGTGTAATCTTGATATCTTCTATAATTAGAAGACTATATTTGTAATTCTTTAGCACATAGGTGTTTAGCCTGCAGTTTGCCCTTAAGGAGAATGAAATATAACAGAATATGTAGCTACAATAATGACCTTGTGGCATTTAGGCACAGCCTTTAACCTTGAATCCCAGTAGTAAATGAACTCATGACAGCCATTGTGCCTGAAATTGCCTTGCTGCTCTTATAGCAATATTACTCTAGGGGGGAAATGTCTTTTCTAGTGGAAAGATGAACTTGGCAAACTGAAATGTTAAACGATAATGTCAGCACTTCCATCACAGTTGTGTGGTTTGTGTTAATACTTGTGTTTACCAGTCAGTTTGAATTTTGCCTCTAGCCTAAACGATTTATTACTTCTATTCTCTCAGCTTAATTCTGCGCTAATTTTAAAGCTAGATTCAAAAAACACTGTTTGATTTTTTGTGAAAGATAGTTTTTAGTCAACTGGACCTATTTTTTTTCATTTAACAGCCACTCAGGTTTAGTCATCAATAAGATGCAGAAAAACTAAGGACATTAATAACCTGGAATTACCAAAAATAACAATGCTAACAACCTAGTCATTAATGAGAATTACTAGTCTTGTTGCTATAGAAACAAGACTGAAGCAAATAGAAATTATGTGTAATTTCTCATTCCCAAAAGTGGCACATATTATGTCATTACCATAGTAATGATATTATTACCCCAAATGTAATAACTTCAAAGCTACTTACCATGAGAGGACACCACCACACCTGAAAAAATTGGCATGTACCTTCTGCTGTTGATCTTCATCGAAGCTCCACAAAAAAAATCCTGAATGTAAACTGACAAATTTATGAAGCAGTGGAGATGGTGGAGTCATCTCAGGACACTTGCCAAGAGTTTGCTCTTTTCACTTGTGGCAAACCCAAATTTAGCTGTCAATCACTGTAGACCACAAAAGGACAAAGGTAAAATTCAGTTTAGTCTGCTGTCCTTTTTTGGTATGATCAGTAGCAATTGTTGGCTCAAACTGGAAAACAAGACAAAACTTCACTCACAAAATTGTTGGCCATTGCTGCTGCAGACACAACTAGGAGAAAGGAATGTGTTTGCTTGTTTGCTTTTCCTTTAGCTGTATTGGAAAGCCAAACTGAGGATTTCTGTAGGAATGACAATACATGTGTGATGGATGTGATATGTTAGATAAACACAGGAAATGTTTTCTGAGAGTGGGAATAAAAAAATCTTGCCTTTGACAAAGAAAACACTGGAAACTTCTCTAACAACCACAACTAGCCTTACCATTCCCCATTAGGTTTGTTTTTCCACTTGAGATGAAGTACCCTGGAGGTCACATATTTTCAGGATGGTGTCTTCAACTATTGTTACTATTATCTTTTTTGTCCTCTCTGTAATCACTTTTTCAGTGTCATTCCTAAGATAAATCCCCTTACATTAGGAACCAGCAGTAGAGTTACTGTGGCTAAGGTCTGGCAGTAAAGTTGCCTCACAATTAACACAGGAACAGAGAGTATTCATGCACGTGTTGTCATTGAGCCATTCATCAAGCGACTCAAGCAATGGGTTTTCTGTTATTCCATTATTAATTTTTATTGACTTTTTTATTGTTCTAGGACTTGACACACACCTATTGACATAAAAATGAAAACAGAAGTCCGTAATGTCTGACCATGGAAATTGCAAAGCAATCACAGGGAAACTGAGTTATCACTCCTAGTTTCTGCTTCTCCTCATCACCACCAGTTAATCAATTTTATTTTTCTTTAACATAAACAATTTTTTACTGTGAAAGTGACTGAGCACTCTCACAGACAGTGGGTTGTGTAGTCTCTTGAACATGGAGTTCAGAAATACTCAAAAGACATCTGGACACTGTCCTGGGAAACCTGCTCTACGTGACCATACTGGAACAGGAAGGGGTTGGATGAAATGACCTCCAGAGGTCTCACCAAACTCAAATTATCATTCTGCAATTTCTGAGATTTCTAGAAAACACAGGACAGTAGTTGATTAACTGTCTAGATTTGCCTTTTGGGGTGTCTCAAAATGTTGTGGTAAATCACGTCTCTTATTGATTCAAGTTGAAAGCTGTTATTGTTAGTTTGGTAAATCAGGCTGATCATGAATTTATGAACACATTTTTTTGGCACAGAATGGTGAACAAGCCCTTGCCCAGAAACTGAATTTCTTGAGGCTAAGGGCATAAAGGTAAGCAAGCCTCCAGAGCTACTTAAAGGCAAATGTATACAAGGATTTTATGTCCCTTTAAAAAGTTGTGTGAAATCACATTTGCAAGAACCAGTAATAAAGAATAAATAGAATAGGAATAGAATGTCATAACTGATGAATTCCTGAAGATATTTTAACAGTACCCAGCGGAGTTTACAGTGTCATTACTTCTAATAACATAGTAGAGTTGTTACAAGAAGGGAAAGAAACCCAGGTCTCATTTTCGTTTTCCATTTTGTTTGCTTGTTGTACAACTTGCTTAAGTTGTATGTATCCATACAACTTAAAGAAAATCTGCACTAAAAAGCCCCAATATGCTTAGGGAAGTGATAAGCAATACAGTTCCAAATGAACATTCTGTTTATGATATTAAAGAAAAGTTACACATCCAGGGGTTTTCTGTTAAAATTTTGTCCTAAAGTGACAGAAGATTTAAATGCAGCTACGCATAGTTCTTTATTTATATGCCTCTATTACAACTTAAAAATGTGCACATTCTACTTTCACCAAATACAACAAATTTAGCAAATGTATGACCTAGTGTCTGCAGGGCAAAACACTTCTCAGTTTCTCAGGCAGTGCAGATGATACCAATAGACTTTACAAACACAGAAGTGCTGCTTTCCTCAAGCTGTATGCTTAAAATTCATGCAAGACAGCTTTTGTTGCAGAGCTGTGTTGATATATCAAAAACTGCAAATCACCTTCAGTGGTAGCTCTGCCCCTGAAAAGCAAAGGAGTAGAATGAATGAGAAAAATGTTGATTTTGCTCAGAGCACTATAAGGGAAGGAGCCAACAATCCAGGCCTTGAACAAGCAAATGGTATTTAGAACTCACTCTGCATCACTGAGTTACAAAAACAAGAAGAGGCATGATGAGTATATAAGCATGAACGGAACTTGGAAAAAAGCCCTAATGACTGACAACAAGAGTTATTTTAATGGTAGTACTCCAGCTCTGGTGCAAGTTGCATGAAGATATGTACACACAATATTCTTCTGTCACCATTTTTGGACATAGCGGCTAGGTAATAATTAATGAAGCAGCAATTCATGTTTAATGGCATAAACAGCCAGTTATTCCTTTGGATAAAAATCTGAGTTTGATTGACTCAGATCCACTGTTTGCAACCCATAAAATCACAGTCATGAACAATAATTGATTTATTCACCTCCCAGCATGCAAAACTGTATACCAAGAAACACAGAAGGTGGTACGTGCCTCTTATGTACAGCTTACAAAGTGAATTAAGGTCATTACCTCCATTTATGGATCACATGATAATCTTACTTTATTTAATAATGCATTTTTCAGTGGAGAAAATCTTGAGAAAACATCGCTGAAATTACAAGAAGAATACTTGAATTTCTGCTAACGTGGGTATTTCACTAACCAGGTACACCTTTTGGGACACATCTGAATTTTTTCACTTTGCTGGTTAAGTTGCAAGCTCTGGTTAAAACTGTGTTCTAATATTTTACTCTTTTTGAGGCTTTTCTAAAAATACTTGTATATGTGTGTGTAAATCACCCGATTTCTTGCCTGATGTTTGAAATAACTTGCTACCTTTTGAAGCTTTTACAGATGAGTTTAAGTAGCAACTTCTGCTTTCATCAAATAAATGGATTTAAGCAGGAATAAGACTGCCGTCTATATGAGTAGCTTACTGATTCCAAGAGACTGTAGCAAATGAACCAGGAAGTCTCACCTCTATGCAACATACAGCTGAAGGCATGTAAATACTTGGTTTTGATTGAGAAATCAATCATTCACAATCTGATCCTCTAGCTCAGAGAGGGCCAGTTTACTCTTCTTTTACGGGCATGTGCATTTCTGCTCTATAAAGGTATTTAATGCAGAGTGTGAACATATTTCCTCCTTAGGGCAGAATGTACAGGAGATGCAATAAGGTAAGCAGTTGCAGGCCAGGAGAAACAAGAGTATGTGTTTAAAAGGCGTGGCTTTATTAGTCTTAGCCACTTATGTCAGTCTTGCAAAAGTATTACAAAATTTTAACAATGCAAGGCACAAAATTGACTTGCTCACCAGAGTTTTGAATGAAGAGGAGAGACATAATGTCATTGTGCTTATCAAAGTAAAAACAAACCCACAATTTCTGGGGAGAATGCCTTTTACATCTTCTGTATCTTCAAGATTTTCAAGTCAGTGCCACAATTACTGAGATTGCAGTCTATTATTCTGGTGTTAGGAAATACCAGTTGTACAGCTGCACACTGAATGTGAATTATATTCCATGGTGTAATGCATTATTATGCAGGCTTTAATTATAGGATAATTGACTGGTCTTTTCCACAAAATTCTGACCTCATTTACTTTGATTCTAAATATTTGCAAAACCGGCTTTGACATAATCATGAAATATCTATGTTATGCTATGAAGCATATGACCTGAAGAAAGACTTGCCTGCCCAAAAAAGTTTACATTTTCTGTCTGCATGCTTTGAGTTAATGCATTATTACACTTCTTTTTGCAATCCTATGTCTGCCTATACACTTCGAAAATGGTGGTAACAAAGAAAACCCCTCTTGCTGGAACAATTGCCTTGTCTTTGGCATATGAAGAATCTTGTATGTTTGCTTAGTATTTCATGTTAATACCAATGCCCCAGTTTATGACTGAGGCACACAGGCACTGTCTTAAAGTGGTATTACTTTTAAATTTCTGTTTTATGTTTGTCTTGTAGATAAATTCAGCCATTTCATTATATGGCTTTTAAATAGATGCTTTCCTTCAGTCTCCTAATATAGTACAGTTTTATAAAATTCTTTTTTTTTTGTTGTTTTTTTTTGTTTTTGTTTTTGAGGTTGCTATTCAAATTGCAGAGCTCATTCCTTTCCATGTTTTAACATGTACACCATGATTGTGATTTTCAGGAGTCTGTCACGAGCACTGTCATTAAAAGAATATAAAAGTCAGAATCCGTTTCTGGATGTGACAATATTTAAAACTTCCTTTATGCTATTAACTAGAGGAAGCTGTTGAACGAAGAATTATTTTCACATGTATCTGTACAGATTTCCAAAATAAAAGATTTTTGCTCAGATATTGGTTTCAGACTATGAGACACATGCCCATCATATACTTTGAAGATTTGTTCTTTAATAACTTTTTCCCAGGTTTTTGAATTCCTGAATTTTCTTCTCTTTGCTGGTTTTGGTTGGGTTAAATATTTCTGTTCTGCAAATATAATGTTTTCAAATTGCTGAGTAGATCAAAATGCATTTTATCTGTAATAATAGTCCTTAAGTCAGCAATATTAAAAGTTTTTTTCATATTTGTAGTCAGCACTGAGTTACTCTTAAAATATCCTCCTTTTATTAAAGACACAAAACCCACCCTAATCTAGAAGAAGCCAAATACTATGAGACAACTAGCCAGATTAAGATTTTTTTTTTAAAGTTGGAGCTCAGGATGACAAGTAGGCTTGGAGAGAAAGGAGATTAAACAAATCTTATTCCTTACAAGAAGTCAGGAAAGCAACTAATCACAGTGACATTAATAAAAAGTCATATTTGAAATATAGCTGAAAGAGCATATAGCATAGGCTGGCTGTTCTTTTCAAGAGGACAAATACGAAGAAAAGTTGCACTTTTCTTATTTGAAGACTAGGCAGAGTCTCTATAATTGCTCCCCACTTTAGGTATATTGAAATTTCTTTCCAGGTTTATTGGAAATATTTCACATTTATTGAAGTAATGTCTGTTCACACAATACTTCATATTGTAAGAGTGTCAAAATACTAGACAGATTTTTGGGTGACAGCTGGAAAGACATTGACTCTAGAAACTTGTGTCACTTTCCCATAGTCCACTGACCATTGCACTTCATCTCATTGTCATATTCTTTGCTCATATTTTTTTCACTTTCAGAAGAATTTTGGAAACTTCACTTTTTCTTAATTAGAGCAGTCTCATGCTTCCTCAGCAGAACAGACAGTGGAAATTTTATTTTTTCTAAGGATGAGGATGAAATAGTTTACATCATTCTCACCCTTGGAAGCAGAAAATTAAAAAATGCTGTACGAAAAAAGACATTCCCAGTACTTAGGAGCGAGGACCAAGAATCATCAAAGGTGTTTTGGGGGAAAGTACAGGAATATTTTGGAGGGCAGATGGGAGAGATAGGAAGATCACAGGCAAACTCCTGTGTGCTCAGACAAGAGGGAGAGAGCGACACCGAAGGAAGAGAGGGGAAGGAAGGAGACCCAGGAAGGAGACACAGGCAAGGAAGAATGCCTTGAGGTAAGCTCACCACCAGCTCAAAAGATGCAAGAGCAAAATGGTCTCTCACAATGCTACAAAATGTTCCACCACCATGTGTCCTTCAGGAAGACCCTTATCCACCTATGTTGTTTTCTTCAAGGCTGTCTATATCCACCTGTTGAGAGATAAAGTGAGTGTAAACTCTTTGGTGGTGCACAGTACCTGAGCACTGGCAAAGTGGCCAACAGAGCTTTGTACACCTTCTAGAAGAACAGCTTTGCTACCCCAAGAGGCCAGAAGACCTTTTTTTTGGCATAGAACTAAAATTAGCCCTAGTCCTAGAGAAAGAAAAGCAAAAAAATTTTGAAAAACACTTCTCAGGTTCAGAAGAGAGTTTCCTGACTGGCTCTTTTTAAACTGTGACATGATGACATAGCAAATTCTAAGCTTTGAAAACATTTTAACCACTAAATAACACATCCATGATCTAAACATTGGCCAACAATCTAAAATGTTTAAGTGGCTAGGGCAGCAGCATATACCTACCTAAGCGTTACTCTGTGGAAACCATGTTCATAAGAGCACTTTGTCTTCATAAGAAGTATTTTTTAAAATCGATTAAAGAGCACACATATGTGGATTATTAGAACTCAGGGACAGAGCTGATGAATAAGAATTTTATGCAAAATAAAGTGCAAATTAATATGACCTTATTGCTCTTGTGGGGAGTGAATTTCAGTACAGAGTGAAAAATCTGAGAAAGTATCTCTTAAAATAGATACTTTGTTTACTTTCTTGTGAAAAGAAGAAAGTGTTCTTTGTTCACTGAAATCATGAAATAATATTGGGGGTGTATTTTTTAATTCTGTGATCTTGTCCCAGCCAACTATCCTATCTTCCCACTTGTATCTGTTATGACCTACAGGAAACTCAGCAGTGGCATACGTGGAAAATACTCATCGCTGACTCACAAGAAAATTCATGCTCATTCATTTTCTTCCTTCCAAAAGAAAAATCACCACAAAAGGCTATTGCCATTTAGTGTTCCCTTTCCTAGTTCTGCATGCTGTTAGCAATACCATTGCCACATCTCAATGGGAAAACATTCTGTCCATATTTTCAAGAGGCATTATACTATCGACTTGGAGATCTTGTTGACTTTTCCCAGCTGTTTTTATTTATTTGTTTAAAATATTGTTATAGTGGATTTCATAATCACTCTCTCCTCCTGGCAACCGGACATGAATTTTTAATCTGCACAAAAAAGCAGATCTAAGTGGAGAGGAAGTGCCAGCAGTGAATGAAAGGAATATTTGGGAGCTTTGGATAAAAAAAAAACTTGATAGATATTAGGTAAAAAAATGCATTAAATTAAATTAAAATTCAGATAAAATAAAATATATAAAAATAGCATGAAAGCTCAATATTCCTCAGGTCTTCTGAGACACAGAGTTATAACTTAGATTAATGAACATGTGAGCTTGGTTATAACAGCACACATTGCATAGAGCTGGGCCCAGACTCCTGGTCATGAGAGAGAGTTCATCTTGTCTTTCCATTCTAATCTGTATAGACTTAAAGATTTAATGTATTTCTGTCGACCTTCAGATAGACACAGTGGTATTTTATCAGGTATTAGATAATTGCCCTAACTAAGCCCAGAGTTGGACTGAACCAGAAAATTCATGTGTCTGACATAGGCACTTACATTTTCATATATAAACCTGCCTTCAAAGTAAAAGAAAACTATCTAAATGTCTTATTTACTTTTGTGTTTGGGACTAAAGATACGTGACTTTGTCATCAAAGGAACTTGTGATGTTGAAGTGAAATTAAATTTGTGCCTAAAATGCCTAGACAGTATACAAGATTTTCAAAAACAATCTGAAAAGTTTTCATTTCTTTCTTCTTTACTTGTGCTAAGGACAAGTGACTTCACTATCAATGATGCTTATTAGAATCCTGTAATATAATGAAAATGAAATGCATTGTGCCCAATATGCCTTAGTTTTCATAATAA
The DNA here is from genome assembly GCA_013399945.1 of Ploceus nigricollis. NCBI lineage: Eukaryota > Metazoa > Chordata > Aves > Passeriformes > Ploceidae > Ploceus > Ploceus nigricollis. The sequence goes on from VXBC01010531.1 coordinate 148,870, forward strand.
TGACAACACATATGCTGTATTTCTTTCTTTGTCTTCTTTGTGTCACTGATATAAACTGTCTTTCTGCCATCACAAACTGTGAATAATGTATGAAATAAATAAAAAAAATGTGAAGTATGAATAGAAATAAGCTGTGCAAGAGACCCATATGTTCTACTTGGGGATGGGCTTGATTCACAGCCTATCAAAGTCAATGCCAAGAATACTATGGAAATTAACAGGCTTTGATCAGGCTCTATAGTCATATATTTTGGGCCTGGATTTTTAAGTAGTGAGAAAAGAAACAAGTTGACAATGAACAGTACTTTTTTTCCTTTGTGTTACTCTTCAGGTGCCAAGAGCTCTCTTGACACCTTGGCTTTTCATATTTGGCCCTACTACCTGTGGAAGGTCTGGGTTTAAGCATTTTAAGATACAATATTTTGATACGAGATAGTGAAATAGAGCAGCTGAGCTTAAAGGGTGAATGGTAGTTAAATGAGATCCAGTACAATCTAACTCCGTGTTTATTAGACAGATGTGTCTCACTTAAAGCCTTGAGCTTTGATTTGTTAGTCCCTTGAGTCATTATTTAATACATGGTTGACATTTAAAAATAATACTTCTTGCACAAAGGGCCAGCTTGTGAACACTGGGCCTGGAGAGTAACACGTCTGCTCGGCGCTCCCACCCACAGTTGCAGCAACGCTAATGAGTAACACGTAGTAATAATGCCAGCTCCCATGAATTAGGGATGAATAATGGGCTTCTGGCAGAGATTGCAAGATGACAAGGGAACCTCCAGGCCCCCAAAAAACTTTGGCTCTGTCACAAGGAAAGCCTTTCCTATTACCTGGCTGCCGAGCACCCTCCCTTACTGAGGAAAGGAGCCAGTGCAGCCTGTTGTGGGAGGGCTCTCTCTTCTCCTTTCAGCAACCTGACAGAGGACTATTGTCCACTTCATTCCCCACCTCCCACATGAAGTAGGACAGGGAGTTTGCTTCTTGCTATGTCTACGTGCTGAAAAAGAAATTAAGAAATGATCCTTTAGCAGTAAAGAAAGGGAAAAAAATGAGCCTATAAGGAGAAAAATAGGGCTGGTGTGCTGGTAAGATTTTACAGGAGACTGGGAACAAGAGACTGAGAGAAAAATTGAGAGGAATGTGAGCTGAGGGCAGAGCTTGAGATGCAAACTGAGGGTCTCAGCACTGGGCACATGGGGGTTCAAGTGGAACCAGCCTGATAGAGGAGGAGACTGTGCTTGTGCAGGGCTGAGGGAAATTATCCTTACAGGATAATTTCCAGGAAATTATTTGTTCACAGGAAATTATTTGTTGAGGGGCTTATCAGACAATTTCACGTTTCTATGCAGCCCCAAATGCTTAAAATCACATTGCTGATTTTCCATGTTTCTCCCTTACAAGGCTTCAATCCAGAAAAAAGGAATTTGGAAAAGGAAACACAGGTCAAAATACTCAATACTGTTATTTTTATTATTTGAAATAGAGCATAAGAACATTAAAGTGCCATTTTCCTGTTTTCTGAGGAGGAATATCAAGACTGAGAAGAACTCACAGAATTTTCAGAAATGCAAACCTTTATTTCTGAGAACAAAAACTCACTGTTTTTTAAATATATATTTACATTTCTGTATATTTATTGTTTTCCACGTAAAAAATGTTCTGACTCAAAAATGGTGTTGGTTGGACTATTAGCAGTCCAGGAACTCTCACTCCAGGAGTATAAAGGAGCCTTTTGAGGAATGTGGTAAGAGGAAGGAGCCTTATAGAAATGGCAAGACAAGGGTGACCAGACCCTCTCACCTATCTAGATGTGCTGCTTGAATCATGAGTAAAATGGTACTAAAGGAAACCAACACCTGAAACTATCCATATCTCAAGCCCTTGGGTTTTTTTTGTTAAAGACAAGCAATTTTATGTTTATGCAGCAAATTAAAGCAGTACAAAGAATTTAATTCAAATAAAAGAAGTACAAAATTTAATTTAGGATATTGAACTTGATGAAGAAGAATTCTTACCTTCAAATGGTAATAGATGTGGAAGCATCCTACTTAGTCTCATCTATAGGTCAAATATGTTTTTTATTTCTAATGGAGAAGTGGAGATGAAAAATATGAATGTGGATTTGTGGTATATACATAAGACAAACTAATTTTTTTGGTATCTTCTTAAGTATTCAGAAATAATTGCTTCTGTCCCATATTTTCAGAGCTTCTAACTAGCAGTGATGAAAATAGAGGAAAATTTTTCACAGAAATGAAGGAACAGAAAACTAACACACTTTAAATTTTTTGTACTTGAGTTTTTGCACCTGATTTTTTTTCTTTTTAAACATAAAGGTACCACTAAATAATTTGTAAAGCTGTATTTTCTTTCCATATGAGCAATGATGAGTCATGCGCTAATAATTACAACAAAATATGTCTTGGTGCCCAGCAGAAAAAAAATAGATCATAAAATTCAAAGGACATTCCCCAGGTATTTGGCAGGAGAGAGCCATTCTTGTCCATTTAAAGACTCTTTGTAAGAGTATTGCTCAGATGCAAAGTAAAGAAAATGCATCAGAATAAAAAGATCACATCTAAAGAAAATGTTACTTAAAATCTCTAGGAACCTAGACAGAAAAGATTTTGAGATCATTCCTCTTCTCTCAAAACCAATCTCTGGTCAATCATACGCCCATTTCTGCTCTAAAATAATTTGCTTTCCTAGTTGTAGGAGTTTTTGGATCATATATGTTATTTATACAATACTGATAAAAAATGGGTATAAAATAAATTGTTGGACAACAGCTGTAAATTAAAGCACTGGAAAATAATGGTACTCATATCACTGATTTGGAATTATTTACTTGAGTAGATGATTTCCACAAAGAGATAGAGAACTGAACAGAAGGAGAGACTACTATCAGAAAGACTTCTGATAAAATATATTTTCACTTTAATCATCTCTAAGCCATAGACTGTGTGGGTAGATTAAAGTGGACCAAGTTTTTCTTTTTTTTTTTTAAGTTGAAGAAAACCTTTAGCTTTATTTAACCATGCACAAATTATTTACTACATACTAACTCAAAGTCACACATACAAATATTACTGGCATGCAAAGCTGCCAAAATTAGAAAAAGAAATATTGTAAAAATATTTATTACTCAGTAAGTACGATAGAAGAGGTATACAGTAATAAATACAGACTATTTTAAATTTATATAATAGAGTTAGACCTACTAAAGTGTTAAACCTCAGAAATGCTGATGAAAGTTGACAGTTATAAAAGAAGGCTGAATGCAACCTATATAAGCATTTTAATTACTGTTCTTTGTTTAAATAAACAAGGCTGTGAATTAAACTTTCATACCAGGCAGGTATCTCAGTATCTAGGTTAAACGCAGAGCATTCAGGCCTGGGATGTAAAGTATTAACTTTCCACTATGACTCGTAAACAGTGCCACGTAGCAAATATCAGTTATTCCTAATGTATTTAGATCTCTGTGGATTAACTCCATATTGAAGTAGAATATAAGCGAACTGTTCCTTATGCATGGGTGGCATGGGTATTGATATACAGTTGAATAATATTTAGTGAATTTTGCAGGTTTTAGGGGGCTGCATGTTTCTGATTTGCAGTTATGTGTGAGCAAATTGCAAGCATTTGAAGCCATGCTGCAAAGAGACCGAAATTCCTTATTTTCTCTTATGACATGTGCAGCAAATATATACCTATAATAGATATTGTAAGGACTTATATTCCTGTCAATATATAGGAATACAAAATAAAGAGTCAGTAATTTATAAAAAATGAGACTAATATGTAAAAACCTTTCTATTTTATTGAGATTTGCAAGCAGTAGATCTGTTTTACAGAAGGTAGCTTCTAAGTCATAACAGAACTGGTGCATTGTTAAAAATCTTTGATAACCCATCTATAACAGCATTCTGATTTTTATTTCAAAGTGAAAAACTGTGAATTGTTTCTACTTAGCAAGCAAATATATAGCTCATATCCTGGTCCCCAGGTCACAAAAGAGGGTTATCCTGTCACCACCACTGATTTCTTAAAAGTGTGACATGTATTTAGTTGTCAGTTCCGATCAGCAGCATTCACGAATCAACATTACATCAGCAGCAAAGCACACCATTTTATGCTCTTTTGGAAGATAATTAGAGTTCCCTTTTGTTGCAAATAAGATGTAAAACAGCTATAACTGCTGGTGAACGTGATTAAAGTAACCTCTATAGAACCCCATTATTCTAGACAGATTCCTTCAGATGCATAATTTCCCCATTTTAAGAAAACATAATGCATGCATATAAAATTCAAATTGTCGAGACACCTCTAACAAAAATTAGTTGTCTATTAAGGCATTCTTAGTAGCTGGTTAACATGTAAAACTCTTTAAGTGTATTTTAAAATAATCATGAAATAATAGTACATGTCATTAAAGGTAAACATTTTACAGTGAGAGGTTTGTTCAGACAAGAGCTGTGTATTAAACTTTTTCTTACAAAACTCCCATTAGAAGAATAAAGCACAGTCTCTTCTATCTATCAGGTATGTACCAGAACATCCCCCTGCCCCCAGCTCCATAATCATGCCTCACTATACACAGACAAATTAGGGAACATTGTCATTTTTCAGCACATAATTTCAGCTGAAATGCCTTCATTAGACCTCATCCAATATTGTAAAAATTTTGTTCACAGAAAAAGTATTCACCTACTGTCAGACAACATACATAACTTTTTTTTGGCACATGTGGTCTGGTCTTCTATAGAGAAGTTGCTGGATAGTGGAAGGATTGTCCATGAATGACCTTTTTAAACAAGGGATAGAAAAAATTGATCAAATAAGCCAGCCAATATTAACCCAAATGTTCTCACTATAATACAATTTACCAGTTTTAGAAAGTATTTTTTAAAAATCTGAAAAAAAAACCTGAAAAGAAGGTATTTTTAAAAACATACCTTGCTTTCAAATAATCAGTTGTGATTCTATAGTCAAGAAAGGGAAACACCAACAAATTGTTTTAAGGCACAGGGATGATGTTGCTAAATATCCAGTATATCATTGTTTAGCAGAAAGCGTAAAATTTCTCCTGAGTGCAGCTTTGTGCATACTATGGTCTATGGTGTGGAGATCTGGAAATAGGAACTGGTTCTCAAATGGTGCAGGACACCTCAGGGCAGCTATTGAGCAATCTAATTTCAGATTTGGATGGATAGAGTTGACTTTAAGCATACAGGGGCAATATGCACTGTAGTTCTCAGAATAAGGTCCTTGACAATAATTTGCCTCTGAATTATGTAACAGATAACAGTTTATTTGAAATTTTCAGAAGATAATAAACTATGATGAACAAATTAGAAAAATATTGCCAATAGAGTGACCATTACTTTTGCTGAATTGTTATAATTATAAAATCAAATCCTGGTTTGCTCTGTTGGGTACCTCAACATTTAAAGGAAATGCTATTAAAGAAGCTTACAAATGAATAATCATTCCCAACAACTCACAGCAGCACTCACAGCATGAAAGTACAAGAAATAGGGAAAGTTTTCAAGGAGGGAACTGATTAGGGTGAGGAGGATTCTCTGTCAGAAAAATGTATTGTGCAAGTGTCCTCTAGAGAAAAAATTTTCACCTGAAAAGAAACAGCATTATGAACACTACAGAACTGTAGATTGCAGGACACTGATCTTATTAAGAACCAATGCTAATTTGCACACTGTCTCCCGCTGAACTAGAAGCAAGTTTACCACTGGGTTTGTTAATTTACGCAGGACACCATTATCTTTGGTTGGACTTAATGTGTCAGAGTAGATAGAGGTCATTAGCTGCTGGGTCCGTGATTATCTAGCATGAGTTACAGACAGTATCACAGAAATACATTTGTTCTGAAGCTTAATTTCTCCTCATGTGATTTTTTCCCTATTGGTGTTTAATTCCATTTGCAAAACCTTAGACATTGAGTATTACACATACACACACACACTGCTGGTCATTTTGTTTTGTTTTCTTTTGTTTTTTCCTTCATTAACCATTCAGAAAAGTAAAGAAAATTTAAATAAAAATAAAGTTCAAAAGTATGTACTTTTCATTTAATAGAAGTAACAAACAGCTTGACTTTTTAAATTTGCAACAGTAGACATAATTACAATGGAAGCTGTAAGATGCCCATTATACGTAAATCAATTATTTAGGTAGTTCAGTATTGGAGAAATAAATGGATAAATCTCTGCTAGATGCTATGCCATGCATTTATCTAAGCCTTCCATTGGACTTCTGAAGCGTGTCCTACACCCTAAAATGTTGTTAGAGAAAGAGACTATAGACTGTAATTGGAATACTGTTTTTAAGTATAGCTCTATAAAATCTTACACCCACAAGAAATCAGCCTATTTAATAAAAATATTTGTGTTTTCTGGTTAAGTAAACACATTCTCATAAAGATCGATGCTCAGTCTATTTCACTTAAATGGAACCAACCATCTACAAATTCATTTACAATTTTTAGATCTGTACAAGAACGTTCCTAATAGCAGGGAATACTTTTGTGTCTCAGCATGATATCTTTAGAAAGAAGTGAATTTTCATTTATTTAATGCAAATACTCGTACAAGGTAAACTGCTTAGGCATATATGGAGCATGTTTTCATGGAAGCTTTGTGGCAACAGGAAAATAATAGAACATAATTGTACAATAAATGGAATGTTGCCGTTTCAAAATAACTCATGCTATGGTGCAGTGAATAAAATAGAATACAGGAAGATTGAGATACTATTTGCTGGGTTTCAAGCTGCTTTGCTTACAAATTATTTCATTCTAGTTTTATGTGTATTTTAAGAATATCTCTTCTTCACTAGACAAATATCAAAGGGGAAGATATACATGATCTCTGAATACTAAAAAAAAAACTCTAGATAGTGGAAATTGTTTGCATTGTTATCAGAGCTTGGTTATCAGAACAACTTCAGCGATATAAAGTAGTTGCAGCAGCTATGTTTTTTTAAATAAATTTAGCATACTTTCAGTTCACAGATTTTATATAAATAAGGATTTTGTGTTTTGAAAATAATTTTATTTCCAAGTTATTTCTCTTTTTTATGCAAACAGTTTAAGTCATGATTTGACATGAATTACCTACTAAGACTGTAGTTTTGATTATTTCTGCCTATCTTTATCCACTTGATCTTACTGGTTATTTGAATAACATGGTATTTTTTTTGCTTCTGCCTGCATGGTTGAAATATTCGTGAGGAAGAGAAGGTGTGGCATTAGGTGTGGCAAGCACACCTGTGCAGGTGTTAACACACCCTTAAACATTCCAAGAAACAGAGTGTCTTGTAAAAATATTTGTGAAAAGTAAAAATAGGGCTTGTATACTTATCAAATTGAATTTGTGATTGAACTTCTTGCACCCTGAGGCTTCTGTGTTTAACTGGCCTGTGATGTACATATTACCTCAGCACCACTCTGTCAGGTCACAGGTGATGCCAGAACTGCTCTTCAGTGAGTGTATGGCCACAGCAAGCAATGGCATTTAGGAAGAGATTGTTCCCACTGCTAGGTGTTCTCTATTCCACTGAGATAATGCATAGCAACTGTAAAGTTCTCTAAATATACGAGGAGCTCAGGAGGAATTCTGCTTCCCAAGACTACTCTAATTCTTTAATTTTTCAGCATATAGGAATGTGTTAGGTTTGAGCATATGTATAAACTCCTACAGCTTTTATTGTAAATTTTACTGAACTCAAGAGGAAATTTGCTGATGTCCTAGATAATTCTCCAGATAATAGACATTATGAATATTTCAAATAGAGATTAATGACTATAAAGCTAGTTATCTCCTAGCTGGGGACAATGCCTTGTCCTTTTATTGACATGAAAATTGTGCTTTCTTGCTAAAAGAAGTTAAGGCGATGAGGGTGGGAAAAAAGAAAATAAAAAGGAGACATTGTATAATTTATTTCACACCTTTTTTTTGCAATATATTTTGAGCAATCTCTGCAGATATGCCATTTTTATGTACAATTTCAAGATCAGTATCCTCCATATAAGATAAAGGTAAAATCCAGTCAATTATGTGGTTACAGAATTTTCAGTGTAACAGAATGTCATATGCTGTTTTGAATAATTCCTTGCTATAAACTTATACTGCAAAAAATTAGTTAATTTAAAAATCATTAAAAATAATTTAAAAATTTTTGGAGATAAAGACATTTTTCTTGCACGTGGTATTTAGGATTTCATTTGCTTTAATCCATTTGGGATATGTCATCCCCACATTCTGGTTCTCTGCTAGACCTTGCATGACAGTTCTCCTTGCAGCTAACCTTAATAGCCACCACCCTACACTGTCTCTTTCTCCTTACAGATGCTCCATATCACCTTTACCTTTTATACCAAGTCATATTCATTCCTCTATGGATTTCTTAGCTTAAGACCTTTACATTAAGTATCTTTATATAAGACACCATGGGAGAAAACAAGGCAGACTGCTCTTTTCTGTATAGTCAGCTTGTTGAAGATTGTGGAATACTAGGATTAGAAAAAGTTTGCTGACCGAAGAAAAATGTGCATGAAGGTAGCAGTGCACCAGACATGACACCATATGGATAAAGGTGGGGCTGAAGACTAAAAATTTAGTCAGAGCTCAGAAGCCTGATCTCTTCTTTTCATACAGAAAATTTTTATTTGTACTTTATATTTTTGAAACAGTTCAGGTGGAGAAAGGAGAAAGGGATGAAAGAAAAGAAGGGCTTTCAGATCTTGGTCATTCATACATATTCATTGTTTTAGGCAAATCTTTGTCTTTTTTATAATGACAATAAATTCTCTACTATTGAAAAGAAATTCAGAACACCCAGATATGCCTTATTCTACAGAAAGAAGGAATATATAGGCTATGTTATGTTGAACTGCCACTAAATATTCTAGTGACCACAACTACCAGTCCCAAGAAGCTAATTTCCTCAAATTATCTACCTCAAGAGAAAAAATGTAAAACTGAATCGGGAGAACTCCTCTGGCAAAACAACAGGAAGCTCACAGAAGAGACCTACTAGCAGTATTGTGTGATATACCACATAAAATAGCTCTGCTAAAATGGATCTCGTAGAAATAGATTCCAGTATATCTGTGATTACTTGTTATCATGAAGCATAAAATAAGAGTTTTGACTTCTTTTCCATTTATGAAGACACCATATTTGTTTTGCTGTAGATATCCAACCCAATAAAAATGCTTGCTGCATTGTTATCCAAAAATGATTGCCAGGGGTGATTAATCTACCTCATTTGGCAGATTTAAATAAAAGGTTTTCAAAAATCATAGAGAATAGATTTGAGGAAGTGCTTATAAACATCACAGAGTTTACAGACAAGTTTTGTACTATTGTACAAAGACAAAAAAAAGAGAAGTCTCCTGGCATAAGAACTGACAGAGTATGTTGCTGTCTGCAATTGTGAAATTAAAATGACTGAGGCAAATTGTACAGAACATGTAGGTGACGTCATTCTTCACATCCAGGAGGAGATCACTCTACCTGTGGAGGAAGTGCTGACAGGATGTTTATGTGGGATTGATGTCAGATATAATTCAGGCAAATGAGGGCAGGAAGAGGGTGTGTAAATAGGAAGTCCCTTAATTTTGTTTAATTTCCTTAATTCTGTTTTTATTGTAACTTTTTTCATACCTGAAAAATTAACTCTTTTCCATGCAAGAATAATAAAAACATAAAACAAATGAATTGTCTTCATATGCTTCAGCAATTTCTATAAAAAATATTTTAGTTTTATCTTCTTCTTTATTTACATTATTTAGGGAAATGTTAGCATAAATGTCACTGTCCTTTGGCTGTATTTATTTATTTATTTATTCCAAGACACAGTGCAAGTTCACCTAATCTTAAATTGTGAGTTCATTAGTTTTTGAAAAGGAAAATAGGTGACACTTTATATAACATTACTAGCACTGTTGTTAAAAGATTCAAATGAAGATTTATTGAGAATGATTTTAACTCTAGTCACTTAGAAACTGATGCTTACTGACATATTGTTCTCAAGTAGATACACTGTAAAACATGCAAATATAATGATAGCTTTGTTATACATGATGAGTTAGAGGAAAAAATAGTTTTGTAATAATTGTAATGCCTATAATGAAACCATAATATTAGTTTATTCCCCATTTCTCCCACCTCTTCATTAATTTATTTTTTAAATTTACCAAAGAAAAAATACCTAAAGCAAGATGAAAATTTTAATGAATGTTTTCTCCTGCTTCTAGACAAGTATACAGAGTGAGCATAAGTTGGTGAATAACATTATGATAGAGCACAATGAACAGAATTATGAAGTAATTGTGTAAATGTCCATATTTTCAGATATTCACAAGCAAATCACAAAAATAAGTTCCAGTCACCTTTCACAGACTGTCCACATTAAAACACTGCCATATATTTCATAGACTAAAACATTTGTGACAAAAAATACAATTTACCTGTATTAGATGATAAACAGTCAATATCAAATACCATTGCTATTGTGAAATTTTGGTGCATGGTCTCTCTGCTTGTCTTCATAATAAAAAATTCATTGCATTCATAAAAAGAAGAAACAGGCAAGTAATGCAGAGGGGGATTGTGAAGGCAAGTCCACAAAGAGAAATATGGTCCACCTTTGCTCTTTTTTTCTTCCCTGCCCTGTGCTCCCCAGCTTTTACATTTCCATTTTCCCTTTCCTTATATTAGTCTGTAGCTATCTTACATTGTATTCTAGCATAGGCTGTTATTTTTGTCCCCTGTAAATAAATAAATACGATGGGATGGTACTGTACAGTTTCTTTAAGAGATAGGGCACTCACTTTGTTTCATGACAGGTTTCTGTAGAAAGGGACACTTATGTAAGCGTCCTTGGTGACTTACACAGACCTTCTTCATGATATAATATCTTAAAACTGGATCTCTGTTCTGCAGTCAGACTGTCCTGCAGCATGTTTCTGAATCCTAGCTTACTTCAGCAGGTAAAATACTGCCAACTTGCAGAGTCTGGTTGCAGGAGATTAGCTTGCTGTGTGAAAAGAATATCCTACAGAAGAAAGAAACCCGTCAGAGTTTTCATGGCCAAATTTTCGTTTACCTACTTTACTGCACAGAATTATCTACAAGTTTTTTTGTTTAATCACTGAATCTCCTTTTTAAATATTATTTTACTTCTACTTGGAGCATTCAATGCAGCAACAATATGCCTAATCCCACTGCCTGATGGATCTCTTTTTAAAAAGATTTCTGAAAATAAAAAGTATTCCTCCTTTGAAAAGGCAAGGATCATATAGTAGTACCACTCTGTTCCTTAAGAAGGTAGAAAAAAATTTAAAGCCTCTCTCAACATTCTCAGATTACTGAAAAGGTAACATGGCTGATTTTAAATCATTGCCTCCTGCCCTCAGCTGTAGAAAATTGGTGGCATTACCACAAGGAGGTGGTGTCTTATCCCGACTAATCATAACAGGAGGTAGGGTTAATAATTGCAGCAGATGAATCTGATTTCTTTGAGGAATGTAAACTGGTGAGCAGCAGCTCCAGGGAACAGAGGGGAAATTCTGATGACCATTTTCAAATGTCAGCTGTTCTTTCATAATTTTTTTCAAGTTCTTACCTGAAGAACCTAACACCATGATACAAAAACAATGTACAGCCAATAGCTAGCAGAGTCCACAAACCTGAAGAAGACACTTGGACCTCTTCATACCCCTCATCACTGAGGTAATTTTTCCAAAAATCGGCCCTTTTTCTATCAATATGCCTTACAAGGAAATACATATTTTTTCCAATGAAGAGTCTTGGCTTGAAATGTGTAACTTAAACTAGGTTTTTAACCCTTTTCTTTGAAGGAATAAGTGTGGGAGGTGAAGGGAAATCATTCCCCATAATCAAAACATGCCCCCCCTGAAAAAATGTCAATGACAACATTTTGCTTCTCCCAAGTTGGATAGTTTGAGCAGTCATCCAGGGCCGAAAAGTTTTCAGTGCCCCATCACTTCAACAGGTGCTTTATGCCTCAAACCATGTATAATCTTCTGAAATGAAGTGAGGATTCAGTCCAGCTGAGTCTTCTCCCCTTTTCATGCAGTACTTGTCACATAGAAACTGAATGTGACTCTTTAGCCTTGTGATTACAGCATTCACTTGGCAGTGGGGAGACTAGAACTCAATTTCTTTGCTAATAATGGTTTCCTCAGTGGAATCTTCCAACCAGTGAACTTCTCTTGTTTGCTTTCACAGTGTCTCTCTCTGGCTTACTGAATAGTTTTTATCAACTGCAAATCACCATGTTAAATAAGGTACAGACAGTCATCACCTTCAGCTGCCTGCGTGGCACATGCTATGTGTGCCATGCTGGCCTCAGGTGAGCTATGAGCAAGTCAGATGCAAAACTGTAAAACCCTATTGCATCACTGTACAGCAAAACCCTGTATCTGGTGTAGTGGTCAAATGTAGAAAGGAGAAATCATAACAAAGAACTAAATATGAAGCAACCAGTCACAAGCTCAAAAATTGCTTTAAAAACCCTTCAGCTGTGTTTACATCAGTGATCTGAAGTTCCTGACAAGACAATATGATCAGAATGCATCATACATTACCCAGGCTGGGGCTAATCATTAATTCTTTTTTCAAGAATTAAAAGTTTATCTATATGTATGAGTTTGAAGGTTCTATTTGACACTGTATACTGCGATTAAAAACACAGTGCTGTTGAGTTGCTTTCTAGTATCAAGTGTTAAGCAATTATTGTTATACTACTGCATTAAAGCTTTGTTATAAAGATAGTGATTTTTTTTCATGAATTTCAGACTAAAAGAGAAATGCAGGTGTATTTGTTTTGTCATTATTTATGGAATTTGACCTGGAATGAAATGCTGCCTTTTTTTAATTTCTACTTATGACTGGATTATGAGTAACACAAGTAAAAATAGTCAGAGCTTCATTACAGAATTAATCCTAAAACAATAAATAAAAAGTTTAAATAAGAGTTTTGCCTCGAGTCAGGTTAAAGAAAAAAATATCCTGCTCCACTTATTCATGCATATACCTTTCTATTTAAAATAATAGCCCTACACTTGAATGAACAGGACTTTCCTCTGCTAGAAGATCTGATTATTAAAAAGGAGCTCAAAGGAACAAGATCTGCGACATTAGAACTACACCAGAAGTAACTGAAATCAGTGAAACTAACAATACAAAACAGAGCTTGCAAAAACAGAGGTGCTTTGGTTTTGAGGAAAAGGAGAAAAATAGAAAAAGGAAGTGAAATAATAGTATATTTACTACTCTTTTGGTGAGAATAAATATGTTTTGGAAAGAAAGGAGTTTCTCTATATCTGATTTATCCAGCATGGCAGAAGAATTTACACAACAAAAGACAAAACCTTTTAATAAAATTGAATGCAATGTGCAATTACAAAGTGGACATTTCCCCTTGTCCTAGTGAATAACATAAGGATCTTGTATTCCATTTTAGTTCACAACACCTGTGATGAATTATTTGTAAATGCAATGAATAACATTACTAGGAACATGTCAAATTATACGTTGATAATGAATTTTTGGATGCATCTGCTATGTAATTGTTCCCAGCGGATGTGTATTCATCTTCACCTGGCATTATTTTCATGATTTTGGGGTTTGTTTTTTATTATGTCTTTTCATTTTTATCATAATTGTTACAGTGATCCCTGTTCCTTTGTTCTAATCAGGTCCCTTTGATGGTGTTGCACATTCTGAACAAAAGAGGAGGGGAAAACACACCAGGCTATTGGCAAAACAAAACACTGGTCTTTATTTGTGACTTTCTAAGTGCCTGCTTGGCCTCAGAAGGTTGGGTGGTGTTGACAGGGACCAGTTGTTTTCCTGCATGCATCTGCCAGCTGCTCCAGGCATGTGTTCTGAAGAATAGGAGGTGAATAAACACTAAAGGCTGTTCTGCTGACAGACAGGTACATGCTGCTTTTACTAAGTGCATCTGAGACTTTTCTTAAAAAGGTAAATAAAGTGAATTAGTAGCACAGGATGCTATGTTTTTTCACAACACTCTGCTATACAGAAATACTCACAATGAAAATATCTGTCATCAGTTTATGGTTTTAGTAAGCAATCCTACATTAATTGTGTTTATGCAAACTTTCTGTATACTGTACAGTTTCTCATGCAGAGGTCATTTTTACTTTACTTTATACTTGTCTCTCAACACGAGTAATTTCAAAAAGCTGCCAAAACCAACTGATCAAATACTGGATATATGAGTGCAGAACTCAGGCTTTTATTAAAATTTTACCTTTCTTTGTGATTCAGTAAATCATTTACAGCATTTGCCTGAGACCGATTTCCACTCTGAAATATTTGCTCTGCACTTTACACCCTTTTGAATTCTATATTGGTATATTCAGCAGCTGATATTTCTTTCTCACTGAGTTGTGGATTGAACTACATGAGCAATTTTAGCCCCAGTAAAAAGAACAGTCTGGTTCTGGTCTTTTCTAGATGTTCAGGATTTCTATTCCAGGACTATTTTTGAGATAAAGGAAATCACTGAGATTCATATATAGATTTTATTCTCTCCTTTGCCCTGAGTTGAGTGGGATAGGTTTGTCCCCATCTATGAGAAATATTTTAAAAAATTAAAAAAAAAATNAAATGTATTCAAACATTTGTAGACAGGCTACATTCAGCCTGACAGTTCCATGAGGTCTCATTATGATAATTTATGAGAATCATAGAATCGCAGAGTTATTTTTATTGGAAGCAACATTAAAGATCATCTAGTTCCAACTCCCCTATCATGGACAGGACAAAAGATAGGCAGGGCAGGGATATAAGATGCTGTTCTTAAAAAAAGAAAAAAAAATTCTAAACGTTTGGGATTATGAAAGGTGATATAATCTGAAGGTAAAATACAACTGGTCTCTTTGATCAGCTGGGAAACGTTTGTATTCAGAATAAATTTAAACTATATTTCCCCCAGTGTTTCAACATCAGTCTCCCTGCATGCAGCACAGCATGCAGCTACACAGTATGTACCTAGATTTTTTTTTTCTTTAATTGTGAATGTGAAAAATAAACTTAGCATTACATCACCAACATTAGTTTGCAATAATTTTTACAAACATGTCTACAAACAGGTCTACAAACATGTCTTTAAAAAGACCACTGCATGAATGCAGATTCTGTTGCATTTATTCACATTAAATAATTAGAAAGTGAGCATTAAATTGACAGTAATGTAGAAATGTGTTTATTTATAAGGCTTAATAGCTGCAGTACCATATCAGTACTTTGTACATGGACAGCACCTCTTAACAAGGAGTATTTTCAAAAACATTAATGAGCTAAATATTATAGTCACATGGAACTAAATTTTTCTCTTTATTATGATAGCCTGAACTAAGGAAATAGATGCATTTAACCTCATAGTTGCTTCATGAACAGGGGGAGCAGAATCCAGTCAAATATATGAGCTGTTAATATCAATGCTTTATAGATATATTGTAATTTAATTTGGTTTGTACTTATAGAATATGTTTACATTTCACATACAGATATAATTGTTTTTCTCTTCACTATCATTTCGTGTCAGTTGGTCTAATATAATCAACAAGGAAAATATCTATTCACCATGATTTAGTAAATTGCACCAGCTCTTCCTATTTAAATCTGGACTTTGAATTTCTTCAAAAAAAAGATTACAGCTACTGTCTGATGTGTATTTGGAATTTAGCCCAAATTGCAGCAATAGGCATACATAGCAAAATATTTAATTTAATCATTCATTAGTCTAATATGTGTGTTCCTCCTCTGATCCTGCAAATTTCTAATGAGGCAATTGAACATCCTCAATTTTTGTTCCTCTGGGATTTTTTTCATCTGTCAAGAGAATTTTGCCCAACTATATCCAAAAAAAATTATGAAAATGAAATCCAAGTAGCTCAGCTTGTAAAAGCTATAATAAAATAAATGTCACTTCATTATGTTAAACCAATTAAATCTAATTTCTCTTCTGTTTCCATACATAAGCAACAGCTGTACATGCCATCCATTGGTAATTAATTGCTTCCAACTGCCTGCCAATGAGAGTGGCATTTCTTTAAATAAGTGACACCACCAGCCTCCAAGTACACCAGAACACATCAGATCATGCAACATGTGTGACATATAATAAGGCATAAGTTTCTGCATGTACAGAAGAAGAGTAGCACATGCTCCTGCCATCAGTGCCCTGGACTGGAGAATGACCACTGACACCACGGGGCTTGGCACACAAACTGTCCACAGGTCATCCCACAGGTTTGCACCACTGGCCTAACAGATAAGATGTACAAGACCTTTCCACAGTGGCCCTGCTGCCAAACACAGCCTCCTTCAATTGGCAGGGAGACATTGCTTTGGAAAAGTGGCTTGTCATCAGAAAAGGACCAATAGAGGTATCATAAACTTTTAGCAGTAGCTGAATTTCCATTAAAAAGTGAGGTGAATTGTGAAATGGAGACTGGAAGTAGTATCCCAAATGTGCTCGATAAACCTCTTGCCCCTTCAATGGATAGAGTAAATTATTTTCTTTTGGAAGTGGACGTACAGCTGAAGAGCTTACAACTATAACTGGATTCTGTCTGGTCTGGGTTGTTATAGAAATGAGTTTATATAGACAAAGACAGCAAGGTAGCCATGTGGCTTATAGTTAATAATATATTACATTTTTATTCTTTTTTTTCCTGTTTGAAAAGTTTGTTGTAAAGATTTCATGTGACAAGAGATATTTTCCATCTCCATTAGGGAAAAAATGAAAGATATTTGAGGAGGAGGGCAGGTGGCAGTGGGAAAAAGCTTTTATTGTTTACACTTGAAGTTCAAAAGAAGTAGCATGTGTGCCAAGTCTTTGTAAAAGCAAACAATAAACAAACAGTTTTCAGTGAAAACTGAAAGAAAATGTAAGGATTTAAAAAAGGTAAAAAATTGGTTTTTCAGGCTTAAGCCATCGAATTAAGCTTTTGCTTTCTTCATACTGATATAGTTTTCTTTATTTGGATTTTCAAGTTTTGTGTTCTGTATGGATGGATATGAGTCAAACTTTTAAAACTGCGTCCATAAGAAAGAAAGGAGAGCAGACCTGGTGTCCAGTGTACTTCAGGTACTCTGATCAGAAGTAGAAGAGAAAAAACTAAAGCCTTCCTAAGTACACAAATGTAAAACTTGGGTAAATGAGAAGAAAATTAGACATTAATTTAAATCAAGACATGTTAAAAACATTAAAAGACCCATGATCAAAATACCCCAATGTTCTGATTCTGAAAGTACCACGGGTGACATTATGGACATAACACAAGCCCACAGCTTTCTACAGTCAATTCCCCTCATACTCTCCCAGTTAGCAGAACTGCTGCATTAAGGGAAATTAGAAGGCAAAGGCCTGCCTAGTCCATGCAAGAGTCATTCATGGACCCTTTGCTTTTCTAATTCCTTTCTGACCCTGCTCATATCATCTGTCCTTCACAGTCTTCCTTACAGTGGAAGTAAGTCTCTAAAGTGATCTAGACTCTGCACAAAATATTTTCTTTTGTTTGTTCTTTAGATAACTTGTATAGAATTTAGTGAGTGACCCTTGCTCTCATACTGTATGGCTTATTTACCAGTTCCACAGCCACTTGGTAATAAACCAAATTCCCCCCAGGTCTCCCCAGATCTCTCCACTCCCAGGCTTTTTATCCTCCTTATAAACAGTTATACATCCACTTGGTTATTTTAATTGCCTCCTATGTTCCTCCTTCAATTTCACAGCATCTCTTGAGGCAGAGACAAGAACTCAGCACCAAAATAGTGGGCACACACATTTTTATACAGCAGCAAAATTATGAGCTCTATCTTGTCTGAAAAACCTTTTCTGAGGATGTCCTGCATTTTGTTGATTTTGCTTAACACTGCACACTGAGCTTGTGACCTCAAAGACTTGCCAGGGATGACTCCAAGATACTTTTCCTGACTGCTGGATGGTAATTCTGAATTCAGAATCATGAGGCACAGCTCAGGTTATTCTTCCCCAATGCATTGCCTTAGATTTTTTTACGGTGGATTTCATTTGACATATTACTTCTCCGCTCAGTTTTGCCACCTTCCTTCTCAGTTCTGAAGTTCCTTCAGCCAGCTGGCATGCAACTGACCACACAGAATAGCTGTGACTTCAGACCACACAGAATAGCTTCATGTTATCCTTAGACTTGGAGACTTCACTGCAGACTTTCTTCTCCAGTCCCTTGATGAAAATGTTTAATGTTTAATAAAACCAGTGTCAGGGACCTCACTGCTGAAAATGAAATATCCATTCTGTAAAACAACCAAAAAGCTCTACTCTTTGCTCTCTATTCTTTAACCAGTTTGCAATCTGTAAAAGACACTCTCTCAACAGCTGTGATGACTGGGCTTCTTTAGTGACCCTGTCAAAGGCTTTTAGAAAATCCAAATATTTTACGGCTCCTATATTCTCTTAATCCATGTGCATACTGACAGGACTCCAGCAGGTTAGAGAGGCAGTATTTCCTGTTGTAGAAGACATGCTGCTTCTAGACAGTTTCTTCTGTGTGCTCCATGATCTCAGTCTTTACTGCAGAGTCTAGCTTACCAGGAATAGAAGGATACGAGCACAGCACATGATGCCTGAAAAGCTAAATGAAAGATCTGTGCATGTTTTTTTTTGTAAATCATGTCATGCACATGCTTTTTGTAATATATCTGTGAAACACAGCTTTTAAATATCATAAGCATTATTTATTATTACAAATTCATTAAGAATGGAAGTTTTCTACTTGCCAGTTTTCATACCCTGCTGCAGAATCATTAATTATTCAATAAACTCTGAGAAAGGAGTCAGAATAAAAACGTATGGACATAGAAAAAGTTTGGTGGCACATTATGTTTCCCCCTTGCACTCCAGGTCTTTTCCAGAACCCAATCCTGCCCTCTGTCTGGCAATTGGAAACACGCCTTCTTTGTGGATAACAAACTCTGGCACTCCTCACTTGTTTTACAGAACAGCATACTAGCATATTGGTGTTAGTCAATAGCTTTACGCATTTTATCCTGGGTCTTCTTTAATAAGAATACATCTAAAGTATTTATATAAAAATTATACTTAAAAGCCAGTATTCCTGCCTACATTTTAGAGCCCACACAGATTTTTGCCTTGACACTTCAAACACTAAGTCCAGTGTTTCACCTTTGGTACAATCAGTAAAACAAATGCCTGACCTTCCCTACTCGAGGCTTTGAAATACTGGTCTTCTCAACACTGCATTTAAACCAAAGAATGTGATCAATAATTTGGTATTTTGCATGTGTCTATTATGAATATATTAAATACACTGCATATGCACAATAAAAATATACTCACTCCCCATAAATTCTATTCTGTGTATACATCTAAACCACAGCAATTTAGTTATTTACTGGGTACTACAAGAGCTATAAAATGCCACTTTCTAAGAACACAACTGAGGCTTAAGTCAGCATTTTTATGATATCATCTGTACTGGGAAAACATTAAAGGCTCAATATTTAATAAACATAATAAACATCCCCATGAAACAAATTGTTCATAAACTACCTGTTTAATTTTTCAGGGCTCCTGAACCACATATTTTCTTATTAGTTGTGAGCCTGCTGGGTTGCAGGATAGATAGGGCCTGTCAGGGATAGAATATAATGTAGCGGTTTTATGA
The DNA here is from genome assembly GCA_013399945.1 of Ploceus nigricollis. Taxonomy (NCBI): domain Eukaryota; kingdom Metazoa; phylum Chordata; class Aves; order Passeriformes; family Ploceidae; genus Ploceus; species Ploceus nigricollis. The sequence continues at coordinate 168,628 of VXBC01010531.1, forward strand.
ATTATTTCTGTGAGGAAAAGCCTATTACAGCTGACAAGAGGATGATGATATTAGCCCATCATCATTCAGATGGCACCACCCTTCCCCCTTTCATCCATCAGACCTCTTGTATGGAGGCTGAAAGCCATAGAGTCTTTGCATAGCCAACACAAAGACAAATACTGCTCTTTTTCTGCATCCATGAAACATTTAGTATTTCATTTTGAATCATGGCAGATGACAGTAACAAATGGCCTAATGAATCTCCCTTATTGTCCCTTGTGAATCTGAAGATGAGCTAAAAGTAAAATCTCTGTTTCTTTTTTTGGACCTGCTCGTTTGGGATTGAAAGGTTTTCACTGCATTCTAAATAGCATTCCTCAGTAACTGAAAATTAGACCAATAAACCAACAAGCAAACCACACGGCTATACCACTGTAGACCATTCTTCCCCCTGTACCTTACCAATATTAATTTTGGGAAAGTGGTTCAATCAACTTTGGCACAGTTACTTAAGTCAATATACAAATATTAATAAAAGATAATGAAAAACCAAAAATAAAATGACATAATGAAGTTCTGTATTAGACAACAATAGAAATACATCAGTGGGCATCATGAACTCTAGACCAATTTTACCACATTTTTGTTTTATTTAGAAGAAAAACACTAACAGTGTTTTACCCTAACAGTGTCCACACTTTCCCACAAGAATATATTTAAATTTGTAAGATCGGATGATCTTTGTTTGCCCATGAAAGGCATTTTACAGGCAGAAATTAATAATGTGGCTAGAAATAGTTTAGGGAGCACTGTGTCATAAAGACCTTGCTCTCCTTGATCCAGCTGTTACACAAGCTTTTCTTTCAGTGTAGGTGACTGTTGCACTTGCATCTATCCCCCTGCTGTAACTGTCAGCTTAGGCACAAGCTGGGGCCTGACCTGGGTTAATCTGGGCTGCATGATGCCCCCCATGCACTCTGGGCCTTCACCCAAGCACAGCTGGATCCCATACCTGTGCTAGTATTGTGTGGCCATGTACCTTTAATCCCTGGCTGCCTCTCAACTCCGGATCAGAAATAGAAACGAGAGTTTGGGTCACCTTTCAGCAGACACCTGGATAAACAAGTAGAGAGGGAGCTGCAGCAAGGTCCACCAATCTGTCTAATAAGGAAACTAAGACAACAGGCTGCATCTATCCCATAGTATAGGCAGGAAAATTTATTCTCATTGCTCTCATTTATTCTTCACTCTGGCTCCAAGATTTTCTGATGTTCTGTACATTCATCTATGACATGACTACAGTTGTTGAGGTGTAACTTCTATGCTCAGTCTTACCAAAGTAGTATAATTATGTATATAAAGACTAAAAAATTCTTTTCCTTCCCTTACCTGAATAACTCTTCCCTTCAAATTAAATCACTTCTTTTCCCCTTTAAACTGGTTTTATCTATCCCAAAACATGGTGATTCATTGAGCTTTGCTCTTCAGTAATGTCTCCCCTGACTCCCTCTCATGCAACACTCAAGCTTTCCTTCAGCAAAGCACAAGAGAGAGGAACGGCAGGAGTTCGTTTTCATTCATTATGAAAAGTTGTGAAAGTACTTCAGCATCAAATGCTTATTTTGTTTTGCCAGGAAACCTAACCAAAATGGCTTGCTTTATGTAGGAAACTTTTTGCACAGCTTTGTTTGTATCTACTGTAGGCACATGTGCATTTTTGACATGACAGATCATAATGGCTCTTTCAGAGCCATTACAGTTACCAAGTAAATCCTTCTTAGTTCAAGTACATGTAATTGATTCCCATAGACTGTAATAGCTCCAAAACCAAGGCAATACCCTTACCAAACATAAAAGCAGTGGCAGGACTAATACATAATAGCAGTCAGTTTTTACCACCATAGTACTAGAAAATGATGAAGTACTAACAACAAGGCTTTTTTATTTGCTGATTTTTGGCACAAAAAAAGGGTAATAATTTCATAATATTACAGTGGTATCACTCCTGCATAGTCCTGGTAAACCCATAAATCCTTAAATATCACAGTAATCATCTCAGTCTCCATATGGATCATAAACTAAGGGCTTGTCCATACAACTTCTTTGCATACGAATATTCCACTACAGTTTACTGGGGCAAGCGCCTGAATAAGTTTGGTTTTGTTTGGTTTTGTTTTTCTCTTGTAAATTAGGGATGTGGAATAAAAGCAGTACTCTTCTGCACCCAGAAAGCTGTAGATTTGTATTGCTCATGGAGGAAGTGTGCAAAACCATTTCCCAAGCAGCTGGGTGAGTAGTGGTAATACAGAGCAGGCATTACATGTTTTAATGTAATTGTCTGTTCTTCAGCATGTCTGATAGATTCAATAAACAGCTTGGCAACATACATCCGTGCCTTCCTACTGCATTAAGATATTCAAAAGATTAATGTCTTGCTCCTGAACATAGATGACCAATGACCCTAAAAGGAAGGAGAGCACCAAATGATATATTGACAAGGGCCATTTCCTTTCACACAGTGAAAATAGGTAAAGTACAATAAGAACCTCTTCCTCCTGTCTTTTTTATAATGACTTTTGAAGAAAAGACAAGTTTTTAACAATGTTTTTTTGTTCTGAAAGAGTTTATATTACAATAGAAAAAGGTGCTGTAAACTTCAAGGAGCTAATGTACCCTCTCTAAAGAAGTCTCAGTGGAGATCATAGAAATTTCACGACTCCCATATGTTAATAATATCTTTGAATATAAAATCCAAATTAAAAACTGGAGCTGAATAAAATACTTTTGCTAAAAGTAACATTTTGAAATGCTGTCAGTAACTATCATAAATATTTGAGAAGTTAATATTTTAATCTTCAACTATAGCTCTGAAAACACTTTTAGTGACAGACAGTGCTTCATTAATAGAGTTCTGTATGTCTAATTGCTTTAGGCAAAGTGGGTTGCATTATTTTGACACATGACATGCAATTAGTACATGGTCACACGGCTAAAGGAAGATTTTACACCTTTTTTCCTTCTACATTCAGAGTGGATAATTAGCATATTTTTTCTGCTTAGAATAATCATCAGAGCCTTAGATCAGAAATTGCCTAATGAGGTAAAATTCTAGTTGTTGACATTAATACATGTGAAATTTTTTTCAGTTGTAAAAGTAAACCTACTGCTGCTATTTCATTTATTCTTTCCAGTGTATTCAGCTATGGGGTTTTTTTGCATCAAGATATTGAATAATCATATATTTTCAACAGAGAATGAATGAGGTTTTTATATTTTAGTATATTTACTTGATAGTAGTGCTTTGAGAAGATTAAATTTGGCTATAACCTGCAGCTGCTGCAGGTAGACTGCAGCTGTGTTAACAAAAGAAGCAAACCATAATCACAATATACAGGTTTCTTCCTTATGAATTTCTTTGATATATTATATGTACATATATATACAGAAAATGGGAACTCATTTTGCTCAGCTATAAGACCCTCTCTATAGGCTGTATGCAACACTCCCACAGTGAAAATCTGTCTTTTTGCATAATCAAAACATATTTTGATTACCTTTTATAGAAAAAATACAGATTCATTGCAGATAAGCTGATCTAACATAATACACTCAGCCTACCAAAAAATGTTTTTCTTAAGGAGAGATTTTGAAAATTTTTTAAAGGATTATTTTAGGTTCTTTTAAGTAGATTTTTTCCCTTTGCATTTAGCACAATTGCACATAATCACCTTTTATGTTAAATTTCTAAACATCATAATAGTTAACAGCAAAGGAAGTGGTTTGGATTCTTGTTTCTTCACTCCTTATTCAGATAACCTTTCATCTGAAAAATTTGCATGAGGTGTGGGATCTGCAACTGAGGCACATTTTCAGTATCTGAGTTCTGCTATTACCTCGGAGTGTCAAACATACACAGAGATTTTCCAGAACTATATCAAAGACTTAATGCTGCCTATAACAAACAGCAGATTTAAGCACGAGTTTTTAACTTTTAATATCCTGCTATTTAATTAAATACATAGAAGAGAAGAATCACAAACTGTGCTCCTGCCTTACTTCATATATATTATATTTACCAGGTTTTAAACTGTTTTAGGGTTAGCATTTAACACTGATAGGGAAAAAGGCACACAAACAAAAAAGGCACAGGTATTTACCTTTTTTTCCATTAACTAGGAGACAAATATGTAAACAAGCTTGCAAATCCCACGGGAAATATGCGTTTATAGAGTGACCTGACTACATCATAGACATCACAGGAGTCCAGGATGTCCATCCTGCTTCAAATATACTTTTTTTTCCCTCTTTTGCATTTTATTATGAATTTAATTGCAAGTGAACAGTACTAAGATAATAATAATATTTTCCTTCAGCATAGGTTTCCCTGGCATACTTTTTCCTATATACTACTTACCTTGATAGTAATGATTTCTTTAACATCACTTGTTTTATTACAATTTTCTACTTCTCTCTTCATGTGTAGCAGTCATATTGATTTTACGTCTTTTTAGATAATCAACAGCTGCTGCTTTAAGAACTCCTTTCAGTGCTAGCCCACCTGGTAGGACCTCATGAAAAAATCTCTAAAAAATAAAAAAAAAGGATGCAAGAACCTGTGCTTCAGACCATCATGTGTGTGATGCCAACCAATTCCACTGAATGGAGCAGGACAAGGCAAAACAATAAGGCAATAAAATATGCTAGCAACTAACAGGGAACAAAATAAAGCAAGTTTCCTCTTTCACTAGCTTTAATTTCTCTTCTTAACTCATTAACAGTGAATAATGTAGAAATCTATGAAAAACAGGATAGAAGAAGAGGAATCCAAAATCCATTGCTGGCTACTGAATATCTTGCTGATAGTAAAATGTCCACCTCTGACTCCCTGCTCCAGTAACAGCCAGATGCTTGGAAGATATGTTCCCAGAAGACAAACCTCATACATCGGTTTTACTCTTCCCTTATCTTCTTCTGGTCATTTATCAGATGGGCAAGATGGGGTAGATATTCTAAAGCAGTCTGACTCTTCTATAGCATCCACTAAATGGTGTATTGACATTGTTTAGAGATTAATTTTCATGAGTCTTAAATAGAACTGATAAGCTGTTATATATGACCATTTTTACTCTGAACATGTGGCATGTAGCATTTTATTAATATATTTTCTACTATGCCATAAGGTGGACATGCATGCCTGGTGCTACAGGTAGGACTGTACAGAGCTCAGAGAGCTCATGTTACAGATGGATATGTGTAGTACTAGCTACTCCATGTATATCCCACTGAATTTTGGAATTACATTGTACTGTTCTCTAAAAGCATGCAGCTTCTGATAAAAAAAAAAAGCTTTTCGAAACTACATTTACACTTGTGATGGGATTGTGATAGTGGAGTTTAGTGGAAAGATGCAGTCACTTAGCAGCAAGTTAATGAGAAACCAAATGTCCATAGATTATTTTAGACTGCCATAATCTACCACATCACAGTAAATCAATGACGATCTAATTGGCAAACAGCAGTATGCAGAAAATCAGAAACACCAGAAAGGGCATCTTTGAAATTTTTGTTTAAGCATACGTTCACTGATCTTAGTCATTTCCTAAAAGCTTGAGAGACTAAATATAAGAGAATAGAAATTCACAGACTAAACCCAGATGTAGAAAGATTCTCACAACTAAAGAAATATTGCTACAAATTCTCAGAATAGCCTGAAACCAAACCGAACGCATACCAGCAGGATTTGTTTCAACAAGGCCAACATGGAAAAAAAAAAAAAAGCTCAATATGTTTTAGATGATTGCATTGGGTTTGTGCTTCAAGGTTTTGATAGCAAGGGAGCTACAGCTGTGAGAAGCTGCCAGAAGCTTCCCTATATCCAACAGACCAAACTCCAGGCAGCTTCAGGACGGCCCCAACGCTGATCAAGGTTGAGACAGTCAGCAATGGTAGTAACACCTCTGTGATAACAATTTAAGAAGGAAAAAAAAATTATTACACAGAAGTAGTTGTGGCCAGAGAATAGTGGAGTTAGAACACGTGAAAAAAACAACTCTGCAGTTGTAAGGTCAGTGGAGAAGAGGTCAGGAGGTGCTCCAGGTTCTAGAGCTGAGATTCCCCTGCAGCCCGTGGTGCAGACCATGGTGAGGTAGCTGTGCCCCTGCAGCCCATGGAGGTCCACAGGGATGCAGAGATCCACCTGCAGCCCATGGAGGAGCCCTGCACTGCAGCAGGGGGATGCCTGGGAGGAGGCTGTGAACCCGTGGGAGACCTGTGCTGGAGCAGGCTCCCAGCAGAGTCACCTGCAGACCTGTGGAGAGAGGAGCCCACACTGGAGCAGAATTTACTAGCAGGACTTGTGACCCCATGGGGACCCATACTGGAGCAGTTTGTAAAGAAACATAGCCCATGGGGGGCTAAGTTTGTGGAGGACAGTCTCCTGTGGGAGGGACCCCACACTGGAGCAGGGGAAAGGACTTCCTCCTCTCCCTCAGGAGGAAGGAGCAGCAGAAAAAATGTGATGAACTCATTGTAATCCTCATTCCCCATCTCCCTGCATGACTGTGGGGGAGGAGATAGATAATCAGGAATAAAGTTTAACCCAGGAAGGAGGGAGGGGTGAGGAGAAGGTGTTTTTAAAATTTATTTCACTTCTTATTCTCCTACTCTGATTTTGATTGGTGAGAAATTCAATTAATTTCTCTAAGCTGGGTCTGTTTTGGCCATGATGGTAACCAGTGAGTGATTTCTCCCTGCCCTTATCTCAACTCGTGAACCTTTTGTCATATTTTCTCTCCCTTGTCCAGTTGAGGAGGGGAGTGATAGAAAGGCTTTGGTAGGCACCTGGCATCCAGCCAGAGCCAAGCCACCACAACGATATTCAGCCAGGACCATGATATAAATAGTAGATTTTTTTTTTTGTAGTGTTGATCCTGATCTATTACTTCCTCATTTTCCTATTTTTATCACTGGTACCAGCTGGTAGATATTTGAAATTAGACCTGAACAAATAATTGGATGTTTTGGTTCACTGACACAACTGAAAAACTGGAAGTGGGGGAAGGGACTGATCATTTTAGACTGATTAGGAAGGATTATTTGTTTGGTTTTGGTTCTTAACCACAGAACAATGAAGAAAAAAAAAACCCTGCTTCTCATAACATAAAATGATTATTTCATTTCCAGATTGTGTGCTTTATTTTAATTTTATAAATATTGACTTCAATGAAAATATGAAATATTTCTTTAAAAAACCTTTAAATTAATTTTTTGCCATTTTGATGCTGGCTAAAACTGTTCACCAAATTAGACATCATTTTTACAAGAATTTTTATCAACATAATTTTTTTTTAATTTAATACAATATATGACCACAAATGTTTTCTTGTTTCTACTTGAGCTATCTCTGGATTCTGGCTTCTAGAATTAATTAAGTAGGAATCATACAGGAATTATTTTGTGTCTTTCTTATTCTTAGACACCCTTAGAGAGTCAGCTCCCTGGAATGCATTAGGGAAGTGATGGAAAATGCCATATTATCTACTTTCTATTCCTTGCCACAGTTCCAGAAGGCATGTAGCAGTAAAGAATCATTGAGACACATGGAAGATATTATACCTACACTATGACCCTTTTGGCTGGCTGTATCTGGCACAAAGAGCAGTAGGGCAACGCTGAGTCTTCGTTTTTCGTAATCACATATAAACACTTCTCAGAAATATGATCAGTTGCACTAGGCAATGTTTAATGTACTTGCATATTTTAGCCTTTTGAGTAGGAAATTAGGTGTGTGGGGAAGTTGTGCAGATGCTTTTCTGATTTTTTAGCTTTGATGAGTTTTTTTCTTTGACATCACCCATTTTAGGGTCACCACATGAATTCCTATACTTCCAGAAAAATGCACTCAGTTGCTTCCTTGAACTTCTTTCAGTAGCAGCTACAAAATTTAATTTCAGGATCTTTTTTCCAGAGAGTTCTGAGAGTAAAAGGGACCAAATTTCCCCAACATACAGTGTTTTCTATATATCCAGTCTTAAAAATTTACAGTTTTAACTAAAGTGGTACAATCTCTATGAAAGAAATGCAAGAAAGGGTCTCTTCCAATATTTTTTTCGTGGTGTTCCTCTGAGAACTTTCTGTGTGTGCTTGGTAGAGAGAAAATGAAGCACTCATCTTGCAGAATACACTGAATTATATTAAATGTTTTACTCTTTTGTTTTTTAACCTGTTTACCAGCAAAATTCCTGTAATATCTAATGTAACATGCACGTTACTTTATTGATTTCAAGATAACATAATAATTTCTCCTAGATTATGATCTTAATTTCCCTCTTCCAGAGCTCTGAACACATTTTTCCCTTATCTTTCATGGTGAGAATGCAACTCCCTCCACAGTGCCTTCTCTATAACCTAGACAAACCTATTTTACTATGCCAAATTGTAAAATATGACTGAAAACAATTATTATGAAACAAAGTCAGATTCTGTCAATATATTCACTAGGCACTAAGTACCTTCAACAATTTTTTGATACCTATATCAAAAAATTTTGATTATATAGCCACATAACAGAAGTGGATGCAGGGCCACTAAATGGGCAAGGCTATTTACTGGGCAAGGGCTCAGGAAAAAAGAAAATTGTATACAAAACCTGCCTGAATTACAGTCACATGGATCAGTCAGAGCTAAAATTTTTCTCAGTTGGAAAATGCAATCAAGGTTTGCAGGTTTTCATCCCTGCTTTTGGCTTAATAAAACTGATTAGGTAGTTGAGATGTATAAAATAAAATGGTTTTATTTGTAAGTTTGGAATATCTTTTTCACTTCCTTTATTATGCAATCCTGCCAGAAATTTCTTGGAGCAGCTTTTATGTATAAGTGCGCAAACACATGCAGATCCCTGGGCTTCCAAGGGACTTTGCAGTTCCTGCAAAATTAAACACATCTAAATTCAGAAATTTGCAATACAAGAAGAAATAACTTGGAGGTCTTTTTAAATTTCATAGGTCAAGCCTTTAATGAGAATTGGAAGGTGGGAATTAGAATGCTTTCATAAAATTTTCAAAGGCCACAACATTTAAATTATTGTGTTATATAAACAGAAGCACTAAATGTAAAGGGGTATAAAGAGTTGGTCTCCATTTACATTCGATAGAGAGCAATGATAAATTTAGACATAACAAATATGCGTCCACCAGAAAAGCAAGTGTCCTTTGGCAGGATACACTAGTGTATTCCAAAAGCAGACAATAGCTTAATAGGATAAGGGGGACATAGAGACAGAAAAAACCTACCCTAGGACAATACCATTAATAATGTTTATTTTATTTCTATTTTGAGCTGCAGTTTTAAAAATCAATAATACATTCATAATTTCAGTGTGTCTCATTCCATGTTTTGATTCTGGTCTGCCAGAATTGTTACATGAAATTACGTTGCAGTTACTTCAACCAGAAACACAAAAAGGTTATGACTTTCTTGTTTCAAAAGACAGAATTTATAGCTAAAGGGCTTATCCTTCTCTCAAAGAGCACATATAACATTAATTAAGGGCAATAGGAATGACATATCTCTGCTAAGAGGAGAATGTAAAATTTCATTAAAATATTTGTTAGTAATAATGTCAATTATTAAAGTTTATAGTCTCAATTTAAAGGAACTGGGTCATTTTGAGAACTTTTTATAATATTACTTTTTAATCTCAATCAAAAAATAATCTGTGAACCATTTAGATAGTAGTAGAGAAACTAGGATGGAAAAAGTTACATTTAACCCACAAATAAAAGTTAAAAAATAGTTTTACAGCTATTTCTCCTTCAAATATTATTTCAAAACATATATTTTCCCATTTATATAGTAAAATTATGTTGCTCATTGATAGAAATGTATTATTACAGCATATTAAGTCTTAGTATCTTGGATCTCAAAAATTATTATTTTTCATTTTTTTATGATCCAGTATTAATTAATACAATTAATTAGTAATCATAGCTTGTATTAAATGCTTAAATGCTTTCTCAATGCCTCAGTTATGAAATTTTTTGCATTCAGTTTTTAATTTTACTTTAGATGTCATGAGAAGAAATATAACTTCTTGAAGCAACAAAATTTTGGTTAGTTCAGTTTTAGATTTTATTTTGTAATGCATAACTTGTTTAAAGGATGGATTTTTTAAATATTATGTAATTAGGCATTTGGAAAGTTTTTGAAATACAGTGTTTCAGTAAGTAAAAACTTTTCTTAGAACCCATATAAATTATTTACTTCAGTCATTTGGGAAACTAGCCATAATCATGATGACTATTTAATTAAGGCTTCTGAAGAACTTGACAACAATGCTAATAAAGCAATTGAGGAGATACAAGTAGTTGATCTTAATTGGAAGAGATGACACTATTTACAAGAATAAATGACGGTAGCTAATCTCACATTCGTAATTATCAGTGATGGGCCTGCTTCAAAGGATGTTATGGTTCTTGCTTTCTTTAGCTGAGTCTCCCAAATATATGTGTTTATTCAGAGTTTACATGTTTATCTGAATTGTAAATGTAGCAATTTTTCATACAGGAAGCACCTGAGTTGCTTCCTGGACCTCAACACTTCAGTGACACAATAAGAAAAAGCTTTAATATTTGCCACCCAAACAATCTTTCTTCCCATTTTCATATTTTGGAGTTGTAAGCTCTAGCCTTGCAGTTTCCCGACAAAGAATGTATTTGATTATCTGGAGCAAAGGATGCCTGGTTTCTTTATACAAAAAGACTGGCCAACCATATCCTCTGACATCATCTGTCTGCACCTTGCCAGGTGGAGGTCCATGCATCCTCTGGAATACTATCTTTCTCTCTCTCTCTCTCTCTCTCTCCATTTTACAAACCTGGATGACAAACCGAATACACAAGTAATAGTGCCCTATAGCTCCTGCTATCCAGTTATTTCCTCTACAGGAACTCCAAATGTGAACGTAGGTCCAGAAGATTATGTCACCGGGTCAGTATTTTCAAAATGAGCTATTTTATTTATACTATCAGATTCAGGAAAAAATAGTCTTATATGGCTATTTTTTTCTTCAAAAAGTACTAACTGTGTGTTTAACAAGGNTACTAACTGTGCGTTTAACAAGGTGATATATATATATATATATATATGTATATATATATATATACACACACACACATATATAATATATATGTATATATATAAAATAAAGTAACCAGTACTCATATCTAGACACTGGCTGAAAAAATCCAGCAAAAAGCACATATCTCAGTATAATTATGTTTCTCTCTCTTTCTCAAAAAGGAGTTTATGAGATCCTGTGTGTGTTAACTACTCACTGCTGGGCGAGTAATTTTGGGGTGGTAATTAAGATATTTGAATTGTCATTATTTCCTGTCCCATTCTGTCACAGATAGATTTTCTTTTGGTTTGTTTGTGGCAGCAAGGCAAAATGTATTCTAGAACTGAAAACTTCAACTATTGTTATATGTGGACTACCTCAGGAAAAGCAAATGAAGCAATTTAAATTTTTATCATTTGGAATGAATACTGTGCTCTCCACATACTTCATCTGAGAGCTGGGCTTACATTGATAAACAGGTACCATAAATGAAATCTGAAGAGAACTTTGAGGGCATATTTTCTGCTTGGAAAGGAAATGACTGTGCTTTGGATGACCACATTCTCTGCAATGAAACATGGCAGCAGATCAAGAGCAAACACTTTTAGTTCTCTCTAGTCTCATTGATAATAGTAATAATTGTTTCTGGAAACCTCTGGTGATTTTCTCATTGAAACCTCTTATATCAGGATAGTTTGTTTTCATTCAGTCCCAGTTTTTGATCTCTTGCTTGATGGTATGCAAAGACCAGGAGGAATAATAGTAACAGTGCTGGTGTTTGATAACTAGTGACACCATCAGGAAACTGTGATAAATCTATTACAAGCAGGAAGTACCATTCCTCTATCAATTTTTCAGTAATCTTCCACATTGTACATTGCATATACAGAATTTTGATTTGCACTAAGGATGTTTCCTGTATCTCACAAAAAACCCCAGAGTATCTCAGATAACGCTAGGAGAAGACATTGTAACTGAAATTGAGGTACAATTCTTACCTTGACTAAAATTGGTTTACAACTTCTTGAATAAAACCTTGAGAATAAGTTTTTCATGTAAGGAAATACCAAAAGAAAACAAAAAGCAGAAAAGGTCACGCTGTGTTTCTAAATTGCTGTAAAAACATTTGCTTAGACTCAAGTCCCCAGTGAATAGTGCGTGAAAGGCTTTGTGAACAATAGTCAAGCAAATAAGTTTTAATCCTAACGAATGTGCCTATCAAGCAGGATAATTTTAAAAATATTGATGGATCCATTGACATTGCTGTTTCCCTTCCTCATTAGACTACCTCTTAGGTTCTTAGGAGTCAATTGCTTTCCATACAAGGAATTTGTATGCCTCCTTCCTGCACATTTTTCTGTGGCTTGTATTAGCGTTTTCTAAACAGCTTATCACATGCTATTTATCATGGGAATGACTTTGATACCTTTGTGTGAGATCCCCTCTTCTGATGATTAAATCATGGTGCCTATTCCATTACATCATATTCATAATGAATTACTTCATCCATCAATTATTGCAGAACTATTCTCATATCATGATAATGATATGGACTTTCTGCACCATTCAAAACAGGGTGTATAGCAAACAACTCTGCCTTAAATGAAATATGAAAATGAAATTGAAACAGAGAGCAGTCAGCAGCTGTGATATCTGTGAATGCACTGCCAATAGTTACATCATTGTGAGAAATGACACACTTTCTTCCACCCACAAAAATCCTACTTATACAGGAAATGACAAAACAAAATGTATAGCATGCATTAGCACCGTATTCTTCAAGTATTTCCCTATCCTGAATCAAATCTTTCTGCATTGATAGTTGTTATTTCACCACTTTAGGTACAAAAAAGAGTCATTTAATGGAAAATAAATTGGCAAAATTAGTTTTACAGAGCTCTGATTTTTTTTTGCTCTACAAGCGTTTATGTTTAACAGTTCCAAAATAGAAACAATACAGGGAGGTTTTCACAGAATCATAGAAATGCCGCATTGACACAGATCTTCAGCAATATCTAGGCCTCTCCTCTACTCTGAGCAAGAATATGTGTAGAAATGTTTGTCATTTTCCACAATCTCTAGTTGACCTATCCTAATTAAATTATCCTTTCTTACATATTTACCCTAAAATTCTGCCATTACTGATTAATTTTCTGTCTTTGGAACCTTTATTTGCAGGGCTTGAATGCCACATGGCCTCCCCTTATTCTGCTTGCTGCTCTCTAATGTTTCTACTGCATTTTAAACTTTATTCCATAGCCCCATCCCTGTGCTACTAAAAATTGCACACATAATTCCAGTTGCAAATTTTTTTAGTGCTTTGCAGAGAATAATAATTACTTCTGGTCTTAAATGCAACAATCTTATTAGTACATGACAGGAAGACATTTGGATTTGGTTTTTGGGTTTTGTTTTAGTTTGTTGTTGTTGTTTTGTGATGTTGTTTTGTGATTTTTTTTCCCCCCAATATCATTTTTTGTTTTTTCAGCTTGGATCTAGTTTCATTATTCCTTCTAGTTTTCTCAAAATTTTATTTATGCAGTTAAGTGGGGGGAAAATTTTGCCTTAGTACTGTGTTGCGATTTGTACTGAATTTTATCTTACTATGTTCAGATCCTTCTTGCAATTTATCAATGTCTCGGAATTCTAACCATATTCCCCAGAATACTCAAATCCACCTTGACTCAATACCATTTTCAAATTCCACAAGCACAGTTGCAATTCCATTACCCAAATTGTTAATCAAGATACAAACACCTGGATAATGGGATAGATGGTCCCCTTTTTCTACAGATTAAGTGGAATATTATGGAGAACGACACCGTGATGAACACTGGAGTTCTATTTTGCTTTAGTATGCTTTGAAAACTGATTTACACTAACATATTCTGTAGTCAGTCTGTCTTGATGGATGCAGCATCCTACAATGAGCACTCCTTGTCCAGGAGCCCTGTAACTGTGCTTCATGCCTAAGGGGTTAAGCTTAATGGTACAACGATGTTGAGTCCAGCACCACAGCATCCATTAAAAACAGTATCTATATTTTAGTAGCTGATAGCAACAGACATAATACTTGTCATTGATTTTATAGGTTGAGTTTGCATCATAATATATTGACATTGTACTTTTATATAAGACTTGCTTCAGGGTGTAGCTGCATTCTACACTGAATAACAGGCTAATAAAAACTGTAGCAGAAACAGCTTTACGACCCTCCATTGACTTGTGTTTTACATTGTATTATCTTATTGCAGACATCTGAATTAAAGGTTAACAAACACTATTTAATGGGTTGTCGGAATGAATGTACAGTACATGAATACATGCCTAGCAATGTCTATCAGTTATCATACTGTACATGCATTGTGAGTTGGATGAAGACAAGACAGTAAATGGGTGATGGCTCCTGACTGACTCTTTTTAGTAGTATGAAATAGCACATTTTGTTATACTTCCTCCAATTAAGTGCATATCTACCATTAAAGCAATCTGTCATCATTTTAACAATGTCATTAACTTCTACAGTGTCTCACAGATGCTTTGTTCTTCCTTCAAAATTAGCAGCACATACATTTATATAGAAACTTCGAAATGCAAAACAGGGAAAACAAGTTTAAAAAGTCATCATCTGTAAATTATATAAATAATAAAAAAATGGTTGCGGGGAAAATGTGACTGCTTTAAAAGGGAAAAGTACATAGTACTTAATCTGCAGAAAATGTACAGTAATAAAAATGTACTAACCTATAAAAGTATAAATTATTTTTCACTCTCTGGTAATTATAAGGAAATATGGTTTACCATACTATAAAAATGTACTACCCTATAAAAATATACTAAATTATTTGTCTATCTATAGTAATTATCAGGAAATATGGTTTACAATAGAACAAAAAGTACTAAGCCTGTAAAAATACACTAAATTACACTTCTAGCTATAGCAATTATTAGAAAATATGGTTTACAACTCATAAAAGTAGCATTTTAAATATAATAAGGTTGTCTACAGAGTTACAGAATCAAAAATGAAATTGATTTTTTCCTATACTATTCTCAAAAAATCTAAACTTGCTTGAGATGGCTCCAGTAAACACAGGAAGACCTATTAAATGCCCTGCTCAGCAATGGGTGTTTAAAACAATTGATGGATAAAACATGAACACTTAAAAAAATATATAAATTAATTGATTATTTATTTCCTAAAAGTTTCACGTTCAAATTAATAGTGCTATGTCAGGCTGATGAAGCATCAGCTCTAGAAGCGACCTTGTTAGCACAGAACTATATTTTTCTAAATATAGTTAAGCTGTTATCCTTTTAAATTTGATTTCAAACAATATAAATCAAATATCCTGTTTAGTTAAATCATAGTAAGTTCATCTATATTACAATTTTTAATTCCTTTCAACTGAAATGGGGCAATGATACCAAAGACTACTAAAAATATATTGTATTCTGTCAAAAATCTGCATAACCTATAGGAAGTATCAAATAAAAAAATTCAAAAGCATTCAAATCACTTAAGAACCTAAGTTCTAATTTCAGAAATTACTTAGGACTAGATCTTTAAAAGTATGAAGCCTACAAGTCCATCATAGGTGTTTTAATGCTTTAAAAAAATGTCTTATAGATAAGTGCATAAATTTACTAACTTTCAGTGCAGTTTCTGCCACTCCCTGCTGTCATTTCAAACAGAATCTCTGGTCACTTCCTAAATATTAACTCTAGTTCCAACAGTAGCTAGTCTTTTGACTCAAGAACTACATTGTGTAGTTACCAGCTTCTTTAAGTACTGTCATCAAAGGGACAATTATTCTTTTATTTCTCAATACAATTTAATGTTGGAATCATAGAAGTTAGGAAACAGGTGTTGTTTATCACTTCAACTTCAATATTTTTTGTAATATAGGTATTTGTTGTTCTCTATTATCTGGTCTTTCATAGCCTAAAACATATCCTTCTTGAAAGCTCATAGGAACTCAATATAGTCTAGATACATAAAAAGTTTATAATATTTTATATGAGCCTTCTCTTTACATACAATGATGTTCTGATATGATAAGAATATTGTGATTTCTTAATTACAAACTACAAATTTCACAGGACGTGGAAAGGAATTTCCATTTAAAAAAACCCATGGGGCATATGTTAGACTGGGTTAGATTTCTCATTTATAATTCAGGGAAGAATAATTGTCTACATTTTATTTTAATACCTTGAGTTAAGCATTGTTTCCTTATTCAAAAATGCAACTGTAGTTATTTCTTACCATTTCATTTCACGCCCTGAAAATGAAAAAAACATCAGTTAAAAGGAGGAATTAGAGAAGTTCTTAAATACTGGGGATGTGAGGATCTTCTAGTTTTATGCAGAGAGAAGTAATAGATCAGTCCTGGATGTAAGGAGAGTTACCTAGGTCAAAATTGAAAATCTTGTACTTGTACCATTTCTGGTGTGTGCAAGATCCTCTGGAGAGGAGAAAAAGAGTGAGAATCTTTTGCTTTCAGTGTTTCAATTTCTGCATAATAAAATGGATACCCAACTACGTACTCTTCTCCACAGAAGCTAAGAGAAACAGAATGGCCTTGTCATTATCTTGACATAGACCCAGAAAATTCAAGGGGATGTGCCAGTAATTCTACAAGAGCCTATTCCTTGGCTCTCATCCAGCTTGATCCTACAGAAGTTTTGACACCAGTCCAGCAAGACAGAAGGCCTGAGTCAGTTCTCCAGAGAGGCCTGTGCTTTGACATCACTGCGCTATTCAATATACTGATGAGCTGGTGACTTCAAGGGCACATGACAAAGTCTACCACTTTTAGACATACTAGGCTGGAGACCTCAGAGAAACTTATGCTTTCAAATCAGCATGGCAAGCTAATGTTTCTGACCGAGTCACTTCATTGTTACTCACCACTTGGCAGCAGATGAGAAAGTTACACATAATAAGCTAGAGACTTCATAGTGGTTTTTCCTAATTTCAGACTCTTCTTGGTCCTTCTGCCTCAATATCAGTTCAGGGAAGCTGCTAAAAGGACTCTGCTTGTTTTACCTTCCAATCTCTATGTTCTACCACTGTAGCCTCTCAAATGCTAATTCTTTCCCATGCGGTCAGCAAAGCAGGACTGCTGAAAAAGACTGAGCATGAGAATTTTTGCCTTCACGTAAGACTGTTAAAAGGGATTTGAAAATTGCAGTTTCAAGGAATTCACATAGGCATTCAGTATCTAGCATCCCTCAGAAATTGTCTCAAATGCACTGAGCTATTGACCATATTAACTGAGATAGAGATCTTTTAAATGGTCTTTGCAGGAAGGCAGGTATTTCATATGATGTGACCACTCAGTATGCTCATGACATAAAAGTGCTCAAAATTTCTATTCATGTTTGGCAAAAATTGCACATCCTTGATTTCAAGTATTTTTTTTTTTAATTCCTGTTTGCCACTTTGAAACAAATTAGATTAGAAAGAAACTGAGAGGGTATACCTAACCTGGTGATGGAGATTGTATGATGGGAAAAGGACATGGGAGAAGAAGGAAGCTTCCACACAGCTATGTGTGGAAGATGCTGAGAATGATTCAATGCATGTAGATAGTACAAGGTGGCAAGGAGATGGAGTGGCAATAAAAGAGGTGTCAGTCTGTTGGGTAGTCGGATTTGGGTTTTTAGTGAGTCCTGAAAAATCTCTCAGCATTGTGACTGTCTTTCATCCTGTTGCCTATGCAATAAGAAGACAGTACGGCTGCCAGTTAGCAAGGAT
The DNA here is from genome assembly GCA_013399945.1 of Ploceus nigricollis. Lineage (NCBI taxonomy): Eukaryota > Metazoa > Chordata > Aves > Passeriformes > Ploceidae > Ploceus > Ploceus nigricollis. The sequence goes on from VXBC01010531.1 coordinate 186,489, forward strand.
GCTAACTTTCCCCATTTCCTAACAATCTGAATCCTCAGAGCTGTTGCTTTCCTTTATTGCCTGTTTGACCAAGTTACTTCCTTCTGACTGCATGCATTACTTTCAGGCGCCCGCACATCTCATGGGTGGTATGTCCCCAGGTTTGCATTTGTATTTTCCTGTAATTTTCACATTACAGGAAGTAGGTACAATGTAAACTCTGGTGTTCTGGCGGAGTGCAGAACAACTTGTCCTCTCCTCCCCCACACCAGCTTGGTAATTTATAATAATGCAGTACCTTGTTTGGTTCTTCAGCTAACAGTTTTCATCACTTGAAATAACAGATCTCCTACAACGTGTGTTAATTTTTGAAAGATTATTAATCACCTGCAAGCATTTTGTATTATTTCCTTGATGTACATTTCTAACTTCTTGAAATTTAATTCTGATATAATGTCACCTATCAAGATGTACCAGAAATAGAATTTAAAAGAATAGTAGCAACATATCCTTGCTTGGTTACTCTTCCTCCAGTATTTGACTGTGAAGGACCCATGGCATTATCTGAGTAGCATTACTGTAGTAGCTTTTGAAAAAAGGGACCAAAGATCTATCTGGTAATACTAGAATCACTTTTTATCTTTTCTTATTGGCAGTAACTCACTTGCAACAATGGAAAAAAGTGACCTGTTTTCCAGATGTATGAAGAAAATTACGTAATTACAGGAAAATACATGGGGTGCAGTATATTTTTTCTTAATTATTTATTAAGTTATTAATTATATGCATATGGCACTATGAAGGAATAGGTTTCTATTCATCTTCCTAGCCATATGACTGAATTCACCTGTAATGCATTAACCTGTTGAGGATATGGTGTGACAGCCAGTACTAAATGATATATGATGAACTTCAAATAACCAGACACCAGGTCCTATTGATTGACATTTCAAGAGCATGGCATCTTAAAAAATTATAGACAATGCAAATTGATGTCTTCCTGCGACTTAACACTTAAGTATCTTTCAGTTGGTGTAATTAAACTGAAGCAGCATCTGAAATATATCAAACAAGTTATGTATTTAAATTAAATGCTCTGTAAGGATTATAAAAGACTTTTGGAGTTTCATTTTGTAGCTTTTTTTCCAAAATTTTAGTGAGTACAGTGAATCAGATGCATTTTTTATTTTATGGATCTTTATTGGCCTCCGTTGCTAAATATTTTAAATATTGGGTTAGATGTGTTAAAGGCTTCCCTTAGAGAAAGATTTTTCTGGTATATGAGTTAAGCTTCTGTTCTTGTAAAAACCTTTCACAGATTATGGATTTGACTGATTAAATGTAGAGAGCAAAAAGGGATAAATTAAGTGTAAAGACCTCTTATTTTTATATTTGTTGAAGGTATTAAAGGAGATACCTACAAACTATCTTCTCAGGAGCTTCTGGAGAGGGAGGGGAAGGCACAGCAAAGACCCTGTAAACAAGATGTGTAAAAAGTTGGGAAGATGTGAAGATTTGCTTGAAGATTCTGTGCAGTTCTACTTCCCCACGCAGCTGGTGACAACCTCTTATAGCTAAACCATTCAGCTCCTAAAGTCAACAAAAACCCCCCAAAGAACAAATCAGTACTTTAACACAACTTTATTTTTGTTTCCCTAGGGTATAAGTTTAGTGCTGCACCTCTTCCCACACAGCAACTTATTCAAGCTTCTAATTGTTATCCACTTTCAAGTCTAAAACCCACAGTATTGCTATTAGGAGGAATAAGGGAACAATTGTTTTTCAAAAAAAATTGAAACAAGGAATATGATGCAGAAAGTACATACTTAACGAAAAAACCTCTAAATCAGAAGCTTATCTGATGTCTTGTACATGCAGCTGCAAATATTTGTCCTGTACTTGTACTTGTCCTGTATTTGTACTTTATAGGAAAAATTATATAAGCAGTCTTCCATGTACTGTCTGCTTAGATTATGTTCCTTACTCATGAAGCGCTGTGAAACATTTCATTAGGAATAAGACTTCTTCTACCATATGGAGGACGGAAAAAAAAAAATCTTCTCCCACATTTACTTTTTACACTCTGGGCAATGACACTTCTTCATTAGCTGAGATCAACAAGCCAGAGTGGCAAAGGCAGATGCAAAAACTTTTGAAGTTGAGAAAAATATTTGCTTCAAAATTTGGTACGCTTGAATTCTGTTGCCCTAAAGCATCAGCTGTGGTCAAGGGTATTGGATTCAATCCAAGTGAGAAAATATTAAAACAAAGCAGTGAGAGAATAAAGCAGGTCAGAAATATTTCTAGTTTGATGAAGGAATTGTTCCAGCTACCACAGGGAATTCATGCACAAGACCAGGTTAGTTTCTTAGTTAACAAACATTATGTCACGGAGAGGACCAAAGAGAGGATACACTTTACTGAAATGAGATCTCACATTATAGATCATATTGTACCTCAAGAACAATCTCTGTGACTATTCAGCTAGGAAAAGGAGGAAAAAAAAAATCACTTCAAAGTTAAAAAAAAACCCCACTCCATTTAGTAAATACATAGGAAAAGAATTTGTATGTTAATTTCATTTTTTGGATTCCATGGTATACAAACCATGTTGCAATTTCAGTCTATTAAACTGCTTAATCAACTGTAGAGTTTAACTGGCCACAGTGGCCCAATACAGCATTATCCAGAACAATGAAATCTTTCTTTTGCTTTTGTCTTCCTTCCACCAGACTATATATGCATTAATTTATTGTTTATACTGGGGGCTGATGTAATGCCTTTCAAAGTTACTGGGTGTCTTTCAACACATTTTGGTGGGTTTTGCTTCAAGACATTTGTTCATACTTTCATAGAGTATGAACAGCATATATAAGACAAACGTTGTTTGCTCTACCTTGCAATCAGGCTTTAAAGCTTCCTCATTAATCCAGATTTGTCTTAATATTAATCATAGTACTGAACTGTCCTTCCTCTGTCCACAAGAATGACTATGATAAGTAGCAATGTCTCCTCTGAGAAAGAGTTAATTTTAATTAATCAAGACATCCATCTGTCCTTTGATAGAAAAAATGGAGATTGTCTCAGTGATCACTTGTTCTAAAACTCCTTTCTCATAGTCATGAAATTATTCTAAGCCTGGGGCAGTAACAGAAAATTTTAAGAAGAAACAGAGTGAGTAGAGATGGAACAGAATGGATCAAAAATGAAGACTGAAGATGGGGTCAAATCTTCGGGGTTTGATTTTGTTTTGATATAGTGTGAAAAAGAAGAAATGACCATTCAAAATGGCATGGAGTTAATGAATAACCACTCCCTTGAACCCATGTGTAAGAGTATGAGTATGAAGCTGACAAAAGAGTGGACGACTTCATTTATGTCAGTATGGACTGTAATTTTGCAGGTTTTGTACAAGTGTTAAGAATACGAATCTGAATGCTTATCTGTAAATGTACAAAAGTCCCTTTTATAAATTAAGAAAAGTATGCTAAATATAAAATGAAAGTTATTCTTTTTGAGTTTCTCTTGTGAGTCTCCAAACATTGCAGTTAACAGTGGTAGTGATAACTATCTTTTTCATTTAAATGCCTTTTCAGAAGACTGTATGACTCTGTACAGCAATAATTTTTAGTCTGATTCTTGTGTAACTGTGATATTTTGGAACAGCATCTTTACCACACTTAATGCAATATTTTTAAAGCAGAGGAACCAGCTGAAAGAATGTGGAGGTAATTCTTCAAGACTACAGTATTAAATAGCTGCTTTCTCCATTTCCTATGAAGTGATGTCAACTGCTCCTTGCTAAACATAATAAAAGGTATTCAGTTACCTCAGAGGTGCTATTCCATTACATGGTAGAGAACTTTATCGGTCCTTGTTTAAAAGCACCTTCTCAAGCATGTGGTCAGGGGAAACATGCCCAGATGTTAGTTTATACAGCAGCATTTTGAATGCTCTTTTCAGATGAATGGCACCTAGCCAGCACACCTGCCCCATGAGGAAAATACACAGGCGTAACTCAACTAATTAAAGAAAGGGTGTGTAAATGGTGTCAAAGAGGGAAAAAGGCCACGTGTATAGCCGAGAGCAGTCAGACCCTATAAGGCTTTCCAAGGACTGATTAAGAGGTCATCAAGCTGCTGTATAAATACACTCTTTCCTTCATTTTATCTACTATGCTACTGATAGTTGGAATATCTCTTCAGCCACAAGAAACAGACATTTCTGGCACTGAGTAGTTAATCCTGGAAAGAGTATTTTAGAGTATTTTTGGAATAGCAATAATAGCCATGGTATTTTCCAAGCAGACAAAGTTTAGGCTACCCTACTCCCAGGAAGGTTGATAACAAATTAATGATGATTTACTTATTAAACACCAGTTCCACACCAGATTTAGCCTGAATGAATGTACAAAATGGGCTTGGGTAAGAAAACCATGTTCTTGGACACATTCAAAGGAAAGGAAACAGAGTCCTATCACTCTTATCCAGAGTCCCCACCTTCCTTAGCTGTGGGAGCACCCGGAACTGTAGCTTTTGTTCTTCCAATCACCCTCTTTTCTCATGTGTATGTCAGCAGCCAGCTTGAAGGGGCCAGGATGGTGGAGCAAACCCTGTGGGCAGGAGCAGGCAGGTGGCTGCCAGCTCCATCCCTGCTCCATCACCTTTCAAGCTGAATGGGATTGGGTTTTTTTAAACTCAAAATTTAATTTCAATTTTGGTGATAAATAAATTATTGGTTTTTATTTTTTTTCTTTTCACTTTAGTTCAGTTTCTCTATTCTCTTCTGCACAGCGGCTTAACACCAGTAGCTTTCACAGATCATTTTCTAATGTCAAAAAGTAACAATGAATAATTAGTTCAATTCACGTGTTGGTATACTTTACTGAGGATCAGATTCAGAAACGGAACTGGAGAATGAAAAAAATGCTGCAGCTGGAGGTTATCTATTTTTTTACAACAAAACAAATTTAATAAGAGAGAAGCTGTTTACAAGATCTCTCAAGCCTTTTCTAGCTGACAGATAACTGATAAAAACAGCCCATATATTTTTAAGAGAGTATCATAAATTAAAGTTTTCTTGCAAAACCTACCAGTTGGCAAAGTATTCTCAGTTTAATTTTAAAATATATTTTTTGGTCTACCCAGCTGCTACTAGTTGCCAGCGCTCTTTCAGCTGCATGACAGCATTCCACCTCATCCCAGCAGGTATGATGCTGCGCTGTAAGAGCTGCCATGGAAATTGCTGGCGCCTAGGGGGACAGGTAAATAAATGCTGCTTTTTTAGTATATGACAGTTTTCCCAAGTGGGGAAACAGTATATAACAGTATCCCAGCAAAGTGGGAGACAGTAAGCTATAATGCCGAAAAAAATCTCAAAAAAATCAAGGTTGATGTTCTGAATGTCTTCCCCAGTAGAATGGAGTCTAACATATCTTTACCAATTAAGAAGTCTTCTACGATACTAAGTAATTAAGTATCATATTCTTCATGTGTAATAAACAGCAACTTTCTAAAGACTGAAAAATTAATAATGATGCGCATGCAGTATCTGAAAAATCTGGAATGCAGTTTCCAAGTATTACATTTCCACCACAGCAAATACAATTACATAAGCTAAAATCAGTAATATTGGTGTAGCCAAGATATTACAAAGAGAGTAAAGATTATAGTGAAAAGTAAAATATTTAATAAACATGATTGGAAAAGAAAAAGCTCTAAGGCAGAGAAGAATCAGAAGGATAGCATCTGCAGGTGAAGGTTCATTTGCTTTCTACAGCTACATTCAATGAGTCTGGTAGAAGAAATTATCTCTTCTCATAAATTGTGCCTCGTTAGATTTGAAGCTCTTCAGCAGCTTTTGGCTGCCTTTGAATCCACACTGTTATGTTGCTCTAAACATACCCTAACAATTCTGTGTTTTGGATCATACATCAAAGAGCTATCACTACAGCAAATATTTAATCCAGAGTGAATGGTGAGCTTAAGAGTATGAGTAGCAACTGAGGGGGGAAAAAAGAAACAAAGAAAATTTTCAGCTTTAAAGTAAATTGGGAAGTATTTTTAGTGCTTTAATATCCTAAATATTGATGTATCTTTATTTTCTTTAAAATACTTTCTGTTCAATAAAAATTTTATTCATGTATTAAAAAGCAAGAGTTTGCACTTGCCTTTGCTGGTGTGCTGCACTTGACCAATACTGAGAACCTATGATTACTACTGGGTTTTATGTGCTTATGGAAGAACCCTAGAATATAGGAAAAAATATAAGAAATGATCCAACTATGACAGTTTGAAAAAGAAGTGGAGCTTTCAAGTTCTTGAGAAATTTTCTGGGGAGAAACTGTAGCTGAAGAGACAGGTTGATGAAGAAGGAATTAGGATAGAGTGCTTTGGAAGTATGGGTGATGCTAAGGTACATATCTATACGCAAGGCTCCTTCTGTAAAAAATGTTTAATGGTATTGTACCTCTGGTTGCACAAAACTCTCTGAAGTTCTTCCTCTAAAAGAAATTGATGTTATGAATGTAAGATAGGTCTTAAGAACTTTACTAATCAAATCCTGCATGGCACATTCACTTGCAATAAATGGTATGATAAGGATTGAATTTTTTTCTGTGTTGTTGATTACTTCTTCACATAGTCAAGAGGGAGATAAGAGAGAAAAACAAGTGTGACTGCCAATGTGTAGCAAGAAATAATTGCATCCAGCTCAGAAGTACTGAAAGACAAAACAGAGAAATATTTTATTGATAATGGGGGAAAAAAGTCAGATATTTAGAGGATTAATTAAAACTACTTGTAATCTGGGAGGCCTAGACAGGGGGGAACTGCCTCAGGTTGGTGCTGATAGACCTCCTTAATAAGCAGGTAAAATCTGATAGGTGTTACACATAACCATAATGAATAAATCCTATTTACTTCTTGGAAAATGTAAAATTCTAGTAATCTCATATCTAAGAAATCAAACAGCACAAGTGGGTATTGTTGGTGAAATCTGGAGGAGGTGATTTCAGGCAGCTGGTCATGTGGTAGGGGATGGCTCTGCCTGTCTCCAAGGAGTACCCAGTGCATGAGCTCCCTCTGCTCAAGTCCCCTCCAGCTCTCCAGCCAATGCAGGAGGCACAGCCATCCTAAGGGAGCATACTTCTATTCTGAGTTTGACAGAAACATTTCTTTCTCTCCTGGTTGTCTTTTCCATAGGCGGCAGCACGTCAGGAGAGCAGGCGTGATGCTCCTCTGCACAGGATTCAGCAGTGCCAGCCAGGGAAGCCAGCACCAGAGCTGCCACCCCACCTGCCACAGCAGACCCTGCCTGAATCCCTGCCACAACTGCGAAACCAAGAAGATCCGTGTAGAACTGCGTGAAATTTTTCAGTAGAGTATTTGTGTCACTTGGAAGTGCAGATTTAACCTGGATACCACTATTCACAAGCTAGTGTGATTTCATAAAATTATAAAATTCTGAAAAATTAAAATAATATTACTTCTCTAGAAAAGAAAAGTGGCGAAAAAAAAACCCAAAAATGTTTTGGTTTCTATTCCTTAAAAGTAAAAGAAAAACCCAAACTTGAATATACTTTAAAGGATGAAGCAATCTCCATGACAGGAAAGCAAAAAGATTCTATTTTGAAGTTGCCTGACTTTTCTGTTGTAGCACTGTTCACAAAAGGCTAGTGATGTGACTTTAGTAGTTTGTAAGACAATGCACAGTCTTTAGAAAATAACAGTATTCTGCCACTTGTCTCATATATTTAGACTAACATAAGTCACTAAGATGAATGGTATTGTAATATTCAGTTTAGTTATTTTCTAATCTCTGCAGTTAGAGTTAGGCTTTATGAAAAGTGTGGCAAGGGCCACCTCCCAAAGAGAGCAACTTGGGAAAGGCCTCAATTCACTGAACACACACTAAAGGAATTCATTTTTAATTAGATTTATTACATAAATGAGTTCCTTGAAAAGTATCTGAAACTTAATTTTTGTTTGGAGATTCTGGACTACATATTTGATTACAATAAACTGAATTTTGGGGCAAACAGAGAGGATGAATCTTCTCTGTTTGAAAGTTTTATATCTCCCTCTTCAAGCCTTGGATTTAGAGTTCCTGTGAAAATTTGACATCAGTTGCAACGATTTATGAATCAAGTGACCTTGCTGTTGGGATAGCTTCTTTCAGCGCCTTTGGAATTAGACACATGACATTTAACTTAATAGAAGCTTACTGGAGAAACTATAAGGCAGCACAATCCTAAATATAGCTGGAATTAGTAAAATCTGTGCCCTAGCTTTTAGGTACTAAGGTGCTATTTTGAGGATCACATCAGCGTTACGCAACTTCTTTCGTCAGTGCTAGGTATCAAAAGACCAAAATGAGCATATAAACGTTAAGAAGTCATGCTTTTGGGACTGACAAGCTGTTGTCCTGCAAAGCAGAGAAGCAGCAATAGGTGCTGTTGCAGGGACAGAAGCAACAAATTTTTCCAAGTCACTTTTCTTAACTTCCAGGGTCCCTTATCCTGGTCACTGTTTACAATGTTAACATCACATGATGTATGGAGTTAGAAATCTAACTTCTTAGTTGGATTAGCTTTTAGACATGAGATCCTCAAAGAAGATTCAGAAATTCAGAACTTGGAATGCACATCCAGCATCTTAAGTGAGGGTGAGCTGGCTAATCCAAGGCACAGATCAGACTGCCACTTACATCGGGATGTGGCACAGACTCCTCAGTGATGGCAAAGGAGCTTTGTCAGCCCCTGCCTGCTTCCTTCAGCAACATAGAAAAGCTCCCAAAATGTGGCAGGTAGGGCTGCTGTAGCCATGCTTTGCAATTTCTTCTCCTGCCCTTTGTTCCCGGGTGCTGTGGGCACTGGGGATGGATAGACAGATTTGGAGAGAGTTGAGGAGAGAATGTGAGTTTATTTTGTTCCATATTATTTTCCCTTTTCTAGGAAATTTGTCTCAGTGGGCACATATTCACTTATTTTTAAGGGCTCTACTCTAATACTTTAAGGGCTGCAATAATTGTTAAGGGGGTTGTTCTGATAGATATTCTAGTAGCAATATGGTATCATGCTCAACAGACCAGCTCAGCGGTCTAAAAGTCTGCATTGTACAATTTCATTTACTCTGAGTAAGTAACAATTTAAAAGGTATTGACTGAGTTCACCACCTAAGGTGACATGATATGGAAGGTTGCCACCACTAGCTGATGTAGATTTTATAGCAAACCCCTGTTTCTCAAATGCTGTGTTGTTGTTTAAACTCTAGTGACAGTGACTGAAACTGGTAGATTGCCTTCTGGTAATATTTCTATTGGACAACATGACAAGTTGAATTATGCTGTATAACAAATTCTACATACTACCACAGCTTTTAGAAAATTGTTTTTGTCAGCTGAGAAATTATTGATTGAGTAAAAAAAATATTTAAAGTCAGGCAGTAAGAAAACTGGTGAAAAGGTTAGATATAGTGTACTTTCCCAAAAATTGCCCCATAAATTCTTCAGTCATCAACACTAAAACCGTGATAGCACCTAAACTTCCAGATAGTCATCTCTAGCTACAGAACATATGCTTTAGAAGACTCAATTTTTGTTGTACAGTAGACAAAAAAATAAATAAAACTTCTTATGGAATTAAAATTACATTAGTGAAGTTTGGTTTTGTCCTTCTAAGTCAAAGGAAAACAAAAATTTATTTAATTTGCAAGAGTCATTTTATATGTCAGGACAGCAAAGTTAAAGGGAAATTGTATACCTAGAAAAAGCAGTGACTACTGGGCTTTCAGAGACATATTTATTACTTCATAAACATCTAGAATGATACTGCTAACAAAAGACTTGCACAAAACAAGAAAACATGTTTCTAAGCACGGTGAAGGGACCTGATTTAACTTTGTAGGTATGAAAAGTGTTACGCTTTGGAGCAGTGTTTCTAGGGTACGTTGTACAGCTTAATGAGAACCTGTATGAATGTGGAGACACATAAAAGTAGCACAGGGGATACAGGGAGAGGAGTTGATTGGCAAGACATGGCCCAGAGAGAGGCACAGAGAGTCTGTTTATTCAGACTCTGCATTGAATGCAACAGTTGTCTTTCTGCTTAGTACAGACTGTAAGGATGGGAGCTTTCAAGAAACTGGCAGGACAGTTTCAATAGGACATCTCAATAGTGTGTTTTGTGGGCTGTACTACATACATGTGTTACATATTGACACTAATTCTTAATTGTCCTATGAATACAATTCCTTAAGACCTTGCAGCTTAGGGCCTTCAACCCTCCCCTAGATATGAAAAAATATCTTAGTGTTTTAAGAAAACTGTAGATAATCCCACCTCTCAAAACCTGTCCATTTCCAGATTAATCCTTCATTGCTTAATTTTCTTGCTCTGTGTGGCCTGATAGTGCATTTATGTAAAGATTCTGTTAGCTTCCATGGGAGCAGTGGTTATGCAAGTACTGCTGAGCTAATGCTCTGCCACATTTTAAAGCTTTCCTTGTGCTTGCCACTGCTCTAGGATTCTCAGAGGTTTCTGAAATGGCATGTGTACAGAATGTGTGAGCTGTGTGAGCTATGTGAACAGTTCAAGCATAATGTCTCTTCTAGCTTCAGCTGCTTTCAATGTCTAGAAATTTATTTTGTTGCATATTCTAGCCCCAGATTTTTTTTCTTTAACAATATGATAATATCAGGCTACTGCTGTAAATACACATGCAATTGTCAGTTAACCTCATGCTATTATTTTCAGAGTGCCTGCGGCACTGTATCAGTACTGTCAGAGGAAAAAATACCACAGAACAAGGTATTTCCACATTCTTTTCCATGAGGCAAGACACAAAACGGGCTCATTACCAATATGTGGCTTTTTACAGTTCAATATTAATATGTCTGCAGCTATCCAAAAAGCATAGAGTGCGTGTGCAATTCAATAAAATGTAAACATGTGTTCCTGAAGAGACCAGGTGCTGCCAGCTAATGAAACATAAAAAGTCTGTGTGCAAAACTGTTCAGAAAGCCTTTGGCCTAATCTCAGTACAACTTTGCTTGATTCAGAAAAATTGCAGCTGCTGATGGCAGCTGAAGATGTTGCCCAGAATTGCTTAAAGTCATTAGGTACCACACTAGTGTACTGCACCTGAGGACTGACGAGGAAAAAAAAGGTTCCAATTCTACCTTTGCTGCAAACATGTAGAAAGGACTTGTTTAAAATTATTTATGACACTTAGCTAATGTAGACACTTAACTAATGTAAATGCATCCCTACTGTACCTCATGAGTGAAGATGGCCTTCTGTGTCAGTTGCACCACCACCTGTAAATAGTGATAATTATAGACAACATTTACCTCACAGGGATATTGCCAGGATACATTAGTCAATGTATGTGTGGTGCCTTAAAAATGTTAAATGCTACATGCTGCAAAAAAAAAAAATCATTAATATGGTTTAAAGAGACCATTTTAGAGATTTTTTTTGTATACATGATTCTGTTGATAAGAGGGACTTCTCATGTGACACAAGAGGGGAGTAATACATACAGGGGCTTAAATGCTGTGGGACCATATCTCTTGTTATGAAACCTCAAAAATTCAGTTACAAAACATCTGGAGCCTTGCTGTTTAAAGTTCTTATAACAAATTTTGAAGTTTAAGTTGGCAAGATTGGATACAGGTGGCTATTACCATAACATATCTATTACCATACCTAATACCTGTTTAAAACATCATTATAAGTCAATAGTAACTTTATTTCATTGCTAATAATAGCATACCTAATACCTGTTTAAAATGTCATTATAAATCAGTAGTAACTTTATTCCATTGCTGTTATGTCCTTATGTTAAGGATGGAGTTTTTTTATCCTTCAATGTCATGTAAGGTGTAACCACCTCTCATAAAAGGTGCTCCTATTGTAGACATTGACAGACTGTCATAATTATGACACATATATTTTCATGCTGAGTAATGGTAGTCAGGCTAATTTTTAGCAATTTCAAAGTACAGTAGGTCTTGTGATACTTTATGAAGACAAACCTCCATTATATTTGTGAGGTAGGTGAGATAAGAGAGGTCAGAAGTTCTATGTAAAAAGAAAGTAGATCTCCTGAGGGTCATCTAATACTCTAGTCACTGAACCACTTTGATCAAGTCAGTAAAGTTACGCCTGCACAGTAAATGTAGCCCTCTGTATTTACATTTGAGTGGGGTGAGCATGTAAAGACATATTTTATAAAAGTCTGAATAACCTATATTTTGTGGAAATCTCCTTATATTTTTTTTCATATGAAAGTATCCAGTAAGTGCACTTACATCTGGATTGCAAGAGAAGCATTGTAACATATAAAAAGTAATGCCATCTTCTTCTGGAACAGAGTCATTCTTGACAAAGCTGTGTTGGAATTCCGATACTATGGTGGTTAATTTCCTGTAGGAAGTGTTATCAGGATTGTTCATACAGTTTGTGGGAAGAGGTAGTTGTCTAGTTGTTCTGCCAGACATGAAATGATGACTTCCTGGGTGAAGCTGTTCCCTTTCTTAACCATTACTCTGCCCTCCAAAAACATTTCCAAGGTTGGGAAGTCTGACCAATTAACTGGCTTTCAGGGCATTGCAAGTTTTAGCTCAGTAGATTAAGAAAAACAGAGCACAAAACTATCAGCAAGAACCTTTTTGTCTGTCCAGCTTTAATTTTTCATGTTTATCTGTTGAGTCCTCACAAAAATGCACACAGAAAATAATGAACTGAATGAGAATACTCCCTGCTAAAGAGCAAGGTACACTGAAGATGATAAAGTGGGTTACTTAACAGGTACCTGAATGCCTGGGCTAGGTCATCTGTTTCTCATTTAAAAAATAGAGAGGGGAAATATCCAATAGCCAGTCACACACATTATTCCCACGTCTTGTAGCAATTAGTAATCCTGTTAGGATTTGAAAGACCAGGTTTGAGGATGCAGAAGAACAATTTGAAAACATTTCACATGTCTGGGAATGCCAGACCATCACATAGCCTTCTATTTGTTTTCTCTAAGTTCTTTTTATTGAACTGCTTGATGTCAATAAATTAATGTTATTTGGAATAAGAACCATAATCTGAGGTTCATATAGGCAGTAGAGCCAATATTCATCATCTCTCTTTTTGGACAGTGTAGTCATGTCAAAGATATAAAGAAAAATACAGCTATCTTTGTGATACTATTTTTCACTTACCTGTGTTTTTAGTGCTAAAGATCTGGCTGTCAAAAGCAGACAGCAAAAGTTTGATAGGCATGATACTGCCACTCCTGCACCTCAGTGCTGGACTTGGATGCCTAACATGACAGCAAAGTACTTGTGATTTCCCTACAGCTGTTGACTGCTGCCTGGCTGTATAGGCACCAGGGCCATGTTTTTGAAGGCAAGCATGTACCCTTTATGCTTACAAATAGAGGGCTCCCATTTTAATGGTCAGGGTACAATTTGTTCCCTGTTGTTTAAAAATAAAGCTTCTCATGCTCAGGATGAGAAAACTCTCATGCCTCTGAGACAACATAACTTTAACTCTGTGAGAGCATTCAACTATGAATAGAAATACCCACCTGTCAGTCAGTCAAGGTAGTTTAAAATACCTGTTCTGCAAAAGCCTATGTGTCATTATAGATTTAGCAGTACGAGCAATGTTCTCTTTGTCAAACAATGAAGCAATATGACTAATTAACACTCACTAGGGAATCTGAAATAATGATCTCTCTCTCTTCCTACAGCCAATTACCCCAAATATTCAGATTAGCTACCCACTATTTCTCTGAAAGAAATGTCTTGCTTTCTTTTTCTTTTTAATTTAAGGCATTATGTACCATGTAGCATCATGTTATAGGATGTTATGTCACATCCTGACAGCTTACAACTAGGGATATGCTGAATTTATTGGATAGTTAATACCTTCATGAATTAACAAGATAACCAACTTTTCAGGAAAAGGAAATCTGGGAAATATTTTCAGAAATTCCTTCTATATCTATAGGGAGAATATACCTGGTTGATTTAATCAGCTCTACTATTTCATCATGGCTTCCCATTAAGATAATGTTTAAATACATATGTTTATTTATGCAGGCATTTAATTAACATAAATGTATGATCTGATTTTACAAATGCATACAATATGTATAAACATACTTGATGGTCCAGCATTGTAACATAAAACTATGATGTTTGAAAAATCCTTGATCAATTAGATATTTCCAAAATTATCATTTTGGTCAAAGTTACCAACTTCATAAACAATTAGACTACTTACCAAAGAATCATCTTTCTATTATATGGTAATTGTACAGTGTTTCATTAGCAACTTTCTTATTTTTTATGGAGGAGAGAGGTTTTTTCTTTGTATCCTCTCCCAGGTAAAATGAGAAACCAGAAAAGTATTTAGACATAGCAGTTCCCAGATTGCAACATTTAAACCTTGGGCACCTGCGTCTTATACAGAAAGCAGAATAGTGTTAGCTCCAAAGGCCACCAGACTTAATTATAATTAATACAGAGATATGTAGTACAATTAATAGAGAAACTTAGGTTTCACAAACTAGAATCTGAAATAAAGGAATAGAGCCTTAAAACCAGAAAATATTTTAAATATCACAGCTTTCCAGAACTTAATCAGGTATGAAGATGCTTTTTGTGAACCAATGGCTTAACATCCTTTCCTGTAGGTAGGAGGATTGTGTGCTCTGTTTTACAGAAAGAAAGCTGTTCTGGTTTCCCCCCCTCCATCCCCAAGATGAGAGGTTGGTTGGGTGTGTTGCCTGTGAAGCTTGGAAGTACTAATTGTGGGTTACAAGCTGGGTTGAAAGCAAATTGTATGAAGGAATTCAAAATGTTTCTCAGCTGTCCAGAGATTGCTCTGACTACATGGGTGTTTCCAGATATCGATGTTGTCACTCCTACTGAAGGTTTTCTATTGAGCTGAAGTAAAATCATGAGTCACCAGATGAGTGAGTGATCTGATGTGTGGATCTGGACTGAGTGGAGTGATGAGTAAGATGAAATTCTTTGGAACTTAAGAGGGGTAAAAAGGTCCAAAACTTGCCCTTGTTCCATTCTTCCTTGCATTATGTATTTTCTCTACTAATAGTTTTATGTCACTTGCACGGAGAGACTTCTGAGCCAAGAATGATGTGAGTTGTCTTACCTCCAGATTACAGTCATGCTCATTTAATAAGCTGTGTATTAAAAAAGAAATTTTTATATCCCTCTATTGTAAATTTTGTACATTTCCTTTAAAAAGTGGCAGAAAAGTAATGGTGAGGTGCTTTCCTTTTTTAAGAAATGCAGTTGAGAAGCAGGTGTCCATCTTTGCAATTCATAAAATGACTGTCATTTGAATTTACTGATCAGATCTAGATTTAAAATAATTTTCTTCTATCTATTATGCATCTTGAGGGAAGATGAAACTTGATTCTCAAAACCAGCTTTTTAAAGATTGTATAAACTAGGTGACAAGCAAAGGTTTTTTTGCTATGTTGTAGAAACTTAGAAGGCTGCTACACAAACACAAAAATTTATGTTGTAAAGGTTTTGAAAATTTTTAAAGAAAATTCTTCAACTTCAGGGAAACAATTGGAAAAGCAGTGTGATCTGATGCACAGTTTTCTTGTGCAAATATTTGCTTCTGATTAAAAATACTTAGAATCAAAAACATTCTTATTTCTTCTACCAGTGTAAAAATACCCTGCTACTGATGCTCTCTATTGTATTTAAACTTTACTACCAGTTAGACTGTAAAATCATTCCCTGGGCCAGCGGTTTGTATAGGTAATATAAGTGGTGCTTGACACTGATACACATGTATATATTCAGAAAAATGCTGTCTGTTTTCTCACTTGTACATATTACAACATGCATAATCAGGGCTTGTCAGCCTGACGTGATAGGGTGGATTAGCAGAAGTTATCCAGCTATGGCTTGAGCATTTGTGTGCTAACTACAAAAATAGTCTCTGTATCAAGCTTTGAAAAGAACATATGTGGACATTCTTTTATTTCTACTTGTGGCTGACAAAAATAAAACTGGCTGGGACTGACAGAGGTAGTGACATCAAGGTGACATGGGAAGCTGTCAAGTGCGAAGTCAGTTTAAGACTGAAAATACAGGGCAGCTTCCATTGACTTAACAGGAGTGCACACTATAAGCAGGGGAAGTGTGCTATGTCCCCAGTGTTTGCAAATTAAATAGGGGACAGGTAGCACTTTAAGGTTGCTCTGGATGTCAAATTTATAACTGTTTTAGAAGAAAACATCAGAAAATGTTGTGTCCTTTAAATCTGACTTGAATCTAGAGTTGTCTTTGTCTTATCCTGCATCTAATTTACCGAAGTTGAGCATCCTAAAACTGATGGCTCTTAGGGAAGATTACTGAAAAGTCAGTTCTGTCAAATTTAGGCTTCTTCACATTTGCCATTCTGCTATAGCTTCCTTACTCAGATAAACTTTTGCCTATCAAAAGGCGAGTCCACTAATGCCATTTGAAGTTGCACCACAAACCTGTTATGTGGAACCTAAGCTGCTTGCACTGAGGGGCTGCCACTTGCCACTGGCTTGTATTGTTGTTTTTCCACAACTTGGATATTTAGATGCTTATATAAAGTAACTAGTAGCAGCTTTTCCTATTTAGGGATTTTTGGCAATCATAGTACCAGAAATTTCAAAACACTGTAATATATATTTTATTACAGACATTTAATGCTTATGTTCTTTGTCACCCCTTGCTTTCTCAAAAAAACCCAAGGTTTCTTAACTGTTTCTTTGGATACTATGTTTTACAGAAAGCTGTTTGTTGGCTGGCATTGTCAATGGAATACTGATTTGCTGCAGCTTCCCTCCCTTACTAGTGCTCCTGCTGCTCTCCTCTTCTATCTTTAGAAACTTCCTTTTTAGACGATGAAAACAGGATAAAAAACCAGAAATGTACTCAGTTTATTCATTCTCTTTCTTCAGGCTGCATCATATGTCCCATATTATGATGACTAATATGATAAATTATATGGCATTGAGACTGAAACAAAGGTACTTAGAGGAATTGGAAATACACTTCTACAAGTAATTTTTCATTACCTTTTAAACTAAAAGTTCTATAAAAATTCTTGAAGGTGCTTAATATTCAGCAGACAGCAGTTAATGCATCTTTGTTCAGAGTTGTGTGGGATTTGGCCACATGATTACAAACAGAATTAAGAGAGCAGCCTGTGTGTATGGGAAGCTGATGAACCACCTCACTGTTTCTGTAATTACTTTAAACCACAGAGAAATACTTACTGTTGTGTAACTACACAACAGTATTTTTAAGTGGCCAAGGTATGTTAATACAGTTTTCTGCTCCACTTCTGCAAAGCTAAGAGGACATCCATTAGTGAACAACCACAGAAATGTTTTCTAAAGTTGTTGTGGAGCTTATTTTACTTATACCCAGAAATGTAAGGGCCAAAAAGCATAAGTTTCTCAGAAACAGTGTGTGAAATGTATAAAAAAAATCTGAATTTGTTATATGCTGATCTCCAGTTCTTTCTGAACTCATTGCCATAGTCTTTTTAAAAGTATTAGCTTTTAGAACCATGACTCATTCAGGTAGAAGTTAATTACTTGTGACTTTTGTGAGCAAGTATGAACAAAGGCAAGTAGAACAGGCACAGTCTTATGCAATTTAGAAAGAACATTTCTACACTTTAGTTTGAAAAGCTATGTTAGTAAAATTGTTACTGCCATTGAAGCTTTCCAGTATGATACCACCAAGACTGCAATATTTTCCCTTGATAGCACCCTAATCACTGCCAAATAGGAAATTATTTTTGAAACAGGTGTTTGCTGTCCTTTTCGTCTTTTCGTGTGGCTGTGCTTGCTTCTAGGGAATTACAGAGTGCAGGTCAAGCCAACTATTGTTCTGCTATTCCAATTGAGAAATAGCTGCTTCTAGCAATGATAATTTTAGAAATTACCACTATGGGAAGAAAATGCATCACTGTTCTGCAGTTTATGAATACTTTTCAAATGGCTGAACCTTGTTAAGAGGACATCATTCTTTGCTGGCTCTTTTTCAGAGCTGTATCAGCTTTCCCAGCATTTCTTTCAGTATCACCTTTGGCTCAGTGTTTGGTTTTCTAGAAAAGCATATCCAATTCTGTACAGTTGCAGTGGTCTGCTAGGAATGTGCTGGAGCCCAAGCTGATGCATGTCTTAAAACTCTGCTGTGAAGTGAAAA
The DNA here is from genome assembly GCA_013399945.1 of Ploceus nigricollis. Taxonomy (NCBI): domain Eukaryota; kingdom Metazoa; phylum Chordata; class Aves; order Passeriformes; family Ploceidae; genus Ploceus; species Ploceus nigricollis. The sequence goes on from VXBC01010531.1 coordinate 204,701, forward strand.
TGATAGTTTTAATTCACTGCCATGTGTGGTCAACAGACTGCATACATGTGGACCTTTGGCGCTGGAAAGCGCTTGAGTTAGGAGGATCAGATGCTCCCACTGCTGGCTCTAGTTAGTACAAAGCAGAGAGGAAACCCAAGAAAATTCACTGCTGATTACAGCTATTGTTGAGCTCTGAGTCCCTGTCTTTGCTAATCCTGCTGCTGTGATTAGAGTGTTTGCCCCTGCAAACATTTTTGGCTCAGCAAAGTTACCTTTGTGTTAGTCTAGGGCAAACTCACCCTGTTGGCTCACACTCCCCGAAGTCTCACTTCTCTTGGGCTCATTATAACATTCACAGAGTCTTTTGTTTGATGGTTTTCTTCTTTTTTTTTTCTGTGCAACAATATAAGATTTCTGACAGAGTTTGTGTTGCATGCTGTCGTCCTGTGGAGTTTCTTTGCACTTGAAGGTCATACATTCAAATAGTTTAACTGTACTTTGTTTTAGGGGATGAATACTTTTGTTTGGACTATGAATTAATGTATGTTTCAAGACTCAATAAATGTAATGAGAAGTTCCAGGCTCTGCATTTCTCACTAACTAGAGAGGTAAGGAAGTTCAGACTGTGCTCTTCTAATGGACAACATTAAAAATGTGAGGTCTAGAAGCTAAGGACAGTCACTCTTGATTAAATATGCGTTGGTCATTGTAGGATACAAGAGATCATTTATGGCAAAGCATGCTGGATTCATTCATATGGTTTCTGCTTATGTGCAGAATTATAAAGGTTAATTTTGTATGGCTTTAATTTTCATTATTTCAGTACAATCATATGTTGATGAGTATCATTTCAATAAAAACATTTTAAAAAAAACTGTGATGCAGTAGAGATGATAGATGGAGACACAAACAAAGTCCTGCATGATTTCAAGTTTTAAGTGATTTATCAAGTTAAAGGTTGCATACTTAGTGCAGCTAACCACTTTGGTTAGATTGATACAGTTGTTTTAGAGCTTGTCCAAATAGCCTTTTATGTTGCAATCAAGTAATACATGTAAGATTGACAAGTTACAAAGAAAAGGAGCTTTCAGTCAACAAACAGACTAAAATCCATTATTGTGGTGTGTACACTCTGTCCTGGACCTGTAAACACATCTTCATTGATCCCATAGAAAGATAGAAATATCTCCTCTTGTATAGTTCAATCAAGACCCTTTTCACATAGGCAAAGTGCAAACAATATTGAAAAAGCAGAAAAAGACTGACATTACAGTCAAACAGTAAATAATGGTTGTGCTCAGGAAGCCTATCTATAGCATTTCAAACTGCTGTCAGCTTAGATGAAATGTATAACCTCTCTATTACAACCTTAAGGAAGATCAAAACACAGGTACTGTACATTCCCTTTACTGTCATACCCTTTTTACCAACTGACTAAATCAATAAGAAAATTTTTTTTTCCAATTTTGCATGTTTGTGGGGTATTTAACATATAAAAAATCATTGGGAAAAAGACTTGCTTGCTGAATTTTTCTTTAATTGTAGTGTCTGACAAAAAACATTGAAGCATTTTTAGCTCAGTTTCATGTGGTTTAGCAAAGGCATATAAGACAGATGACCTGATAAGACATTGTTCTTCTTATTGTTTTGTTTAATATATTTTATCATCTAAATCAAGCCTATATTTAAAATTATATGTATAGTCAGAATCAAATTATATAATTAATAAAAAGCATATTCTATTACTTTGCTTCTTTTTGGTCTAGAAACCACACACAATGAGTTCCCAGCAAGTGCACCACCCTGGCAAATGACTAGTTTAACCACCCCTCTCACTCCACATCCCCAAATCCCATTTAAATCCTTATTTGAAACCTTAAGTGGAATTGAAATCTAGCATAAGCTGTGGTGTCTCTCAACAGTGGCAGTGAATTTTATACATATTGCACCAGGTGGTTCTCATAACTGTAAGGTTGTGCCCACGGATTAAACATGGACTATAAAAAGATTAATTTGCTATTTAAAGTTAATATTGCTCAACTTGAACTGTAATCTAGACAGTGTGAAGCTGGTCCTCACTTTCTTGAGCACTGAAAAGGGGCCTTTATGTATGAATAATTACAGCCAATGGCTAAGGTCGCTGAAAATCTGTCCTACAGTAAACTTGTGCAAATGCATGGAATTATGATATCTTTTGGAAATATTCTTTTATGAATTGGATTGGAGGGCAATTGCCTTTGCTGGCTGACATCTTAGGAGGTACTGCAGTGGACTGTGATTACCACGCTCTATTAATCTACTTCTGTAGAGGGATTGCAGGCATCTTTCTTTTGCAGGATCACAGTAAAAATTTGTTCAGTAATATTTGGTAAGGAAGTAATAGCATTTACTTGGGCCAAGTAGTTTAAATCCACTTGGCAGGTGTTACAGAATCACAGAGTGCTTGAGTTTGAAGGGACCTCTGGAGGTCATTTAGTCCAGCCTCCCAGCCCAAGCAGGCCCACCTAGACCTGGACCAGGACTATGTCCAGATGGCTTTTGAATATCTCCAAGATCAGAGGTACATCCACAATCTCTCTGGGCAGCCTGTGCCAGTGATCAGCCATCCTCAGAGTAAAAAAGTGTTTCCTGATGTTTAGAAGGAGCATCTTGTATTTCAGTTTGTGCCGATTGCTCTGATCCTGTCACCAATCATTATAATTTTTCATTATCTTTTATTGCATTGTTGCTTGCTTTCTACCTAGAAGCAGTAAGTAGGCGATATCTCACAGGACAACATGATTTTTATGAATTCCTTTTTGTTTCACAATTTAAATGATGAAACTGTTGCAGGAAATTTCAAATTAACATTGGGGTGAAATCCTGGCTGCATTGACATTGAGCCTAATGACACTGTTACCAAGGCTGCAGCAGGGCTGAAAGTCTTTGAATCACCAGATCCTTCCTGCTCATCACTTACTCAACAATATCTGACTTCCTCACAGGACGGAAGATACTGTAACCCTCAATTAAATTTTTAATATATCCAAATATTTAAAGTCCTTCCAATAGAACAAAAGACAATAATTTTTTTTTTTATTATTGTAAATAATAGATAAAATAGATAACAGTATTTTCATTATGACAATTTGTAGGGAAAAAATTATAGCAAAATGGCAGTGTATGTTACATACTGCAGCTGTTTAAAGTGAAGGAGGGTGAGAGTGAGAAATTTACCATGAAACAGCAGAAAGCTGGATGAATAAATGAGTGGATTATTAAATAACATCAAGAATCTTGAGCAAAAATATGTGTGGATTCTTTTCCAGGCGTTGTATGAATTACTAGATGTGGTTGTGTGGCCTGTGCCAGGGAGAAGTCAGAGCAGGCTGCACTTAAAGACTGTGTGTCTAATTAAGCCTGAACTTTGCACTGAAGTTTCCTGTTTCCTGTTTATTCGTGGGTGGGTTGTAACAGCTCACTCTTCTATTCGTTAGTAACTCTGATTATTAAATTTATTCATTTTCTTCAGCACCTCTCTACTGAAGGCAGTTCAGATGAGGGGAAATTTCCATGAAGTATAATTTCTGTAGTTGCTTGCACAGTAAGGCTCTGGCTATTAAATTAAGAGAATTAATAGATCCTGGCAACATTACCAAAAAACTTTATGGGAAATTTGAGGTTATTAATAGCTTAGAGCCTTAACATAGACTTTGGGGAAAAAAAAGAAAACCAAAAAAAATATTTGCAAGTTTAGGACAACACACAATGTAGCAAACACTTGCCTGCTTATTATGTGATATCTCTGGTAGATGTAAGACCTAAATTGAAGACCTTCTTCTTAATTAGTCTGCCTAGGTTGCCTACATTCCACATAGATGCAGCAGTAAAAGGAATCTTTAATTTTTTACAAAACCAACCTAATTAGCAAAGTTTTGTCCCGCTTAGATATACATCCGGATAGTTAAAGAACTTACCTAGAAAGTCAGACCCTAAGATTAATTAAAGGCGTGAACCAGTAACTCCCAGACCTACATGGATGTAATAGACACTCTCTTGTTGATATGTGGAACATAATGATCTTTCCCTCATTGTTTTTGTTTCTTTGTGGTTTTGCCTTTATTTCCACAAAAATCCATCGAAAATGTTGCTTTCTTCTTGTAGTGCGGTAGTGTGGAGGGAGAACTGTTAAAACCGGAAAAAAATCTCTGTCCAAATCTCCAGCTATTGACCCAGTTAAGAACCACAGGGTCTAGAACTGGTATATAATTTTGAGAGTCATGCTCTGCTTGCTTATTTGTTGCCTTATCCTTCCATAAAAATAAACCAGAAAGAAGACCTTTCAGCCATGATTGAACACTGGATTAAAATATCTAGAACAGAAGTGATGGAAATTCTAACTGGATATTTAAGATGAAAATAGCTTTAGTTAGCAAGATTTGACCTCCAAAGTGTCAGATGTGAATTATGCACTCTAAAATATTTCATGTCAAATTCTGACGACCAAATTTTGAATCAATATCTGCTTGTTTTATCATTCCATTATTCTTTGTTCATGGTAAGCCTGCCATGGTAGGACATGCCAGGGCTGAACTTTAAAAAAATCCTGATTGAGGCCTAATATCTGTTCAGGAGCAATGGCCTTTATGCTTTAGATAGTCTTATTAGAAACTGCTCATTTTTCAATTTCTTTACTTGGCCATTAAAATTAACTGTGTGCTGGAATTAATTTGGTTTTGTAGCACTGATTGAATAACACAGATTTGCCATTTTGGATTCTAAAGTGGAAGAGACTCTTTCTAGTTATTTGTTTTCTTTTATTGCTAAATACATATACTGTGCTAGAATATCTTAATCTGTCTTCATTTTATACTCCGTGTCTCCTATCTCCTTCTTTTAGGCTGTTCCTCAGAAAGAACTCTTCAGGTGACCTTCCTAGAAAGGCAAGAGAGTAGCAAAGAGAGTCTGTCTATCACCAGGATATAGAAATATATATGATGTTTGATTCTATCTCCTCTAGATAGGTGCCCAGGCCTCCACTTTCAAAAAAGTAATCAGGAATAGGTTTTCCTGTAAAAACAACAAGAATGAAGGAGTTGGCACTTCTTAAAGCAGTACTGCAGGGAAAACAACATGTACAGGGAGTAGTGAATGTCTTCATTCAGTTTCTTACCCTGACACTATTTACAACCAAGAACCAACAGGTTCTCAGGGAGAGCTGGTTGCTGAAAGTCAGGGGAGATACTTCAGTTGATATCAGTGGGATTTATACCTAGAATCTAAAGAAACTATTCTACACCCTATCTGCACTGAATGAAGCACAGCTTCTGAGCACTCAGTATTTATCAGTCCTGCCTATATCCCACCAAAGCAGATTCCTCAAATAAAATGCTTAATGGTCTGGCATTAAAATATGAATAGGAAAAGTAAAGTTATCAAATAAGGTATTTGCACATCTGTAATGAGGGCATCTGGGATTATTAGGACAATACCTTTAGACTACATTGAAAAAGAATAAAAATTAAGCTGATGAACAACTAGATGTATAAGACTACAGAAATTAGTTGATGTTGCTTGAGAAACAGTTGATTTTCAAGCACTTATAGACTGCTTTCCAATGAAACACCAAGAAGATCAGTGCAAAGCAGTGATTTAGACACTGGAATTTTTTTTCAACTGTTTGTTGTCTTTGTGCTCAAGAAATATTATTTTTCTAAAATAATATTGAATATTAACAATTTGAGGGGATGTGTTTCTGTAGAATGTGTGTACAATACACACCCCAGATAACTGTTAAGCATTCAGTTGATGCACTGAGTGTAGAAACACTTATCCTAGGATACTTTTAAAGTAAATGGAAGCAGCAGGCACCCCAAAGTGTAATTCCATTCATCTGAGACCTGAACCGCCCTTTGGCAGTGCCTCTCAGTCTTCATTGCCAGTATAGAGAGCCTCAGGACAAATGTACATCTAAATCCATCCACCTAACTTAGGTGCTCCAGTTAAACACGGAATGTTAAGTGGCATAAACCTGAGCACAGTGAATTGTGTAAATTCTCACTGATATTTAATTCAGTCCTGTCATAGACCAAGGTCATTATAATAATAAAATTGAATTACAGTCATTTTTCCATAGACATCTATATCAGATAGCCTCAAGCAGTGCTACATATAATAATTAAACAGATACTAACCAAAATAGCATATTCAGTTGGAAAAACAAGCAATGCAATGTATGAATGTTGTTGCTGGCATCAAACTTTATGTGCATATTTATTTTTTTAATTAAGGGAACAAGAAATACATACAAAACCTCCCAATGAAGGGAGGTTTTTTTTTTTTGTATTATTTCTGGCCTTTCAACAAATTATATTTTAAAAACAAATGATAGAAATTACCTCTAGCTCCCTTTCCTATTTTCTGTTATTATTTGTTTTTAATCAGCTAACAATAAACCTTCCTGTATCTCAGCTTTCATTCAGTTTTCATCAGGAGCCTGTTCTTATGTGTGACATAAGCCTAGATAATGGATTTGGGATTTTAATACTGGACTAGTGTTGTAAAATGCACAGTATAGCATGTTCAGCCTCTGGGAGAGAGACGCCAACTTAAAATAATTGATAAACTATCTCTGCTGGGTGATCCTTGTTTGAGGTACACTCACTGCTGTGTTCTCACAGAGAGGGTGAATAGCTATGAAACAAAGTCCTTGAAAAATTGCTTGGATTTCATATGACACCCAAGAACAATATGACTTCCAGTAGTCAGTTATGCAGTAAGAATTTTTTAGCTTGCGTTCTGTAAAAAATATCAATCATTTGTGATTGAAAAATGAATCTGTAAAGTTAACCTACTCTGTCAAATTTGATTTATTCAGAGGTAAACAACATTCCAAGAGGATTTAGTGAGCCTGTGTTTGGCAAAGGGGTATGTTCAGGTTGTGGCACTACATAGATTGAATGTCCAAACATTTAAAAACTCTTTTATCACTGGCCTGAATACAAAAACGACAGCCTTCATTTGGTGACCTTAGAATGTCCCTGCTATTTGTTATGGGCTTTCTGTATTTAGTTTAACCTTCCATCATGCTGGGGTTAAATAAATGACAAGTTGTTATTTTTCTGATTTTTAGATTAATATTGAGCCATTAAGCTATAAACATATTGAGCAAGATCTCAAGCCAGTGTAAATCAGTGTAGCTTTATTGTTTCCAGTGGAGCTTTGCTGAATTGCATCAGCTGAAGGGCTATGCTGTTATTTGGAACAGTGCTGTATCTTGCTTTCAGACACAGCTTTTGGCTGGAATGTTTAATCTGTAAATCACAATATTGTCACTCTATTTCTTATCCTAATCTCTGCCTGCTCATTTAAACATGTCTTTACTCTTGCTTACAGCTGTTGTCCCCTCCTCCTTTCCTTCACTTCTGAATGTTTGGAAACCAAACAATAACCCAGGTAATATACTGGTATTTTTGAACAGCACAATTTTGGAGTTGTAACTCCATCTCTGCTGTTTTAAACATGGACCACATTCAAAGAAAAAAAAGAATCAAGGCCTGAGGTCAATTTCCGCACTATATTTACAATTGAAATTACCATAAACATCCATGCAAATGGAGTGTCTGAATGCAAACCCAGTGAGAGGGATGTCTGCCTAAAACAGACGGATGGTAATTACATGCAGAAATGTCACAGAGCAATTGCGCGCAGACCTGTAGCCTCCATTTCAGCTGCATTTAGCCTTTGAACTACTTCCCTTCTCTTGCAGCCCACAGTACACCACTATGATATAACTTCTTGTCTTGAGGAAAACAAGCAGACATGCAGATTCTGTATTCTTTCATTGTTTGTTTATATTTGCAACAGGCAAAGGTGGTTGCTGTTACTGTTGGGAGAAAAGTAGGAAAAGAATTTACATACAGATACCCTTTTCCAAATCTCTAGCACAATGTGCTGCTGCGTTCAGTATCTTCAAGTTTCTAGGTACTGTTTCCCATTAACCTGGTGTTGTGTCAGATCACAGAGAACCCTTTATACATTGTAGAAAAGTGTATGCTTGGCCTGCTATTCTAAAATTACAAGACTCAAGTCTTTGGCCTTCTGGTTTAGGGAGCTGTGGAAGTGGGGTGGTTTTGTCCAATGAGTGGCAGTGCTCTGTGGTTGTGTAGTATAAAAGCAGTTTGAAAAAATTGCATCTTAAAATAAAATGGTCTTTGAAAGAACAAATAAGGAAATATGTCAATTACTGTATAAATTTCTTTTTTTTTTTGGCTTCATGTAATTAACATCAAACTAGAAAGAGAGCAAGTTAAATTATTGTATTTCTGTTGATTTTTAATGTTTTTACAATTGTTTTAAAATATTTTTGATAAATTATACAGGTTTATGCTAATTTTAATTTTATCAGATTTATAAGCCTGTCTTAATACATAAACCAAATTTTCCTCACAGAGAAGCAATTTACAAGTTTCTGGTTTATTGTGTTCCCTCCTTCCTTTCTTAACTCCAATGCAAAACACAGCCTGAGCTCCTTTTTGGACATTGTAAATTATGAATATCTAATATAAATCTAAATCTAAAAGGAAATATTTATCACCTGCATAACCTGCATTTTTTTTAATGCTAAAGCCTTTCCCAATTTAAATACAATGCTATAAAATTAAGCTGGTTTAAGGAAATTGTTGGGCATGGCTTTAGCACAGGTACATGGCAGAACAAATACTGCATACTTTTGACTATGTTTCTATGAACTTCAAAGACTGCATGAAATAGATGGGTGCTTATGCTTGCTTGTAGAATAATAAATATAAAAATCACACATTTATGAACCTTCTTACTTCTACAGCCTTTTTTCAAGACGATCTGGTTGTGCATCTGCTCAAGCACTGTTCAGTAAGGAATCTGAGACACTGTATGGTTTACATCGTCATCCAATAATGTGACAGTTCTTGGTCTGTGGACTTGCTGGAAAGGCTCCTTTTAGAAGTTAATTCCAATTAGAAGCAGTTGCCAGACATTTCTGTGCCACCTGCCTGGTTGTCTGTGTGACACACAAACTTACCTTTCTGTTTTTCCAGTCAATGCATGTATTTTATTTATTTTATTTATTTTTCATCTGGTCTAAATACTCCACTCCTGAGCTGCCTACTTTGCAGCGTGGTGAACAGCACTCAATAGTCCTTCCTAAACCCCCCAGGCCACTAAAATCCTTAAGAGAAAGAAAAATGGTTTTTGAGAAATATCCATTTTCCAGTTGATCTTCTGTTCATGTGGGTCCCTAAAATGCCTTTATTCATGCAGCACAACGCCAGGTGCTTTCACCTAGAAGTGGCCAGCCATGGATGAGACTCGGGGGTCAGTATGCTGCCTGGCTCCAGGAGCTGACACCAGTTTCTTAAAACTACACTTAGTTTGTACATTGGTACAGTGTAATGTAACTGGTTTTGTATTATCTGGGTAAGAAAATACATTTTTGAAAGTCAGTAAGTCTTATTTTTTTTTTTAAATTTTTGTTCTGTGGAGTGACTAAAAATATGCTTGCCATTAACATGACATACCTCACATTTGCCTGTTCCGAGTTCATTGTTTAGAAAATACTGCATCTCAGCACATTGTTTCTGAAAACTTAGAATTGGTTACAGACAGGTATTGCAAGATGGATCCCTTAAAAGCACATAGCTTGTGACCTATGATACCATTGCTGTTTGTATTCCTGGGCCTTTCATATGGGCGAATAAGAACTAAAAAGAGGTGTCAAGACTCGGTTTCAATGTGACCTGGTTTATACTGCAACATTTCTCAAACAATGAATGGATACTATACTAATATGTTCTGCCACTAAGCCCCTTTGTTCATTCTCACATGTAAAATTGTGCACAGAAATTCAGTTATGGTGTCATTTCCTTTATCATCTTCAGTGTAGGTGACTGAGTTGAGCTGAGAACCTGTACCATTCCAGGTACAACACATGTGGTGGAGAGGTCGGTTGAAGTTGTGTTCCTGGGAGCTCTAAGGAGCTGACCAGCCATTTGCCTTGGAAGCCTTTCCGCACAGTCGGGAAGCTCATGATAAAATACTTTTCTGTGGTGACCTCCAGTCCCATTCAGCCACTGTTTTCCAGCACACAGTGATTTTCTTGTTATGAATATTCATTTCTTGTTCTTCAGTGTATAAGTTTGCATTGTGTTATGCTGATATTTTGCATGGATGGACCCAGCATGCCATGTCATCTTGACTGCTCACCGTGGCTTTCCTGATCTCTGTGTTACCTGCCATTTCTGTCAGCCTTGATAGTTTATTTACTGCCATATGGTGGATGCAAATTTTAAATAGGGTCGAGCCCAGTGTCAGTTTCACATACTAGACACACCCTCATTTTCTGATAATTCTTTGCTGAAAACCACCTGTGGGACCTGTCTGCTGATCAGTTATTAGTACACTTAACCACATAGCTTACCCCACCTGAAACTTTACTGTTTACTGGACAAAGCTGTTTAGTGGACAAAGTTTATTTGGTTTTATATCTATATCATCTATCAATATCTATACCTATATCTACATCTACATCTACATCTGTTGTAGATGTAGTATCTGTTCTTCACGTTTGTAACAGTTGTGTAAATGTCTCAAGCCTTGTTTCCTTTTGAAAACAGACATATTTGTCTCCATTTCCTGACTTTTTATCTATGTCTTCTGCTAATCACTTCAGAAAACAATTTCTGATTTCCACTGCATTTCATACACAATATCCATTGGATAGGATACCCAATAAAATAAAAAATATATTTGAGGTTCTAAGTGAAGAAGAAGGATTCTCTGATAATTAACATCTTAAAAAACACCAGAAAGCACATCTGAGAGAAATGCTCATTTACTGATTCCAGTGCAGCTGAGGACTGCACTTTTGTTGATAGTAGAATCAACAATAGACAAATCTATGGAAAAGCGAGCTTCATTGCTTCAGATGATGAAAAGTTGAATGGGATTTTTTTCACTATTCACAAATAAAAAAAATAAAGACATTCCATAAATTATTATTTGGAATACCCCAGAGAGAAGGTTAAAGAGGTGTTGATATAGGAATTAAGGGTTCTGCAAAAAATTTTTTAAGTCAGTCTGGGAAATAGAGACACTTTGCTCACACTCAGCCCACACTTGACAGACAACAGATTTTTGGCAAAGATATGGGTGGATCCATAGACAAGGGGACAACCTTATCTACAACAAAAATAACCACATTCAACTTATACAGTTTCTAACTACTGTGGTTGATCTTGCAAGTAGGATACTTCTTTTAGTGCAGTATGAGTGCTATAAAGGCAGAAATATGATGAAAAAACTGCAAATTTCACAGTAGACAGAAAATTATTTTGCCCATAAACCAGATCAGGCCAACTAAAAGAACTGCTCCATATTTGAGGAAAAAAATGAATTAAGAACTCATGAATAATCGTGGCTAAAGAGACTCAGTTGGCTAAAAGTAAAAGAGAACTCTGGTTCATTTTAGAGTGCTGTTGCTTAGTTGCTGACTCTATCTACAAAACTCTGAATCAGAAATGGAATTCAGGTTTCAGTATAAGAAATAACTACAAACTCAGATGCAAAGCCCAGTTATCTAAAATTCAGCTACTACATTTTTTGTATTATTGAGTTTTTGTGAAAATTTAGATATCTTAAGTTATAGTTAGGTTTATCACATAATCTGGAAATGTTCAAGGCAAGGTTCTATGGGGCTCTGAGCCCCCTGTCTAGTGAAAGATGCCCCTACCCATGGCAGGGGGTTGGAACAAGATGATCCTTAAGGTCTCTTGCAACCCAAGACATATCATGATTTTATGATTCTATATGTGCATATACAACAGGTTTGTTGTTTTCAACCCAGTCCCTCATGGGCAGTAATCTACATCACATGGCCACCACATATAATTCACCTAAATTAACAGTCTTTCATCAAAAGAGTTTGACTCAGACTTGATCTGTAGCACCAGAGGAGCTGAACTGCTTTCACTTCACCCCATTGCTGGTTTTTTAAAGTGTGGTGTACCCTGACTGATGTTGAGGTCAGTGACAAGGCAGAGTAAGTGCTATTACTCTGAGTTTGTCCATTTCCCCTTTCTCAGGTTTGAGGCTGGATGTGCAACCTTCCACCCTTACAGACTCTGTCAATGCATAGACATTGCATGTGTTGAGAAATAAGAATTTTTTTTCTGATTATTATGTGCAACCATTAATTTTCACTCTCTGCATTGCAGTTGTAAAGGGGGAGTGGAATGCTGACTGGTACCCAAAGGCTGTGGGTTCTATTATTAATAGAATCAGTCTATGGACAGAATCCTCATCTTTCACTATTTAATCTTCATTCACCATATCACTGTACATGTAGGAATGCAAAAAGTGCAATAACAGTGCCAAACATTGGCAGATCAGCATGTCACGCGCTCAACTAGATGGTTACACTGGATATGTCAGATCTTAATCTCCCTTCTTCACACTTTCTTCATCATCTCATATTGCAGACTGTTAACAGGACTTGAGGCTCCTTGCCTGCTTCATGTGTATGGTGCAGGATGTGGTGCTGGACAGGAGAGAGCAAATCGCCAGTGTTAGACCCTAGGCCTATGTTTCTTAGTCATGCCCTGGCCTGGTGCAGCATTAAGAGCCATTGTCCCATATATTTGGGTGTGGTAGCTCTTCTACAACTCCAGTATTGAAAAGGGCACATCCCTCCTGTTGTAACTGTTGTTCATATCTACCCCTACTCATGTGAAATGGGGTTCTCACACCTTGGCATGTTAGAAAGTTAAAAGGTCTGCTTCTGGTTTGTAGAAAACCATAGTTGTGCAACTTCCAAGACAGCACTGTTGAGTAACTTATGACACTGGAGTGAGAGAAAGCCTCAGGTTTCAACAGGAGATGGTGCAGAAAAGGGAACTCAAAGTGGCTGCTGAGGGACAGGCTGCAGAGTTACAGCACAGATTACAGGCTCCTGAGCGTGTCTAATAAAACTCTGCTTAATACAACTCTGCTTGCTTGTCATGATACCTAGGGCAGTAACAGAACACATGTGGAGCCCTCAGACCTGCAGGCAGACCTGGAAATGCAGCAGTAGGTGACAAGAGTTCTCACCCCACCATGCTGCTCTGGGGATCCCTGCCAAATGCTAACATGCCTATCAAGGAAGCCATGCTGTAATTTAAATATTGTTCTCTTCAGGGCTTCTTGGTAAGAGACATGAAGAAGTTAGCAATGTTTTTAGCTGAAATAGCTTCCATAGAGAATTTTGGTGGGGAATATAAAGGAAAATGCACATAGCAAATCATAACCATCATGGATAACCTACAGAGTATTAAATGTAAACGCCGTATTTGCTGGGTACTGATTTTCACTCTATTTTCCTCTTTCTTTTCTATGTTAATATAGTAGAATGGAACATGGGCTTTAAAAGGTTCTTTGGTTTAACTTTTATTTCAAAAGGAATTTCTTTTATATCCTTTGGAAACTATGTACATTACAACTTTCAAAGTACAGTCCTTGCAGCACTGACATGCTCATTGGCTTCAACAGTGCCACAGCTCCAGTTGTATTGATCTTGTGATATTTGTCAGGTTCTAGACTTTTTTGGTTTTTGTTTTACAGAATATGCAAAATCAATCAAAAGCATGATTTGATCAAAGTAAAAACATTGCGCAGAGCTTTGTGTGTGTAAAATAGATGTGGACTGACATAATCTGACTTTTTCCACACATAGAGCTCACCACCACTCTATAGAATATTTACAATACACTCCTTGATCAATATTGTAACAATTACAGAAAATGCATTGTAAATATAGTAGGGAAAGAGGCAACCAGAACATAAATGGAATTACTTTGTTTACTTGAATAGTCCCTGAGCAAATTGTAGTCAATGAGAAAAAAAATCCATACTTTCAAACCATTTTGCAAAATTGACAGCCCCAGGAGAGGAAAAGATTAAGGAACAGAAAGATCCCCTACCTTGGTAGTAGAGAAGACTCACCTGTTTTCCCTTTGCTTACCGTCATCAACACTGAGCTGCAGACTGTATTATTCAATTATTCTATATATCTGGTAAATTACTTTGAAATGTCGTGATGTTTCAAAGCACTGTACAAACTGGATTTTGTGCTGCACAAGGCAGTTGCTTATTATTGTGGCTACCAAGTTTCTGTGTGGCAGGACCCAATGTTCAGTACTTATAAAAAATTATAGTCTTAGATTGACACTCAGTTTCTTGGGTGCGTGGTATAAGGTAGGTGGTACTGGTGCATTCCATATGCTCTTGTGAATGGGAATTAGGATCGGAGGTATCCTGATTTTTCTACTAATAGGACTTTTAAAAATAAATATTCTATAATTTTCTTTCTTTTACTAACAGTTTCTTTTAAAGCAGATCTATATTTTTTATCAACCCAGGGGTTACCTTTTTTAACATAAAAAATAGATTCTTTTCTTTCAGATATACTATATTCTTCAGCAATTTTTATTTCCAAATCTATAGGAACAAGTCTAACCATGCCATAATAGAAAAAGGAAAGGTTTACTTGTATAATAGAAAATTATTTTGAACTTTCTAGATTGTGTTGCTGTTGGAATGTATATACAAAATCATAAAGTTTTCTTGGTGAGAATGGTCTGAATACTGAATGCACCTGAAGATGCAACTAAAATCTAAAACAAATATGAAACTGTTAAATTCACACGTACTAGGGCTTCCTATTTGCAAGCTTTGACAAATAATTAAAAATACAAAGCACATCATTGTTTAAAAATTTGCATGATTTTTCTTGCTTGTAAGCAGTGCAAAATAAGTATGGAATAAATGTGTGTTGTGTGTCTTAATATACAGTAGAAGAGACCACTTAATACACATTCAGGGGTTACTGTGATGAACAAATGTAAAGGAGACATGAATGGGAGAGAATGTAATGAATAGCTGCATTTGTATGGGGAAAATGTGGGTATGAACCTGCATACCACTCTGTTGTTCACTGTTCATAACTTGCCTGTCTAATGTCCAAAATATTTGAGTCATCAAAAGGACATGCAGAAGAAAAAAGTAACTTGAATGACCAGTCACACTGAAGAATACACTAAAAGAGACAAAATTAACATATTGCAAATAATCTGCAGCCAGATATTTAAATTTTAAAATAGCTAATGATGAGAAAATGGGTAGCATAAACCAGCTGCTTCTTTAGGGCTAATATGAAGTGTTGCACTGATTATACGCAGTGAATGGTCCAAGCCAAGTCTCATTTTTACATCCCTTTAATGCTTTCTGGCCCAGACAATTCCATAAGGTAGGCATGCCATGTGATATGTGACAATGGTGCATCATCATAGTATTTCTGTAGCAATAGCAGACAAAGGCAGCATCCTTACTAGCCACATAGGACTTTTCCTTTGGAGAAGCTTGGTGACTGCAATGCTGTGACCTCAACCTTGAAAAAACAAACAGAAAAGGTCTTAATTTTTCCTGGTGTTGGGCAATTCACGGAGGTTCCCTTCAGGCCTGAAGCATTGCATTTAGCTGAGAGAGAGTGCCTAAATTAGCTGTCCAAAGTAAAGTTTAATGAATCTAGGACAAAATCTCCATATCATTTTAGAATTTTGGAAGAAATTTTTGCACCTGACAGGCTTTTTAAAAGTAAAGTTGCACAAGTCAGATGCACTGGCCTCAGAGGGGATACACAAGTTTATAGCGGCTGAGAATCTGGACCTTTGTATGACAAAAATGGAATTAGATGAAGTTCAGATGAAGTTCATTATTCTAAATGTCACTTTTATAATAAAAAAAGATCTTGACAGTGACTGCATGACAAAACCTGCTATGAAAGGGTAATGAGGGGTAAAAGACAAAGGAAGTCTAAATAAGTCCTTTCACCACAAAACCAGAGAATAATAAGCAGAAATTGTAATGGATGTAGAGGAAAAAGAGAAATCTATATTGGGCACTTTTTCTGCCTGGAAAAGACTTATTTAATTTAACAGGGATTAAACCCAATAGGTTTCTATACAGTCTGTGTAGGATTCCTTAAAATTATTGTAGAGGAAAAATACCGCTTTAACGCAAAGCACCTAAATTGACAATGGTCACTCATCGGTGTGGTAGTTTTGCTTTCCCTATATGTGGCTTCTCTGACTTTTAAAAGTATCACAGAGGTGGTCAGAGAATTTATTTCAGTACAGATTGGCTTCTTCAGTTAGTTTTACTCTCACTAGAGTGGTTGACATTAGCTAAGAAGCAATAACTTCACTTTTTTCCAGAGTTGTCACTTAAATAAATATGTTGTGGTCTTGATAGTCCAGAATGTTGCCCATTACTTTAGGTGATTGTAAATTTTTTTCCTTTTAATGAAGAATGTCCTATCTCCTAGCTGTTATCCTCCACCCCTACCAGTTTTGTTATTGCTTATTGTCATGCTGTCTCTCATCATCTATAGGAGTCTGTGAATAGTAACTGAATAAAATACTTGCAATGATATTCCACATTAGAATTTCTCTCATTCCTTAAAAATATTATTAATGAAACCTAAAATAAGATTCCACACTATTGTGGCAGACAGAAAAAATTGCCATTTTAGATTCCTCAGTAAAAGTGAAGGATGTTTGTATACGGTTATTTATTAAAACATGCCCCAAACAATACCTTTGTAGATTGTTAAGAGAAAGTGGGGAAACTTAGTTAAGGGGAATATTCTTTTCTGTAATTTGTATTTATTAGTTCCATATAGTTTCGATCATCCTGTGTTAAAGCTTAGATTAGTGGACTACTAAGCACCAATGTGCAAAAAGGGCAACATTATTTGAAAAAAAAATTACTTTCATGATGAGTTTTTTATTTTAAGCCAGATGTTTAAAATCATGAGCAATACATTGTTTGTTGTAATGCCTATGGCATGGTTTGCATATAATGTAGATCAAAAAGCTTACCATATAGTTCTGATGAGACCAACCTACAAATCAGTTTCTCAGAAATGAGAATTAATAGAACAAGCAATAACATCCTAATTTCTACATGACAGCTAGAGTAACACTTAAAAACATTCTGCATTACAGATAAATACACCGCTCATTTTCACAAATGGAGTCTGTTTCAATTCTCAGCTGTTGGATGATGATTTGACTTGGAGCAAAGGCAGCATAATTGGGTAACAGCTGAAATGTGCTTCATTGTAAAGGGTTGAAAGATCCATTGCTGGATTTTCAGGAGTGTGAATTACAATTCCAATAATATCAGAAGCAACTAAATCTATTCTTTAGAAGTAAGGACATAAAAGAAGTTTCAGGTTTTCTTATTTCAAGCTTTAATTGAGGCCTAGGTTGTAACTCATTTTCATCCCTGAATGGGTGGTAAAAACATACACAGTAGGTAATTCACACTACCTCAAAAACTGTTAGTGCCATAAGAAGACTAATCAGGGTAAGCTTCCAGTAGCAAATTATCAGCTACAAATTAAAACCTTGCCGCCTGTCTGCTAAGATTTGCTAAGAGCAACCTTTCCCCCCCACCCCAACATATTTGTCTGATTAGTAACTGTTGGATTACTACAGGATATGAAGAGTAGTGGGTGATCCGAGAAAACCTTCAAAATATTATGTTTCATAAGGGAATAGGGAACAGTTTTAAGCTCTGATTTTTGTTTTGCTGCCTCATTTATGGCATTTTGAAAATCTACTGATTTTTTCAATGGCACACTTGAAAATAAGTCAAGGAAACAAAACTGATATATATTTTTATTTAATTTGTAATATATCATTTTAGGCTATAAGCTAGGGAAATATGCATACATTTCGCAAAGAAGCCATACTGCTGTGGATATTTATTTAGGAAGTGACCTATCCCATCCTCCACATGAGTCCTTTGCCCTTTCCAGAGACACATTAAACCAAAAGAGTACTGTCTATCATTAGGAGCCCTGAATTTCCTGAAATTTTCAGGCAGTTATCATGCCTAGCAGAGTTTCATTCCCTTTGAGGTAAACCGCTAGATTCATTTAGTGCCTGAATCTACGTTTCTAGTTTCTCTTGTGCTTGTCATAGCCATCTGGTTTTAAATTAGATTTGAAGTCAAAAGTAAATATAATTGCTCACTCCTACCAATAAGGGAATGAAACATAGAAGAGCAAGAAGTGATCAAGTTACAGATAAGGTCTCATGTAGTATGAAATATTCTCATTTTGATTGTATACCTCTGAATATCTTTCCTGAAAGCATCTAAATAAAAAAAGGATGGGGCGGCATGATTATTTAAATGTTCTTTTTGGAAATAGTCTCGCTATTCTCTCTCCTATCCCGTGAGTTATTTAAAAGTGCTAGAAATATTTGCACTATGCATTGAGAGCAGCTTTTCTGATATTGAGGGCGGGGGATTTTACAAATCACAGGAGACTTGCTCTCTGCCTTAATCTCTCCACACAGAGTCAATTTACAGTGATTTGGGTTGGGTTTTTTTTTTTGGGGGGGTTTTAGGATTTTTTTTCATATGGACATTTAAGTTAAAAGTGCAGTGATCCCCGAAAGAACGGATTTTCTGCTCTCTTTGCAAGCCCCTTATTTGTGAATTGTTATATTCCTAGTGTGAACAAACAACTTACAGCCAGAAAATGTCATGAATATCCTTCCCAAATGCCCATTTTATGCTCTGGATTCTGTTTCATAGACTTGAATTCCACAAACCGCTTAAGCCTGCATATAACTCCAAATGGTCTGTTCACTCTTTAGCTTTAACATGAGGCTGTGTGCTGTGCCTTTCTATAGCTAGTCATTATGATCCTTTTTGGACTCCAGTGATATAAGCAGCACAGCTCATAGTTTCTGTGTGTTGGGTGAATTCTTACCAGTGGCCAGTGGGACAGCAACGTGAGTAGACAGAGGACCATTTCTAGGGAGGGTGTTTTTCATCTGAAGTTAGGTCGTGTACTAATATTATAACCTTCAACCTTTGTCCAAAGCCTATTCAGAAAAGAAATAATGATTATTTCTATATTTGTCATGCATGGATGCTTTTTGAAATGCATTTTATATTTTCAAGTGCTTCATGTTGCTCCTGATGGGGAAAAAATAAAACCAAGAATCCAGGATAAGACATATTGTTCTGCTGATTCCTCTTTGTCTGGGAGCAGGTAGCACAGTGCAATTCCATGACAGTGAAGTATATGGTGTATTTAATCAAGTCAAAGAGTATCCGGGCCAAATTAAATGAATCTGTTATGCTTCTATACTTCCAGATGCTTCTCTTAATTATGCTTCCTAAGTGTTAGGACTTTTCATCAAACTAGTCGTCATTTTGCATCAGAGCCTGGGTGAGTCCTAGACAACCAAAACAAAACACAATACTTTTATTTTTGAGGTTCCTGACTGTTCCTCATATGTGTTAAGATATACATGAATGCTCATTAAATCTACTAAGATAACTGTTTGATGTGTTACTCAATAGATGAAACATAAAACTGTTCTTTAAAAAATCAGCAAAATTGCTTGGAGGAACAACAAATTCATACATCAGCCCATTCTTTATGTTCTAAAGTGCAATTTACAGGACTGAACTAAAGCAAATGTCATACCTTTAATTTCATAAAAAAGTTATGTACAAGTCTATTATTCAAAATAATCACATAACTGGGAAATTCACTGAACAGCTACCTTTCTGCTCAGCAGGGTGCCATTTTATAGACTTTAAAATTCACTAAGTTCAAGCAGCTTTCGTTCTCAATAATACATGTGCTAAATATGTCACATTAAAAGTGCTTTTGGCATGTAAATGATCCGTTTTCACATAGAAATGCTTTTAAAAGAATCTGAGCTCACTTTTTTGGAAATTATAAGTGCATTGAATTTCATTGTCCTACAGAACCATGTAGAGTTGATCGAAGTGAACTACAATGACAAACCAACCCTTGTCAGCCCTTATATTTATGTATCATTTGAGCTGTCAGAAGTATATTTAGTTGCACTTTCTTATACATATTTTCTACTCAGTTAAAAAAAAAAAATTTTTTTGGTGTAAGGAGGGGCCTGTGGGTTTGCTTTTCTAGGCCTAAGTGCTCACAAGCACTTCTGTGTATCAAAAGTTAACATTTCACTGGAAGACTTGCAACACGTTAAACTGATTACCTAAGCGAATTATTTTTTTTCTTAGAACTCAGTAGTACTTCTACTACTGCTTTAATGTTGAAAGATAAGGCAAATGTTTTACAGGTGATTTCGGATCCTTATCCTCCAAAGAGTGAATTTGGAATTCTTATGCATAATATGAATAAAACTGAAAGCATTATCTCTGTCTCTCACTGCTTCATTATACTGCTGCATACTGAACAAATACTCCATACTCTGTATACTGCAGAGTGAGTTTCTTTCATGATGAGTTGATTGTAGCTATTCCCATTCTCTGTATCTCCATGTAAGGCACATCCACCTTTTAAAAACCTTTTGTTCTTTCTTACTAGAATAAGTAAAGCAACTTGAATGCTGTTTGGAAGTCATTATGGTATTATTCTGGTCCCCTATAATACCGTAGTGGCTCCAGGGTTCTCACAGATAAGTGTTTAAGAAAACAAACTGTCAGAATGTTCACTTCTTTATTTTAAGTATAGAAGCCAAAATTTGTGACATGACTCAAAAAAAAAAAAATAAACTAGAAAGACTTGGTTTCAGAGAAAGAGTAGAAAAATAGGAAAGAAACATATGTATCCATAGAACTCTAAAGTTGAAAGCTGTACCTCTGAGCTGGGTGTAGGATTCCATTTAACTTACTTTTAACAAGTGAGATGTACCTTGATTATATATTAACATATATAGGTGAACATTTCTCCATTACTGTTGTGTGTAATTCACAGTGCAAATAGAGTAAAAATGGGGGAAAGTGATGTGGCACAAAGTAAAGGCAAAGGCTGAGTATCTGTGTTTGGCACATTTTTAATTAACATTTAAAATCAATTATTTTGTGTATTGATAATATAATATCAATATTTTTACTGTTTTGATTTTTAAGTGACGCAGGAACTGAAATATTTTTCTGTCTTCTGAGCCAATACAAGATGAAGAGGCATTTAGACTTACATTTTTCCTCTTTCTTGGACATTTTCCTTGTATATTATGTTTTATCTAAAATTCATCTGAACTGCGAATATTGATTGATCCTTTGAACATGGAATAACTGACAGAAAGACCTTCAAGCATTCAAGCAAAATATTCCAGCCCAGTAATGGCTGCCTATCAACTGGTTATAAGCAGCCCTCTGCTCCAGATAGTGCCTCTGGAGAAGCAATTGGCCAAGGCATCCTGAAAGTTGTCTATTTGACTGTGGTGGTGTGTTTGCTAGATGTCAGTAGACATTTTAAGCCTTCAAGGCTCTCAGATTAGCTATTTAAATTTTTTTTTTACCAAGCATCAGATTGCTAGATTTCTACTGCTTTTGTAATAGCCATTTAATAATGAGGAAAACCATTGTATTGAAGTGTCAAATATTTGTTTTACCATCTTTCAGCTTTGTGTAATTATTTCAACATCAGTCATGACCTTGTCTTACAGGTACTAAGCC
>VXBC01010531.1:226622-346589 GCA_013399945.1 Ploceus nigricollis
CTCTAAAGTTGAAAGCTGTACCTCTGAGCTGGGTGTAGTATTCCATTTAACTTGCTTTTAACAAGTGAGATGTACCTTGATTATATATTAACATATATAGGTGAACATTTCTCCATTACTGTTGTGTGTAATTCACAGTGCAAATAGAGTAAAAATGGGGGAAAGTGATGTGGCACAAAGTAAAGGCAAAGGCTGAGTATCTGTGTTTGGCACATTTTTAATTAACATTTAAAATCAATTATTTTGTGTATTGATAATATAATATCAATATTTTTACTGTTTTGATTTTTAAGTGACGCAGGAACTGAAATATTTTTCTGTCTTCTGAGCCAATACAAGATGAAGAGGCATTTAGACTTACATTTTTCCTCTTTCTTGGACATTTTCCTTGTATATTATGTTTTATCTAAAATTCATCTGAACTGCGAATATTGATTGATCCTTTGAACATGGAATAACTGACAGAAAGACCTTCAAGCATTCAAGCAAAATATTCCAGCCCAGTAATGGCTGCCTATCAACTGGTTATAAGCAGCCCTCTGCTCCAGATAGTGCCTCTGGAGAAGCAATTGGCCAAGGCATCCTGAAAGTTGTCTATTTGACTGTGGTGGTGTGTTTGCTAGATGTCAGTAGACATTTTAAGCCTTCAAGGCTCTCAGATTAGCTATTTAAATTTTTTTTTTACCAAGCATCAGATTGCTAGATTTCTACTGCTTTTGTAATAGCCATTTAATAATGAGGAAAACCATTGTATTGAAGTGTCAAATATTTGTTTTACCATCTTTCAGCTTTGTGTAATTATTTCAACATCAGTCATGACCTTGTCTTACAGGTACTAAGCCACAGTAAGACATGTAAAGGACAATAACCTACTTAATCCTGGTTTTCCATCAAAAAATTGCCTAATCAATGTTTAGGATCTGAGTCTGAACTGATGGTGTCCACATACTCCTACCTCTTAAAAACAGATAAACTTCTACTGAAAGAAATGCTTTACAATGCCCATTCCAGAAATGAGATGTGAAAAATGACCTCAGAATATGTCTAAACATGTTCATAACACAAATACCCTCTAAAAATATCCTGAAATATGAAGTAATTTCTTTAAAAATGTTACTTTTATATGTGAAGTATTTATAAATTCTAGTTCTCAACAGCTCTAACTCAGCATGGGATGTTCCTTATATTGCATATATTGTCTCATATACCCTATGGAAGTGTCATACAGAATAAATAATAGGAGTCTATAGACATTGCATTTACTTCCTAGAAATCAATGTAAAAGCTGATAGTCTTTAGTAAAGTACTATATCTTTTTGTCTATTTTTTAATCCTCTAGCATGATATTTTATCACAAATCCTGTTTCTTTTTTTTTTCATTTCATGAAGGCAAGTAGTTTATAAAAAGCTAGATTTTAATTTTAAATAAATTCCATAGAACGTTTTCATAAGGATTTGTTAATCCAACTAAAACTTGGTGCCAGGAAAAAGTACTTTCAAATATTTCTGGCTTCATACAAATTCTAACTTTGTGTCTGGCATTCAAAGCCATTTATGAGGATTTTTAAATTACTGACATTTTTAGGCCTTTAGATGTTGTGGATGCAACACTGAAAGTACTGATTTACTTTTTAACTTTCTGCAGTATATTTTAATAAAAAAGAAAGTGAATAACATTGCTTAACTTTGAACATAAAAGAAATCTCGGTCTCATTAAGTCAACAGTAATGCTCTCCTTAACTTCAAAGGAGACCATGATTTCATCCAACATATCTAACAGTTCCGTAAAACACACAATGAAAATCACTTTACAGTATTGGCAGTCAGAGTAGGCATTTTGCATGCATCTCAGTAAAGAAAAGGCACAAGCATTCTCACTTATTTACTAATGCATGACAGCTAAAAATTAAAAGAGCAGAGGAATTTTTTGAGAGACATTGTATTAGAACTCTGGGAATATTAAGTGTGTACCGCAAATGAGACTTAAAATCTACGCTGTGAAATTACAGTTATGTTATTCTGAGTACTCCCTTATTTGCTGGCTATGAAATATGTTGCATGATTTCTCTTCATGAAGGCACAATATTCAGGGTATGTGGGTCAAATGCACACACCAGCACAAGCAACCCAATGGGCTCAAAGCAGAAAATACTCCAGTACATGTTCTATAAGTATGCAGTAAATTCAGTCACCTAAGATTAAGTGTTAATGCATATTCTGTTAGTCATTTTCTTATGCTAATAGCAAAGAAAGTCTAAAGGCATACCTTGAAAAAAAACTGCAGGAAAAGAGAAGAGATTGGACAGTTGCATTGTAGTGGATTTTAATATGGCTATGTGTAATTACTTTAGTGTATACTTTAGCTTACTTAAAGTGGGACAAAGGACTCAGGAGGAATAATTTCAAGGCTGCAGGAAAAAATGTGTAGAAATTTTTTATATTATGTAGAAACAAAGAAGAAAACTCACCCAAAAGCTAATGTTTTCTGTCACTGACTCTGATGGTATCACAGTCACTGTCAAGAGTAACTTTCTAATAATGAAGGCATAGTTTGAGAGAATTAATTGAGTACGTAGTGTTGCTGACCTTCTGGAACAAAATTTTATGACTGCTCATATATCTGAAGGTCTTAATTGCAGATAAATACTTTCCATTTCATAAGAAAAGGTTTCCAAACCTCTGTTGAATTATAGTAGTCTTTATCTGGCAATATTTTCCACTCTGAAAACTATTGTGTGTTTGGCTATAGCTTGATTTCAGCTGAGTTCTTATATTGACAATATTTTCCAACCTTCCCTTTGCATCACAAAAGAGATCTAACACTTCCACATTCCTACCTTAACACCAGAGAAGTCATCTGCTTACACAACTGAAAAGCTTTCTTATTCTCTCCTCGAAAAGCATGACTGATCACAGGTTGGTAAGAGTGGTCTGGGATGATGATACAATATATCATCCTCCTGAATCTTACAAAAGCTAAAAAAAAGAAGTGTTGAAAGTGCTGATGGACAATTTTGTGTCTGGGTCTTTGGCAGCCAGTCTCTGTTCTTCATCCACAGAGTGTGTCGGCAAGCGCCTCGTTACTGCATTCTCCCTGGGTGTGTTAGCCCATGCTGGTTCTGTCTCTGCAACTCCTCACTTGTGTGTAGCCTATATGTCCATCTTTAATCTCCTTATCTATATCTAGCTCATTTATGCTGGGGAGGAATTTTCAGGAATTCTCTTTCTCAGCTGATAGTTATCACAGTTGTTCTGAGCCATGCTCTCTGCTTACATGAGCACCGCTAAGGCTTTTTCAGCTGAAGCCAAGCAGATTGTTTAAACCATTGCTGCATCATCATGAAGTGTGGCTTAAGCTACCACATCTCTGTCTTCACATTGGAAACAACAAATGCTGAGATTCAGTTATTGTGTCAGAGATGGTGAAATTCAAGAGCAGAGTCCACATTCTTCTTTCTGTTGAGTTACTTACCTCTGGCTCAGATCAGTCTCCACTATCCATTAGTATTTGATATTCAAGTGATTCCCAGGGGCACTTCTAGGACAGATTGAGCATCACTGCAATTAAGCACTTTTAAAGCCTTTTGAAATTTTACAATAAGAATATAAAAAAAATGCTGAGATATATATCAATATATCTATATCTATATCTATATCTATCTATATCTATATCTATATCTATATCATCTATATCTATATATCCTGCTGGCATTAAAAGCCAACAAGTCTCTAAAATAGAGCATAAGGAAACAAAAAGACCATCATTACACATGGGCACATAATTAATGGTGCATTCCATTTTTCATTGAAGAAGGAGATGAAAGAATAATTTATTTTCTTAAAATAACAGAACTTTCCTTTTGAGGTTAAAATGGATTTTCTGATCTTTATAATATGCGTAAAACAATACTGCAGAAAATTGGTGCTTCAATAAATTGTGCTGTTGTTTGTAAAGAGTCTTGTATGTGCCTGTGTCATAGAGAAATTCTTCGTAATTCTTTAAGTGACTGTAATAACCCTGTTTTATTCTGGGGTTTGGAGAGTTTAGAACTGCTGTGTGGAAAGCCTGCAGCATTCTGTGAAATCCCTATCTGGCACAGCAGCTATTCATTTGGACCACAGCTTCCTCCAGGTTCCCATTTCATGCACTTGGCCATGGGAATATTAATCTCTGACTGGCATCCAAGAGCACTACTGCAATACAACTACTGCTGGTAACATTTAAGCAGGGTTTGGTTGTATACACACAAGCATCAATGGCTTAATTTTAGATGACAGTCATGCTTCCCATTCCCTCACACTGATATTGCTCCTCTTCTAGACATTCCTGTCTCCACTGTGAAAGAACATCTACTCACAACACAGTCAAACTACTGCAGCTGAAGTACAAGTGCAGTACACATGGTTTGGGATACTTTAATAGATTGATTTTTTTTGGCAATTATGGATGCTCAGTGGGTGATTGATGGTTATAGAAACCGTGTAGTCATCTCTGAGGGGAAATCATATAGTCATTACTGAGATCTGCTAACTGAGGGCAGAAAAGTCTACACACACCACAATAAACAATTTCCTCTCCTGAATTAAGACATGACTGTAGATTAGAACCCCCTCACACATGAGAACTTGGACCATTAGTTTCAGGTACCTGACTATATGTCCCACATTACTTGCACTTGAGGAGTATCATAACATACTTCAGAAATAACAGAATTTGTCAAGCTTGCTTTTCTCACTGAATCTGAGTAATTCCCATAGTCAAGAAATTCAGGCTATATTGTCTTTCTGTCTGAAAAACTTTAATAGCATTTGTTTATTAGGAAGCAAAAGTTGCATTCCATCTCAGCAGTGTCAAATTTTAGTAATATTGAAGATAATCCATATGTATAACATAAGGAAATAATGAGACACCTAACGGGAGCTCAAAAACACACTTTAAATATAGAGGTAGTTTTGCATTTTAAGATTCGTCATTTTGCTGTTGCAAGGTTTGAAAATGTGTTCTGAATATATTTTGAGCAGTGGTGTGAAAAATAAGAGATTACCTAATGTTTTTGTTTACTATGCAACTCCTTCCATACATACACATTCAATTATTAAGAGCACCAAACGTTTTCTGGTGCTCCTGTTTTTCAGTACAAGCTTTGCCTGCTTTCTGTTTGCTGCTTACAACATAATGACATCTGCTGGAAGAGGTCACTACTAAAAAGGTGTTACCAACTGAGAGAGAAGTTGAAATCCAATCTGGATAAACGTATGTTTGAATCTTTACCAGTTATCACCTAAACGTGTATTTACAGCTGATAGATAAGTAGGTGAGAACAATATAAAATAATACCACGTAAAATGTATTTTAAAAGTGATATTTAAAATAATAAGAAAAAAAAAAAAAGAAAAAAATGCAAGCCAGTGCTGAACTTAAAGGGATAGGGATGTATTCTAAATTACGATTATATAGATTTGACTCATTTGGGAATAGAGCTGATCAGTAAAAGCTGTTTTCTTTCACATGAAACATCTTGGGTTCAACAGTACCACTAAAGGCAAGGAAGGACTTCTGTGGACCTTGCATGATTTCTGGGAATTTCTCTCAGGTATGGAGCAGGCAGTTTCTACGTTACCTAGCAATTTGGAGCAAAACGCCAAATTTCCGCTGTTTGTTATTGTTAGTGCTGCAGCCCTTCCCATCTCAGTTACGCATCTTTCAATGAATTTACATCAGATGACGTTTGGCTGGTTACCTGACCCAATGTGTTTGCTTCAAAAACAGTTTGAGACTCTCTGGAAAGGAAAACCACTGCTGCACGTCCCTGATGTGAAGGCTGTCTGGGGTGCCATTGGAGTGACTGTAAAATACCAGTAACTTCAAAGTTTACAGGAAATCGAATAATTAGTCCTAGGCTCAGAAAAAATTTTAAATATCATACAAATCTGAATTCTTGCTTCTCATGTCTCATTTGTTTGGTTTTTTCTGGGTACCTATGACATACATGTACTTCCTGACTTGCACAAAAAATGTAGTTTGCTGCCATTTCTTTTCTTCTTTTCCAATCCCATTTTTGACTATAATTTCACCACTCATGTGGAAGAATTGTCCTTTAACATTTAAGTGTCATAAATGTGTTATTTCCATGCCTAAAATCTCTGAGATTAAAGTAAAAAGTAATGAGTAAAGATGTAGGCTGCCTTTTAGGTACCATCTCAAGTTAGAAAATATAGTTACTCCTTTTATAACTAATATACTGCCATATCAGTTCTTTATGTGGTTAATTCTCTTTGCCTTTGAAAAAACAGCATATTCCCCATTTCCTTCTCCATGTCAATCTACATCGGTGATCTATTCAACTGACAAGTACTGATGTAGGTCTCTAAAAGCTTCCGTCTCCACATTGAGGTATGTCATGTTCTTTAATGAAGCCAGGTCTAAGCAGTGCACTTCCCTTTTGGTGATCAGGCAGCCTGTAGTAGACACCAACCACTCACTTCCCTTTGTTGCCTCAATCTCTGATTCGTATGCACAGGCTTTTGACTTGCTCATGTCTGTTCTTCAGGGAGGGCTCTCCACACTCAATACACCTCTTGATGTAGAGGGAGGTCAGTCTCTCTGCCTCTCCTTCCTGCCCTGTCTCTTCTGAACAGCCTGTAACCATCAATAGCCACACTCCAGTCACGGGATTCATCCCACCAAGTTTCAGTAATGGCAAGAAGAACATAGCTTCCCTGTAGCGCCTTGGCTTCTAACTTCTGTTTCTTGCCCATACTGTGTGCATTGGTTTAAAGGCACCTCAGCTGGGTTGTAGGCCAAATTGCTGTCCTAGAGGAACACACCTTAATTCATTTGAGATAATCTGGTGTTTCCCTGTTGGCTTTTATTTCCTTAGGAGTCCTTGGCTTGTCCCCATAAGACTGTGAGTGTGTTCAGAGTGCTTAGCACAATTCAGAGTCAGCAAATGGAAGATGCACTTCAGTTGGATTATTGATTTCACCCCCAAACTTGACATGCTGCACCTTGGTTCATCTCTGATGAGCTTGATTTTATCCCCCTCCCACTTCAAACCTAGACTAAAACCCTCTCAATCAGCCCTGATTACTCCCAGGCTAAAATAGTTTTACCCCTTTTTGACAGGCGAACTCCATCTGGCTCCAGCATTCCTGGTACTGTACAAACCACACCAAGAGCAAATGCCCTTTCCAAGGCTACTTTAACTCTTCTGACTTTGTGTTGCTGATCAACATTAAGAAAATTTTATGTTAAAGGGTTGAAAAATTCAGAAATATACAAGCAGGATGGATCCACACTTTAAAAAAAAGAGTGAATTTAATAGCAGAGCTGCAGATAAAACTTTAGAGGTCAAAAATACACAGAAGAACAATAAACACCACAGTGATACAGGAAACAGTATAATGAACAGAATAAACATTGTACTAGCAGTTGAAGAGTAGTAAACACTGCTGAGATATTAATCAAGAGGGAATGTGGTTTATAGCTGGATTTGCCTTGAGACAGAGTAAGTTATAAACCCATTTGTATAATATATATTTTTTTTCTAATATTTTCACAGCCACCAAAATGAATATTTAATAAAATAATTAAAGACTTACCCTTTTTGATGTGATAAGAAACTAAGAAACAAAGTCCCATCACTAATAGTTCATCTTTGTGGGAATACTTATCATTATTTTGACACAAAGCCTGAATTATTATTGAAAGCAAATAGAGAAACAAGGTCTCAAAGCTCTTGGATTTTTCTTTTATTGCTGTCATTGTCACTGCATACTCTGTGGCAACGTAACAGTGGATAAATTAAGGCTCACAGAATCAGATAATCTCTAATGTTCCTTATGACAACATCTTTTTCTTTATGAAACTATGTAAAGGATACATTTAATTTCCTGTAGTTCTTATACATAGACTTCAGATTCTTTGATGCCCTAGACTTGGGGGGATTTAACTGGCTAAAAAACTAGATGCTTTGATTCTGTACTTCCTTTTCTATTCCTTATCAGTCATTTACAGAAGTTTTCCCCCAGGGACTTGTTTTTACTTAGGGAGAAATGTGCACCCCAAAAAAAAAAAAAAAAAAAAAAAAGAAAACTAAGAAAAAAAACCAAACCTGATACCAAACAGCAAAACAGGACTTTTTCCCTCTTACAGAATTCAGGGACAGGAAGTCTCTGAAACAATGCTTAAATAATAGTGACCCTCAGCAACACACACACAGCTGGCTGTATTTAAAGAGCTGCAGGAAATGAATCAGCATCTAACTAAAGCTAGGCAGTTCCAAAGGCCAGAGAATGGAAAGTCTTTCCATAGTGGAAGCTATCACTATGAAGGTCGGGTAGCAGAACATTCTGTAAACTGGCCTTCATCCTTTTACTTTAGGAACCACCTAAATTATTTTTAAGCTACCTAGAGATGCCACAAAATCCTTTGTGAACAAATGGTCTAAATATATTGCAGAAATGAAGCCAGGTCACCTAAAGGAGTTGCTGGTGTGAGATGAAGGTTATGCAGATTTTACATACCAAATGAAGAAGGAAGCAGCAGAAAATTAACACTACTTAGAGCCAAGAAAATACTGTTTAAATAAGCAATCCAGATTCTGCATATGTACTTCATAAATGACACAGATGGACACTTAACCTCCAGTCTAGAGGTTTAGCCTTCAAAACACAGGACATAACTTTCATCGGAGCTTATCCTCCCTTTCCTAACTGGGCAGTAAAGATGCCAAAAAGATAATTCCATGTTTATGATTTTTGTTCACAGCTCCTTAAAAACCTCTAAAGTTAGTGGAAGAAATAGCCAGTGTTTGAGACAAGAAGGAGTCTTTTTTTAATTTCGGAGGAAGTCACCTTAAATTCATGGTTGTTTGTATTATAAAAATAAACATGCCAGTACACATTTGGAACTCCATATGACTATTTTCTTCCCAATAAGACAGTATGTTCAATGAAGTATAATACTTGACAGTCGTTAGCAAGCAGAGAAGTCCATTTTTCTTTACCAGTAATATCATTTCACCTCATTATAAAACAAGAGTTGTCATACCAAAATCAAAGACTTGTCAATGGAGGGGGGAAAATCATTTTTAATTACTGTGTGGATAAAGCTTCAGGATGATGAGAAATAGGAAAGTGTGATAATGGAAAGAAATATAGGCAATTCTTGAATTAAATCTTGTATTTTTAGTTGTTAGTTTTCTATGTGTTTCTATATAAAGAACAATCAAAAAATGCATTGGTTAGTGGGTGCACCAGATAGATTCTTCTGGAGTATTACCATGTATGTTCCAGCCCTAAAATAAGCCCTGTATTAAGCACTCTTAGATTCTGGGCTTCAGCAAAGATTTAAGGATCAGTCAGTAGCAAAAGTCATTAAACAGAAAAGAGATACTCAATTTTGATTAAAAATCAAACTAATAATAATAATAAACTATTTCCTTTTAATATATAGTTTGAATACTGGAAGTGTAGTCTCTATGCCTAGGCAGGTCCTTAGATGATCTGCTAAGATACACAATATAGAATAACATAAGTATTAATGTCGTGTACAGTTATAGAAGGGCAAAAGCAGTTAAAAGATAATTGATTCTTACGGTTTTTTTCTTCTGATAAAAATGTGTTTACTAAATGGAATGTCATTCTTCCTTTTGTCTTTTAGGGGAAAACGATTCAACATTCCTAGAGTACTTACTAATTGAAGAAATCAACATTAGTAATTAACAATAGTGTACTTAAAGCAGCAGAAGTATAAATTGCCATTAGTTTCTCAATATCAACATCCACATTTTATTATGTTTCATTAGTACTTTATCTTAGTCAGCTCACTGTGCCTTCTTCAGAGAAGTCTATAGCATAAACTAAATGGGCCACATTAATATGCAATTTCCACCTGAGACAGTGCAACTGCAGTATAGATAGCCATGGCTGGGTGCATTTTCACTAGTAGCTGCTGGGCATAATTTAATCCTTTTTAATAATTTTATAGATATAACCTTTTACTCAATTGCTCACTCTGTTCCATTAATTATTAGTAAGTGAAAATATAATTTAAACATAGGTCAATAATCTAGGATACATTTTTTAATATTTCTTTCTTAAGGAGCCCTATGTAATAACAATAACAAGATTTTAACAATATTTTGGTGTATGGCTTAGGAATAAATACTACAACGTGAATGAAGTACAAATATTTAGTGGGATTTATAGAGGAAAATCAAATTGGTTTTCCAAGTCCTGAATTTGTCATGGAAGCCTCAGACCCATGCATATAATGAGACAATACATTAAGTAAAAATGGTATATCAAAGTTCTCAAAACTTTAACAGCAGACTGTTTGAACATTTGAATTAACATGTTTCTAAAATTCAGATTTTGCAGTGCTGAGATATCCCGGCTGCACGTTGTGTATAGAAACACAGCCTTTCTCCAGATAGAAAAGGTTCTTATTGTATTGAAGGCTGTGTCCACACTTCTCCTGTAATCATTTTCACCTGCTTGCATTCAGGAGCCTGGACCTTTAAACTCCACAAACCCAAGGAACTGGAGCCCTGTGGTGGTTATTTTTAGGCTTTGTGCTGTTTGTTGCATTTTCCCTTTTATTAGCTTGTAAGACACTTATAGCTTTTGACTTTTCTGTTTATTGGTTTTGTTTTCATTTCTTAGTTCAGGAGATTTGACAGTCTTTCTTATGAGTTCAAAACCTTTTACTTCATTTCTTAGAACACAGAAGTCTTGAGGAAAAGCAAAGAACAATATTTTCGAACACAGCCTGTAAGTTTGCATATTGAGTTAAGAAAATATCTAAACAGAGACATCTTATACCAGATTTTTTTCATAGGCATTTATCCAATTCAGCTTAAGGTTATTAGGAACAGGTAGGTAGTTTATATGTCCGAACAAAAATGCCATCTTGAAACCAGATATGAAAAATTAGAGAGAATTCAAGAAAACATCCTGCCATTTTATTTGAAGAGGTTCCCGTACTTTTACTGATTTGAAATCAGTACATGTATTTAATCTAATTAGTATTTCATGTCAAAAACATGAGAGTGATCAGAATCCTGGTCTCTTCCAAGGGAAAAACACTCATCCCATTCTCCATGAGAAGAGGGAATGAAATCTAGGTCTTCTACTTCCCAGCCTCCAGCCACCAAGATCTTAAAAATGAGGCATTACTCCCTTCTTTCCTGTGCATATATTAAGAGAATCATTTGTGTAAAAGCAAGTCAGGCTAAGTCAAACTTATGGAAGAAAACTTATGGAATAAAATCCTTTTGGGACCTCAGTCAGAGAGAAGCATTGATTTCTGAATCTGAGCTGGGCTTGCATGAATAAAATCATTATGATTCAAAACTACCTAAATATGCAGATGTGAAACTGGCACCCAGGTTCTGATTTTAGGATCCTGACAATAACTTCTATCATACTTTTCCATTAGCTGAGCAGGGCTTTGGGGGATCATGACTTAGTCACATACCTGTCAGTCCTGCTTGCGTCCTTGTTTCTTTGAGGTTCTTAGGCTTAGAGCAAAAACAGCCAAAGCTTCTGCTAAAATGAGACATACTCACTAAACAGTCACTAAAAAATCTGGGAAAATACATTATTAAAGATTAGTTAATGGAACTGTTCATTAGAAGTGGTGATTAGGAAAGTTCAGCTATTTTGCAGATATAGAGAAGTTTATAGAAAGGATAATTAAAAGAGTCTTCTTTGGTAGGCACATTCCTTCTTTGTGCTTGCTCTGGACATTGTAAGTGGAAAATATCTTCCTACCTGCCAGGCCTGCTGTGCTTGTCTTTGGGTCCAGAATAGTCTTTCTCTGCTGTTGGAGAAAATATACTGCTTGGAAATGTGGATATATGGATGGATGATGAGAGGTATTGAAGTCGTTATTAGCTAAAAACTTGCTGGAAGGGAAAAGTCAATAAAAATATGAAATAACTAATTCAGAATGTTTAGTGAAAGTAAATCCTCTTGCTGAAAATATGCTGCTTGAGTGTTTCAGAGCCAAAATTGAGACTCAATAAGAAGCAGATAGGAGCTCAGAAGCTTTGCCTCTGGTAATTACATGCACCAATTTGTTGATATGTGTATATTCCTTAATTTGGATTTGCATCTATTAAATATATCTGTTGTAATAAATCATATTTAATCTTCTAATTATCTCTTTTATCCTTTTGTAAATAATTCTGTTTTCTCTTTAAGGTGAAGTTTATAGCTGTGCAGGTAACTCAGTATCATCATTGTTGGTGAATCTCCATTCCCATGTCTCATTCACTTGATTGTTTTCTTTCTATGATCACATTTGTAAGGTACTTTAAAAATTGTAATTACTCTTTACAACACTCCTTCAAAGGAGATAAAATTACAGAGAAAGAGATGTATTCATATTAACTGTTTCAAAGCCAAGAGGAGAACTCATGTATGTCTGGCTCCTGGACTCAAACAGCACCATCAGCTGAATGAAAATTTGACTGCAAAACAAATTATAAGATAAATAAATACCTGCTTCATGTCCATGAGAAGAACACAGTCATAGGATAGGATGCTGGAAGGTTTGCAATGATGGCAAAGTACAAAGTAAAATGAGTCATCTTTTCAGCAATACAAGCACCATCCTACCTTTAGATAAGGGCTAACTGCAATTCTTCTTGATTTGAACAAATGTTTGCATCATTTAGTTGTGTGGCATAAAGGTGTTGGTGACTCTTTGCTGCTGACAGGGAAGGTGTTCAAGTGCTGACCTGCTAGATAAATCCTTGCTGATAACAGAGTGGAAGAGAAAACCATTTTCTGTGTGATTTTTACCTGCGGATAGGTTAAAAACCAGGTATCATTGTATAATTCTTATTTTGTTGAGTTTTAATCTTAAAACTATGGTCAGGGTGGTAAATAATGTAACTTCAATCATGAGGATGATGAAATATTCTGAGTATTGTTCTAAGATACCTGGTAAAATTGCTCTGGTCTCTAATGATGACTTGTTAAAAGTAAATTTGATATCTTCTGAATTCTGAGGACAGCTTTGGGCTGTATAGAGCAGGAAGCTGGGCTCTCATCTCTATGGAACCAGTCTGGTCTGTACGTAGTACTAGATATTTGGGGGCAATACAATCATATGTGATTAAAAATGATATACGCCTAATCAAAAGTGGGCAAAGGTAAAATATTCCCAGATGTGCAGTCACAAGCTTGATTTAATCATGTGACACTTCTGGGCATTCCTTTTATAACCTCACCAGACTTGAAAAATAGTATCACTTGCACAGGCTTGAGATTTTTACCTGGCCATGTGGGATTTATATAATTTGGTATGTTTTTTCAGTGTATTTTTGTGAGTTTAAAAGTGATACACATACCAATGTTATGTACAAAACCTTTGCATCTATGTAAGCAGTGATTTCTTAGGGAGAGATTACTGGTTGCTAGGCTTGAAAGATGAAATTCCTTTATTTTCTGTAGAAGAAAACCTAAGTCTCTAAGGACATGATCTCTGTGCTATGGGAAATTAACACTTGTGTTTACTCTGACTAGTCTGACTTACCTTTCACTGAAGGAGTTCAGGAGATACCACTTTGCCACACAACTCTTTGTTGCCCTGAATTCATGCTCTGTTTTAAACAGACCAGTCCAGTAAAAGAAGTATCTACCAAGTACTGCTCATTATTTTTTCTATTTTAACTGCGCCTCAAGGTTGAATGACAGCCCATATTGATACGTGTATTAATATTCTTGAAAAAAATCAGATGCAGTCTGTGTAAAGGACAGCCTTCACAACCTTTATTACCCTTGATAAAGGCCATCAAGGATGTTCTTTATTGGACAATCCTTGAGCTTTGCATATATATCAAGCAAAAAAGGAAGTGCAGAGTTTGAAACAAGAAATTCACGTGTAGTTTTGGGCACTAGAAAAGAAATATAAGAAATTAGATATACAACATCTCTCCAAATTATCAAATGTATCCTAACCAATAATGCATTTTGACTTTTTTACTTTTGTTATTTTATTAGGGTATTTTCTCAAACAGTTTAGTATTGTGAAAGGGTACTTATTTAAAATTGTCGCTGCTCACGCAGACAGATACCATCTTTCTGCCTGTGGACTGAATAAGCATTCTGCAACCTTTTGGTAATATTTTTATTCCAAATTAAACAAATTTTAAAAATCTTTTCCCAGTATATAACCTAAACCTTCCCTGACTCAGCTTCATGCCCTTTCCTCAAGTCTTGCCACTGGTCAGGACACTGAAGAGATTGGTGCCTGCCCCTCCCCTTCCCCTCACGAGGAAGTTGTAACTGCAGTGAGGTCTCCCCTCAGCCTGCTCTTCTCCAGGCTAACAGACCAAGTGACCTCAGCTGCTCCTCACAAGGCTTAAAGGGCACTATAACAGTGAATTCACAAAGTTTTGCCTATGAAACAATATTTCCCTCACATTCTACCTCGTGAATATTTGGCTCCAGGGTAACTATATCTTGACTTCTCAGATCAGAATGCGCTTTACTCGATTTATATAAAGATTCTTCATTAATTCTGCACATGAAAAACTAGGGAGTGATGTTTTTTAAAAAGAGAAATCATTATTGCTCTATAAGAGAATGGTCTGTAAACAGATTTGTTCTTTTACACCTGCAATTTTTCAAATGTGTTTTATTGACTCAGCTATGTAAACTTCTCTGTTGCTCTCCACTTTTGTAGTTCGATCTTTGGCTTATAACCACCTCTTTATTTATCTACACAAAACCATACAGAATAAATATTCCTAAACCATATAAGTTTTACTTATGTTACTATTTTATTGTAAATCTGTAAACATTTTATACAGAAACTAAAATTCTTTATGGAGTTCAAGTAAAATTCTTTAGGATTTTATCCTAAAAGAGATTTCCACTTTAGTAGTGCACTTCTATAAATAGTTATTTCTAATAAGGTAGTACCTACTGCAATATTTACAACAGATTTACTGGCATAGCCAGTCTATCTGCAGTCATAGATATATGAATGTTTCTTCCAGGAGAATATGGCTTGTTAGCCAAGTATAAGCAGCTTTTAGAAGAATTGAGCTGCATATTGGTATTTAATATTCATCAAGTTACTGAAAATTTTAGTAAGTTTTGTTCCATTTTTATACACTTTGAATAGCATTTTCATGATCAAAGTTTTACCAGTGAGAAGTTAGGGGGACAATTTGGTTTTTTTTGTCTCTCAGTAAGGAAAACCCATGAAATATAATTATCTGGGTTTGCATAATAGAAGGTGCAGTTGTTTACACTAATATGAAAGAAATGTATCTTTTCATGCTCTTAAAAACAGTGAAAACAGATTTATTTGGTTCAAATATGTGAAAACTTAATATTAAATTAAAATCAGTGTCTTCTAGAAATACAAGACACATCCTTAGCTTTCCATTAATAAATATATTAATTGATGTTAAAAAGATACAAAAGTTTCAGAAGTTTGGTACTACTCAAGTATCAACTAAATCAGCTTGCAATTCCTTTCCAGCACACTTTTATACTAACTAAAACCAAAAATATTTGATGCCCTGTACCCAAATGTTTATGTGATCTATATACACAGTGGACATATGGTTTTCTTACTATCATCTACATGATTGGTTTGATTTGTCTAAAAAGCAAGGGAGACACTTACTATGATAAATTATTGGATGTGCAGTGAGCCACATAGCCATTGAAAAGTTGTGGAGAAGTCATTTGGTTGAAACTCTCACTCAAAACAGGGCTGAGGGCCACATTAAATTGGGTAAACTATGTCATTGCCAAGTGAATTTAGATAAACCTCCACAGTCTCTCTGAGCTGAGAAACTGTGGTGAGCCCAGGAAAGCATCACCAAGATGGTCAGGGCCTAGAGAATTTGTCCTCTCAAGAGTGGGACAGAGAGCTTTGTCTGTTGGCGAAGAAGGACGATCTAAGAAACACTCTACAACCACTTGAAGGGGAGTTACAAGCAACACAGCATCAGATACCTCTTAGTAGGGGCAGGTGGTGAAACACTAGACAGCACCCTCAGGGAGGTTCAGTTTAGGAAATTGGTTGGTCATTAGGAAGTTGATGAAGAAAATTACTCAAAAATATTGAAAATTTAATTGCGTTAGTTTAATAGTACATTTTAAATTGTTTCAGGCTTTATTTATTCCTCTGGTCTTAACATTTCATGCTGTTTCTCTGCAATGAAATTAATTTCCGTTGTTACTTTTTTTAAAATTTAAATTAACTTTGTGATGGAGAGCTTGAATCCTCCAAGTATAATGAATATATCTGAATGCATTTATGGG
The DNA here is from genome assembly GCA_013399945.1 of Ploceus nigricollis. NCBI lineage: Eukaryota > Metazoa > Chordata > Aves > Passeriformes > Ploceidae > Ploceus > Ploceus nigricollis. The sequence goes on from VXBC01010531.1 coordinate 242,922, forward strand.
TGATGAAAAATAATAAAATCATCTTCAAATTATCTTCAAATTTTAAATCCAGTTTCTATTAATATAAACCATGTTTCCTTCATAAAATATTTCTTTGAAAGTAGGTTAAGAATTATCCTGGAGATTGGAGGGAGTCAACACCATTTGCATTTGCAATACCATTTTTATGTAGTGACTCTTCAGGTTATTGCTATATAGAGAGTTATAGAACTCTCTGAGCAACACTGTTCCCATCTCTGGTGAATGCTAATTAACCTTCAGGTTATGAATTCATACAAAATATGCTAAGGTTATTATCCAAATAAAGTACCAAAGCACAATCAAGTTTCAGGGAAAAGGATCCAAATCTTTCACTGTGGACAAAAAATATAGTTTATTCCTTTTTCAAAGCTTCTTCTGTATTGTAACCTGGTTTAGATTGCAGCGGTGTATTTGTTCATATATAGAGTGTGAATTAATGTGTGAAAAAAGCAGGAATGTGATGATAGGGTTTTTGCAGGTATTCTGTACTGGATTCACCTCTGTGCTGTTAAACTGATTCATTCTTTCACAAAGGAGAATGATAATGACTCTCTTATTATGTATGCAGAGAAAAATGAATGCATTCATAACACTTACACGTATGAGGTGGGACCAGAAGGTGCACAGACACCTGTGAAGTTTTTTCCCTACAGTGTGACCTCTGACTTGTTAACCAGTGGTCCCATCCCAACTCTGCTTTCCTTCTGCGCTGTTCTGTCCTTGGTGTCCAATGCCAGCCCCATGGGCACTGTGTGACACCTTTTAAGGATTGTTGAACACTCTGAGCTCTTGCTGCAACAAATCATCACAAAACTGTGCAGCACAGAAATTTTTGATTGTGACAAATGCCTTTAAACTTCTACTTAAACTTTCTCATGAAGTATGAACTTCTAACATTGAATATATCCTGGTGATAAGAGAACTTAATTCACTTACATTATCGAGCACATGAAATTTGAAATCAGTATGTTAACTAAATTTTTTGAGTCAACCTATCACTTGCTGGATACAGTAAAATGTGATGTATGGTTGGTTTAGAAGATTTTTATCCAAATACATGAGCATTGTGGGGTTTATTTACTTAATATTTTATCTTAGTCCTGATCTTTCATAGACACCTCATAGTGGGGTTCCAAGTATTCTGCAAGTCACTTTCAATATCCAGATCCTGGCCCCAAAGGCTCGCAATCAAAAAAGAGGAGGAAGACAAGGGAAGAGAGAGGAAGGGCAACCACAGATGACAAAGTTATATGTGGGTCCTTCAGTGGAATCAGGGCAGAAACAGGGAGAATCATGCCCTGTGTGATACAATTTTTTCCTTTATGAAACAAAGATGACATATGAACATACTGCTGAGGTCACCTTTCTTCTTTTCCTTCTCTCTCTTCTCAGGTTCACATGTCCCTTTTTTGTCTCGTCGTCTATTTTTCAGCTTGGACATTTTTCACTTCATCTTGTCTTCTATTCATTTTCCCTGCTCCCTTGTACACTTCAAGTCTAATTTGTTTGCAGTCATCCAAAGAACAAGTGCTCTACTCAGACATTATCCAGAGACCCCTAAGCTCTTGCAGACCTTGTCAGCTCCAGAACTCAAAGAAATATAGGCATTTCAGCCCAGGTCTGCACTTGGAGTAGTGCAGCGATGGCAGATTGATTAGCCCAAGAGCAGGACTATGTTAAAGCTGCCATTTTGGTTTGAGGGCTGGGCTATCAGCGCTGTGTAGAGTTGCACCGTGGCATCTAATGTACCAGATAGCTCAAAGCAAATCTCATGATTCTTGTTCATTTGCAGTGCAGTGTCATGAAGATAGATGCTTTGCAAGAATTCTGAATGGAATCAGATTTTTCTTAGGGAAATAGAGTTTAGAAAAACAAAGATCACTTGTTCTGTATTTCCACACTTAGAAATCCATTTCTAAGAGTGAAATCCGGTCACTCTTATTGTGCTCAGTATATTTCCCAAGTAAGAGCAATGTGGTGACTGCTGTATTAAAGAAGCCTAGGTCATCAGAGGAGCTCTGAAAGACAGAGGAAGGACAGAGAAATTCTGCTGCTCTCTGAGGAGAGTGTCATGGAAAATCCCAGGTGGCACTTAGAAAGCAAGAGTCCATTCTGCTGTTCTTTGAGTTCTTATTATTGAGTATTTCTGTAGCTTACAAATAAACTTCCCTGCTTCACCTGTATCTGGGGGTGTTTGTGCACAGCATTGATGATATAAGGGAGTAGGGAGACCTTGTTGACAGCCTGTGAAGAGAATTAGTGCTCATCTCTTCAGAAGTCTTGCAACCCACTTGGACTAATTGCAAACTCAGTTAGATAAGAAGTCAAGAGTCACTCATTTCTCGACATTTTATTTTCCATCTCCATTCACCAGACTAGGGCTGCTGAAGTTTTATTTCAAACACAGAAAATTGGTAAAAAGCATAGGTTATGTTGGAAAAATTGAAGCCCAGGGAGAGAAGTGTCCGTGAATCTCTGAAGGAACTCATTATTTAGAGTACTTGTCATACTAAAAACTATTGAAAGAGAGGTCTGCCTGGATCCTTTGTTATGTGGGCCATCTTTAGAATTTGGAAAAGAAGTTTAATTCAGACAGCAGTACATCATTGCAAATACTGATCTATAAATATTTATTTAACATTTGCCTAAATGTTACCATATTTTGGTGCCATTTCTTAGGCTTAGTTAAAATCCTTACATAAAATCAAGAAGGTAAATTCCATTTTTATTTTTAATTTTGTTGGTGAGAGGCAAGGAGAAAAAATGCATCAGAAAGAAAATGAAGGCTTTCAGACTGGTTTTGCACCTTATAAAACTGGGAGATTGGAGACTGAAAAACAGCTACAAAATCACTATTAAGTACCTACTGGGCAACAAGGTTATATTTTATCTCCTGTGGAAGTATCCTGAAGGTTTTCTGTCCACACTGTTGGCTCTTAGAGTTAGGATTGAGAATGGTGTTGCTATTAATTGTGGGGGTTTTAAGCTTTGTGCTTGTTTTGTATTGCCTTGTAATGAATACAATTGCAACCAGATCTTTCTCCTACTTATTTATAGTCTGTGAGCTGCAGTTGCTCTAAATGTAACCTAAAGTTAGTGTTAGCCTAAAGACTTTTCTTCAGGCATGTTAAATCAAGAGAAGTATTACAGCCCTGTCATGAGGAAGGGTGTCTGCCTCTCCACAGCTAAAGCAAATAGACGTTGTTGGTAGCAGAATGTGCATGTAAAGACAAACTTGTTTGTCATAGCCTAATCAGCACTTGTGGGTGACATTCCTGACAATATTGCTGCAGGTTAAGTAGTTTTAGTGCCACCTTTTCCTTGATATCTTCTGTGAGAAATTTTTGTTGATCTTTGGGAGTTCACCTGCTGCATATGACTTCAACATTTTACCAAATTTTTTCTCTTCCTTTATCCTGTTTTTTTTGAGTCAAACATTCAGATAACATGGTTTTACAAACATACTACCAAATACTTGGGAGTTTTTGCATAAAAATAATTATTTGCTCAGTGCAATCAGGATTTCCAAAAGTAAAACAGATAAAATATAGGTATGTAAGGGTTTAGGTAACTGACTTTTGGCCATTAACTCTTTACATTGCTTTGCACCAGATTTGATTCATTAAAATATTTCAGGAAAAATTCACTGTCCAAAACTACCCATATAATTATCAGTCTTTTTTTCAAATACCCAGTGAGTGTTTGGCTTATTTCTTTAGTTCAGAGTTCAGCATTGCTTGCACTGCCAGACTGCCCATGTGTAGCATTCTTGGGGATGGTTTTAGTGAGTGGCAGCAGCGTGTAGTTGCCTTTGCTGGCTGTTGAACGAGGCTAAACATGTAAAATTAAGAAATAAATTAGAAAAGCTGAGTGTCCTTTTTTCATCTTGTTTTCTCTTTTTGCTTCTGCTACAGCTTTCCAAATTTTATGACCTTTAAAACAAGATGTATGTGTTAATACCTGTTTACATGCTCCCACAAAGAGTCCAATAATCACTAGTTAACAGTGTATGTGAGTTCTTGCCTATCCCAGTGTAAATGTGAATATTAGGCTATGCCAAAAATAGTGTAATGGATCAACCACAGCCACCTTTAACAGTTACCAGATAGAAAGGGTTAAATGAAGTAAGGACTACTGGAGGGCAGGTCAGTGACCATAAGTAGCTATCTTGAATGGCGATGTAGTAAAAAACTAGGAAGTATCAAAACAGTGTTTATATTTTTCATTTTCCCTTCTTTTTGGAGATGTATTCTTATGCTAAGTTAAAATGAGATTGGGAAAAATAATTGTTGCAAATATGTCTGGATCAATGACTTTAGTGTTACGTTACAATCCAATAAGTTTCTTTCTTCAAATAAGTTTCACATTTTTCTGTTTGTTATTCATGCATCTCTGTTATCATCAGTGTATGGCACATAAACCTACCTGTTTATCCAGTGATTCATCAATAGAAAAATGACAGAGAGGAGGGGTTTGCAGTTGCAGAGATCCAGGCAGGAATATCCATATGAGTTCTGAAATGTTCTGCCACTCCACCCAGTCTGGTGTTGGACTATGTTCTAGCTAATATACCTCTCTGTATGTCTGTGCCCCTGCAGCTGAACACAAGTTATCTGCAGGTTCTGAAGAATATACCTGAAATTCCTGCTCCCACATGAACTAGGCAGTCTAGCGGGCAGCACCATCATTGTGGCAGCCTTCTCCAGCTGCATGGGAGAAGATTTCTGTCGGTTAATTCCATGTTTCATGACCTTGGAGCTGACTTTTGAGAAGGACTCAGAAGCAGCATGAGCAGGCACAGCTAGGCTGACCATAGGCCTTCACGTTTTCCCATTGTGAAATGACAACATTCAGCTTTACACATCAAAATAAATTAGGCCAATGAGAAGAAAGAAGAAATTAAAACAATCACTGTTATACTAATACTTTTAGGTTTCTTTTCTGTTAAGAGAATGACTCTTCTTTTACAGCAAAGTGGGGAGAGAGGATTTGCCCTTCAAGTCAACCAAAAGTCTATTGCTTTAATTCCTTATTGCTGCCTTTTTTTGGCCTTCAGCATCAGTCACAGTGTTTACCAGTGGAAGTCCCAACCCATACACCAAATAACAATTCAAGAGCTACTTAATCTATGGAAAAGTAACTGAGACTGTCTTTGTATTTGACTGAAGCACTGTGGGGAACTAAGAACTGGATTGACAAATTAGACAAAAGATATTACTAATCCTATTCACTGTATACTGTTTAATATGTATGAAGAGGATTTATAACCAGTTTCTGAAGAGTTACTTTATCATTGGTTTCATTTGTAAAGGAAAAAAGTAGAACTATTTTGCAGGAGACTTTTTCTCTATTTTTTGCTTCCAGAGTTTGCTTACCTATATCCTGTCTTCTGTTGACAAGGAATCACTTGCTAGGGAACTGGAGTAGTTTGTTGATCCTCTTGGTATCTTAGTAGGGCTCTTATAGAAACATTTAGTATCACTCTTTTCAGATTTTATTCGTCTACCCAAATGCCAGCTTACCTACATGATCTCAGAATAAAAGAGACTTTTATCTCAGGAATGTTAAATAAGCACAGGCAAAACTAAAACAGACTCCTGCTGTACATGGTTTGGTCAAATAGTGAGGAGCTGTAAGCATTTTTATTTGCCAGCTAAACATCCAAGTACCAGGAAAAAAAAAGAGAAGATATTTTCAGATGCATAAACTTAAGAATGTGTTTGTAAGGAAGAAAAAGCAATCAGGAGATAAGACCTGCTGGGTTTAGCTCATTCCTGAGCTTATCCTGTGGTCATTGGACTAGCAAAACAGCCATTGAAGTAATTCAGAGCTGCTTAATAAATGAGTCAAAAATTTTGTTCTAATCCAAAGCCAATTGCAGATAACAGAGAGGTGGGAGGTTTTTTTTATTATTTTAATGATTTTGTTCAGGCTCTGCATTTTATAAATGCACACAAGAAAGTCATGTTTCTATGGATGAACCTAAGAGTCTTAAAAATCAAAGTCTCAGTGAAAGTCAATGGGACCTAAGTTTCTGAATAATTTTGAACATTTAGTGTGAGCAAACTCACTATCCAATTCTACCTAAAATGCTTAGAACTGCTTTTATCATTACATATTCAAGCAAACTTTTAATTGGTACCTGCCACAAAGTTCAGCCAGATGTATTGAAGTCATTAATGCAAACACATTATTCATAAAATATGTTTGGTTTTTTCCTTCCCCAAATCAGTCATTAAACCAAAAATAATTTAGTTCCTAGGAAGCAACTTGCTTTATTGCATTGAAAATTAGTGTTATATACACTGTTGCCAAAACAGTCCACCATTCTGTGTACTTCACTGAGGCATTTCTCACAATACCAGCAGAACACTGAATTTCAATACCAAATTTCCTTGGAGCTGCTCTATTTTGCTGAGGGAGCATCTCTATTTGACAATATACAAATGAAAGAATATAGGTTGTCTTGATGCTACTGTGAGTCAGCTCGAGAAATGAGAAGAATACTCTCCTTTTGTCTTGTGAATAGCTTAGGTAAGCACAGCATATCATCCTTTCATTATGAAAGACTGAGACATACTGAAAGTTTTTGTTCAACTGGGGCCTCTGTATACACACTTACATCTTTCATTGTTGTGTTTCCAAGACACACGATAGCATTTGATGTTTCTATTGTTTTCATGATAACATTTTCATTGCAAAATTTTTTATAATTTTTTTCTCTCTCCTTTCTGTTTTTTTTTCTTTCATCTATTTCTTTTTAGATAGTCTATCTGAATGAAGTGAAAAATTAAACTATATAATACGGCCTTATTATAGGCGGAAAAAAATGAAGATGATCTGATGAGATAAATTGCTGAAGGTTAATAGCTTTTTAAAAATCAATCTTCCTTACAAAGGAAAAGGGTAAATGGCTTAGTGGATGAAGCCTTGGCCTCTCACCTTTCTGACCATAGTTCAAGTCTAAACTGTGAGGGTCCTGAGTTACATGCTTTATTGGGCTGAGATCAGTCTCTAGTGGGCAGGAGTCTGCATTACAAGATTCATGCGTGTATTTTTCCATACAGGCAGCAGCAGCACGAGAAGCTGATAGAGACTGCTCTATCATCTCCCTAAGCAGTGAGGCTGATGGACCAAAGTTAATGTCACCCTGCACAAAGCACAAGGACATTCCAGCTGGCAGTCCTCTGAGCTGTCTACATGTCATGCCCTGGCTATGGAGTCAGAATTCCAGAGCACCTTACAGTTTTTTGTCAGCAATAAATATAATGGTCTCCACTTAACAAACAAAAATTAGGTGACTTTTTAAATAATTATTAACAGATTACTAGAGAGCTTTAATAATCATAATTGATCATTTTTTATATCGAGTTCAGGCAAAGAAATAATTTATCTCAACTGTTATTCATAAGGAAGGCAAAAATTCAGAGAACAAAATAATTGAAGTGTCAATTAGGAAGTTTAAGTAAAAGTGGAGAAATTAAAAAAACCCCAACATTTCTAGCATAATTTATTAGCATGTTAATCAAGTTTTAATCAGATATTAGTCTGATAATTTATGTATTCCCATCAGTCATGTGCATGAAATGACTACTAAATAAGCTTCTTTCTGATTTAGTTTTAATAATATGTTTTAATAGAAAAGCACACTGCATTCTGAGCAGCAAAATGAGCAATCCAGACTGTCTACTGAATAAACATACAAGGCACAAACATAAAAAGAGCTTTCAGTTATGGAAGCTCTTGCAAGCATGATTTTTGTAAGCAAAGATGTGCTCCCTTGAGGCCCAACTAAAAGCAGAATTTCTTAATCTTCTGGGAAATTTTATTTTCTAAGCCAAAACAATGTAGGAAATACTTGTTATTTAAATGTGAAAGGAAAGTGTTTTGGTTCACCTGTTTGGCCTTTGCAGCAAGATACACAGAGTCTTGTGTGAAAGTATTGAATTATGGGTCTGTGTATTGTGGATGTTTTGAATAAGCTTAAAATCAGATTTATAAAAGTGTGTTCTTGCTACTGAAAACACCGGGTACACTTGTAGGGATTAATAATTAATATGCAAATATAATTTGAAAGTAATGTGCATGCTAAGACTTAGGACTTGATTGTATGTTAAAATGTGCATACATTCATGACACTCCCATACTCATCCCAGTGCTTTTTAATGATTATTGCTCACTGTTAATTCAAAACACCTGCAAGTCCCTTTGTTTTGATCAAAGCACTTTTCCTCCCTTGAGACTGATGGATGGCTTTGTAATTTGTGAGGTAATATGTTAAAGGTCAGGAGTTAATATGTCCTATGGAACTTGCTCTTCTACTTGCCTTATTCTCCCAAATAGGCTTGTTTTCCTGTGTATCTGGAACCCCTGTTCATATATACACTAAATGTATGTGTGCTCACACTTAGGCAAGTGTTTATGTGTGTGCATCTCAGTGTGTACACATATATATAAATGCATGGAGTAACCTTTAAGAAAATTTTATTTAATACTTCTCTTTGTAACAACCTATTGCTGTTTGTACCAAGCACTATTCTTCTTCTTTTTAAAATTAAAATACCCACAAAACATGCATTTACTTTCAGCTATAGAAAATGCTAATAATGCTTTTAGAATGGTCTTTAAAAAGTCTAATTATATCATTTAAAAACGGAGAGACCAAAGGGCAAGCTAAATTCTCCTAACATAAATCAGACTTTTTTATTTCAATGACTTTAAAAACCTCAAATGCAGTAATTTTAATAGCAATGAAAGAATGAATAAGTCATAACTCCGCCTGATCACATAACTGTCTATAACTGTTATTAAATGCTCCAAAATAAGTGAACTCATTATGTTTCTGCACTGCTTTTAGCTAATCTAAGATTCTGCTCACTTAATCATGCAGAAAAGGCTTTAGCACAGTTTTAGACCCTCAGCAAGGTCACTTCAATGCCTTTTTTTTTTCTGTTCTGCACTGATCATTTAAGAACAGCACTTTGACCCGAAACTGATGATCTCTCATATAAGCTTGAATGCTTAACCCCGAAAGGGCTGTGTTTCAGATGTACATTTGCACAGCCTATTGTCATATTTGCTGCAAACTGAGCCAGACTCTCTTTTCGGGGAAGGAGGAAATGCCAATCAGAATTTGTAGATGTTGTGTGCATGATGAAAGTACATTTTATGATACCTTCAGAGACTGGAAGTGATTTTGAAAACACATGCTCCTTCTATGGACTCTTTAATGAGTTTTAATTGGCTCTAGAAGTATGGCAACTGCATGGTGGTTTTTACTGTACGTTTCTCTCAGACAATATATAAATCTTATATGTAGAACTTTCCCAGAAATATAATTCATTTAGGCATGATAACCCCTTTAGACAACTCTTGCCTACAGTGAAACTGTAAACACATCCAAAAGCTAGGGAACAAATGTTGTCCCTTCTTTTCTTCATGGTGCCTGTGCTACAAAGCAAAGTGCATTTTAATGTCAGTGAAGCAGTCTTCAGAAATCTCGAACAGAGGTGAAGTCCTACACCACTGTAGCTAATGCAAAAACTCTTTTATTGATTCAGTGGCAGCAGGCTTGGGCTTTGAATCGCAAATGAAGGCTGTAATTCTCAAACACTAGTAAACATGCTGAGCTTTACTCATCTGGTTTGTGCTGTTGATATCAGCAGGATGACTTCACCTGAGTAAAGTTGTAGAAAACTTAATCCCACAGGCATTTATTTCCTGATGTGCACTTTCCTTTCTCTCCTCATCTAGGCACGCAGTTAAAAGGAGGAATAATGCAGCCATAGCACATATGCAGTGTTTATCAGGGCTGTGATAAAGGTAATCATCATCCAGCAACATCATCTTCTCTACACATGGTGAACAAAGTCATCCTTTATGGTTCTAAAAGGTCTTTTCAAAAATACTCTCTTTTTCTTCTTCTTTTTCTTTGTTATATTTTAAATGCAGAATGTGTTAAGCATGGACGAGAAAACATTCATGTATATCCCCCGCATCTTTTCTGAGTCTTAGCAATACAAAACCAATTTTTTTTATTACATTTAATTACTAGTGAGAATAAGAATAAAAGAAAATAAATCACAAGGACGGCAATCAAATTGCGCAGTGCAGTTTTTCCAGCTATCATGGAAAAGCTGCAACAATGCTTACCTGCAAAGGACTGCTCCCTACCAATCACTGGCCCCCCACACTTTGCTGTGAAATGAAATTTTCTTCTTTTCTACAGATACAAAACATACTCTGTGACTGTATAATTTCTGGCCATTCAATGCTGCCTGGGGTTAGAGTCATAAAATCTAGACTGTAGGTCTATTATGGTTCTTCCCCAGAGACAGTGTTTGTGGGAAGAAGCCCCCCCTGCCCTCTGGCCTGAAATGGGGAATGGGAGCAGTATGCAAAGGCATTTACACCTCATGGCACTGCATTTCTTCTTCAGACTAGTTGAAGAACAGCAAGAACGTGTAAAATGGTGTCATCACTCTCTCATACTGTGGGATGATGGGTGCCTTTACAAAGGAAGTGTGTTTTCAGCTGTATGGAAAGATACTTTTCCATGTAGTGCCATAAATCTTACAGCTCTCACTGCTCCTCTGGGCCTTGCATTGGCCATGCCTGTTTGGGAGACACAAGTGATTGTTTAGAGGTGGTCTGTGGTGTTAAACCATAAACTTTGCACGTCACACAGACTATTCAGTGTTTATACTGTACCTAAGCACAACTGGTCCCAGGCTTACAGCCACTACTGCAATGCACTTGATGTAAAGGCAATCTAGTAATTCCCAGTGTTACAATGTACTTTGGTATATAATAAATTAGTATTGTTGTATTTTCTGGAAAGACCAGCATAAGAATTACATTATAAATATTCTACAACAGAGCAGCAGGTTCAAAAAAGAAAAAAATCCCAAACAAAAACACAAAAATACCCCCCCCCAAACCAAATAAATAATGGAATAACCCTTCAACTGGATATAGAACAATAAAATAATATTATGTTTTAATATTGTTTGCTTTAAGACAATTAATATTTAATTAAAATGTAAATTTTGCTTCATGCTATTTAGATAAATGCTTGAGCCTTGAATTGGTGGTCCTTTTCTCATTTTAGATAAGCAAGTGTACAAACAAAGGTTTGAGGGAGACAATATGCCTCAAGAAGAGGAAGGAATTTGCCCAGTTCCCATTGGAGAGATGTTGTACTCAGAGACCCATTTTTCTGCTGCTTTTGTCATGTCCATTCAGGAGCTTCAGAAAATGTGTTTGGTGAATTGTGTAACCAGGGGTTTGCAGGGCCCTTTGCTGTTGTTGTGCCCTGTCCCACATTCTGTCTGTGAAATAAGACCACTGAAGCACTCAAACAAGTCAGATTCATACTGCCCCATTCTGCACATGATAAATTATTGTGACACCATGGTACAGCCACTGGGCAGTGCCTCAGAATCACTGCTGCAAGGAGAACCTCTTCTATTTTTTAAGTCTGTGCTCTCATCTGCACAGGGTAGTTTTTTACTGGGAAAACAAAATCCAGCTGCTTAGAAGCAAGAAAAGACAAATCTTGGACTGAATAAATAAAGGTTAAATATTATTACTAGAATGGCAAATAAAGAGATTTTTCTACAGGTAAGCATAAAACAAAATACCATTCTAAGCATTTCAGAATATAAGCAGTATCTGCATCCAAATCAGAATTGCATAAATGTGATTCACATTCTTAATTCACTATATCTAAATCCCAAAATCAGATATGTGTGTGTGTGTGTGTGTGTGTGTGTGTGTGTGTGTGATGTTAATGGGGGAGGAGGAATTCTACCACATTTCATTTCTGTATTTTGCCTGTTGAGTCCACCTGAGATTTAGGAAATGCTTTAGGGCCAGCCAATAAGCAGTTCTGCTAGCAAAATTACCACATTCACGTGGTAATGATTTATGAGGACATAGCATTATTTATGCATAATTGCATAAGTACTGTGTATTAGCAATCATGTTCATAACCCCCAATGTTTAGCACATTTTTGCATTAATTATTATGCATGTGAAATACTGTGAAGATGTTTTAAAATATTATAAAGTATTTCCTCCTAATAAAAATGTTTGCAAATATCCAGACTGGCCTGTGAATTAAAGCAGGGTGAGAGGCATGAATCCATATTTATTAAAGTCAATGTGATTCCAAAAGGAATCACATCAAATTCTAAAACCTGCTTTTTGTCCCCTGAAGGATTGTCCAACTATGGCACTGAAACTGATTAAACCAAAATTATCATGAAATAAAAATATCCAGCCATCCAAAATTCTGACTCTAGTTAGCCACTTGTAACTTTTTTCCTGCTAATTTCATTCATAGTGCTATGAATGCAGAGCACACCAGACTTGAATAAACTGCTTATAGGGTTAGGCAGGATTTTTACATGGTACTTTCCAGTTTTGTTTTTTAGTAGTAATTGTTTTTATTTATTATTTCTATCCAGATATTTTTCATGCTATACTGGAGCATAAAGAGTTATAGTTTGAAGGCTTTATTTGCCAGAGTGAATCTTATTTAGTATGCAACTCCATGCAAATTTTTATTTTAGAAAACATTTTTTTCACATCGGCCAGCAACATAGAACTCAGACATCCGTTTTTGCAAATGTTTTGTGTGAATTGTAAGGAAATTTGTATTGATTCAAGGTTTTTCTGTAGGAATCACTAAAACTACATTAAATGGATTTCTTCATTGTGGTTCATGCTTTGTTTCTCAATAACATGAAAACCATTTCAGGACCTCATATATTCAGTGTAAACCTAGCATGAAAATAAAGAAACTCTTCAGGGCCCCTAATAAACAGCTGAGTTTAATTATTTCATGTTTGTAGGATTTTATAACTTGGTTCCTCTTCAGGATGAGAAGTCTATAGGACCTGCTGACACACACCTCAGGTTCCTGAGGGAAGCGGCTGATGTTTTTGCCAAGCCTCTGTCCATCATACCTGAAAAGTCATGGTGATAAGGCAAAGTTCCTGGCGACTGGAAAGAAGAAATCATTGCTTCCATTTTTAAAATGGAGAGAAAGAAGATCTGGGGAACTGTACCTGAATGAGCCTCATTTCACTGCCTGGGAAGATTATGGAGTAGATCCTCCTAGAAGATATGCTAAGGCACATAAAAGAAGGACATGATCCGTGGTAGCCAACACAGCTTTACTAAGGGCAAATTGTGCCTGACCAACCTGGATGCTGTCACTCCTTCTGTGATGGAGTGACTGACATGATCATCACAAGGGAAGACTGAAAGATGTCATTTATCTAAACTCCTGTAAGGCCTTGCAACCACATGACATTTTTATCTCTAAACTGGAAAGACATGGATTTGACAGATGGACTTTTCAGTGCACAAAGAATTGGCTGGATGGACGCAGGCAGATAGTTGTGGTCAATGTCTCTGTGTCCAGGCAGAGGCCAGTGACAAGTGGGACCCCTCAGGGCTCTGTCTTGGGACCACTACTCTTCAATATCTTCATCAACAACACAGACAGTGAGATCAAGTGTACTCTCAGCAAATTTGCAGGTGACATAAAGATGAGTGGTACAGTTGACAAACAGAAAACTGGATGCCATCCAGAGGGACCTGGACAAACTTGAGAAGTGGGCCCATGAAAATATCATGAAGTTCAACAAGTCTGAGTGCAAGATCCTGTGCCTGGTTTAGGGAAATCCCAGATGTGAGTACAGACTGGGAGAAGTCAATGAGAGCAGCCATGCAGAGAAAGAGTTGGGGTTCTCATGGATGGAAAGCTGGACATGAGCCAACAGTGTGCACTCACTGCCCAGAAGACAAACAGCATCCTGGACTGCAAAAAAAGATGAGCACCCAGGAAAAATGGCCAGGTGATTTTCCCTCTCTCTCCTGCCTTTGTGATACCCCACCTGGAGTGTTGCATCCAGCTTTGGGGCTCTCAACACAAGGGCATGGACCTATTGGAGTGAGTGCAGAGGTAGGCCACAAAGATTATCAGAGGGATGGAGCATTTCTCTTACAAATACCGGCTGAGAGAGCTGGGGTTGTGCAGACTGGAGAAGAGAAAGCTCCAGGGAGACCTCATTGCAACCTTAAGGGGGCTGATGAAAAGGAGGGAGAGTGACTTTTGATACAAGCAGATGGTCACAGGACAAGGAGCAATGGTTCTAAGCTGAAAGAGGGCAGATAATTGAGGGCAGATGGGTTAGATGTTAGGAAGAAATTTTTTACTCTGAGGGGAATAAGGAACTGGAACAAGTTGCCCAGAGAAGCTGTGGATGCTGTATCCCTGGAAGTGCTCAAGGCCAGGTTGAATGAGGCCCTGAGCAACCTGATTTAGTGAGTGGTAATCCTGCCAATGGAAGGGAGGTGGAAACCAAATGATCTTTAAGGTCCCTTCCTACCCTAGCCATTCTACCATTCTATGACACAACCTGCTCCCATACGTAGAGACGTACTATATAAAACTCACATAGTATATAGTATGAATGTATCTGAAAAATCAGTCAAATGACCAAGAAAGAAAAAAGAAATGTGCTTCCATAGCACACCTAGAGACTGCTAGGTGTGTCTTCATTCTATCGGCTTCAGTCAAAGGGAGGAAAATTCTTAGAGGTACCGGGGGGAGAAGCCATCAATCGTTGTACTTAGATAAAAAAAAAAATTAAAAATTAAAGAGTAGGCTGTACACTTAAAAAGCAAATAAAAATTTGGGTTTTTCTAGACAGCAGTATTTTTATAAATTCTTATTAATTAAGCTAATTTTATCTTAATTACTGATAAATTTATCAATCTCCTACAAATATTTCTTTCAAAATCTCACATGTGCACTCTGGTGGTACATGAAAGGAGCACTGCAAATTACGTACTCAAATAATGTGAAGTATTTTTTCCAAAACCTGAAAGGAGAAGAAATCTTAATTTTTACCCTTTCTAATGGTGTATTCCTGTGCAGAGAGTAGAGAAGGCCCAGCTGGCCTTTCTTTAGTATGTCTCCTTTGGACAGTGATTGCTCTTATGCTGAGATTATCTCAGCTGTCCAGAGCATGGTGTTAACAATGCCAAGGTTGCAGCCTGGATCCCCATATTGGCCATGCTCTTACGAGGTGGGCTCGATTATCCTTGCGGGTCCTTTCCAACTCAGAATATTCTGTGATTCTATGTTCTTATCCTGACTGGTCCTTTCACCAGTCAGGAGTCTAAAAGGGATTTGGAAATCACTCCATAGAGTCAAGATGCTGTAGTATCTAGAAGGAAATTTGTACTGCTCAGCCAGCTCCTTGAGCTGGCTGAGCATCACCCCGAGGTCACTTTTGGGCTGATGTATATTCAATCACAATTAAGTCTGAGCCCTTTTGTTACCTCTTAGCCTAAATGCCACTATAAGCAGCATAGCCAAGATGAATTTCTGCCAGGCAAACCAGGAAGGAAAAGAACACATCTCAATAGTTCTAGCCAGTGTAATGCAAATCAGCTTTTAGATTGCTTTAATCTATTGTAATCTGAATGTGGCTTCGATTTTGGTGATATTTGAAGGTCAACTGTACATCATTAGTCCATTTTCAACTAATGGCTTTTCCTATTCTGAAAGGAAGAGAGATATCTCTAGTGCTACTTCTGCATCTGTAAGAAAAATGATGAATGAATTCTGCCCTTCAAGCAGCAAGTAGTCCTTATACAATGAATGTATGGGTGGTACTTTTAGATCTGGAAAGTAGAGGGAAAATATTTTGATAGCATGCAGATAGCATGGCACTCTTTTTCCCCCACACTTTGGAAAAATAGAGGGTGTAGAAGAAACCACTTATCTTCTTCAAGCCAATCTTGAACATCATCAAATATCATTGTAACAACTGGCTGATCATAGTAGACATAAAGGAAAAAAAGGAATTATTAATGCAAATCTCTGACCAATGATGATGTCAAATCCATAACTTTATAGAATTTGGGATGAACACTAGAGAAAAAGCAAGCCTAGAGGGTTTTCTATGTTTAATTTCAAAGAAAACTAAATTTTCTAGCTTCCAGTCATTTTATTGAACTTTCACTTACATTTCTGTATTTTGGTAAAACAGAAGTTATTCAAGTACTTGCAAACACAAGAGTGTGAAAGAGACCTAAGATCAATGTAGATTAAAGCTTATGTGAAGTTTATGAAGACTCATTGACCCAAAGTCCAGGTCCTCAGTTTTGAGGCTTACTAAGGATCTTCACTGAAATGTCTTTCACGTTACAGATCAGAGCAATTTTTCTTCACTAGTATAAAGACCATTATTATTTTTTCAGATATATACTATTTTTGTCCACATCATTAGTGTGTCAGAAGAAAAGGCAATACACGGTTTTGCCTGTCCATAGGTAGATGATAATCTATTGAACAAGCATGCTGTTAAGTCAGTTCATTTGCTGCTTTTTGGGGAGGAGTGGGAGTGTTCCTATCCCACACCACCACTATACTAACCATTGACTCTAAATAAAGCCTTTCACTCATCAGGAAAACATGTTAGGCTGCTTGAAATATTACAGGTGAAGGTATTGCTAAAATCCTCAACATCTCATCATCAATGAGTCCCCAAATTCCTTGATGATTCAAAGAACTGCAAGTGAAAAAAACTGCCCTCTCTTTTGCTGATCCTTATTTGACTTTCCCCATTTGTCCAAGAATGGCCACTGGAGAAAGTTTTCATCAAGGGATTTTTTGACATTGTTACCAAGCTCTGAAATGAGCCCATCTGTATGATTCTGTCTCTGGTCTCTGAAAATTTGTAATGAATTTATCTTATAGAAAACCTTAATTGATCTTCTGGGATGTGTTTATTTACTTCAGCTCTTGCAATATATTTGCTTATTTGGATGAATTTATCACAGTAGAGAGAAGAAGCTATTTACTTCTCAAATGTGTCATTGATTATTTTTTTCTTTTTATGAATAAGTGTGATTTCTAATTCAAAAAATATTTCAACAGACATAAAATATTTTCAAAGGTCTATTTTACTTCACAGCAAATGCATTTACCTCTGGTGGTGTGGTCATAGTGCTACTTGACTTTAATTTAGGTCATGTAGTGAAAAGTAGACTCAATCATATTCAAGGAGACAACAGACACCCTCAAAATATTCCAGGTCAACCAGCATAGCAATGTCCTGTCTCCTGGAAATAGTGGCCCCTCATGTTCAAGAAAGGTCAGAGTTGATGTCAGTACAAGTTAAAACATGGTAAAAAAAAATTAATACATTCTACTACTAATAAATTGTGCTTTTTAAAAGTTAAAAAAAATCTCATTTTGCTTGTTTTATATGCAGCTATTTTGTTAGAAAAAATGACCAACAGAGCATCACACAGCCCATGCTGTGAACCAGATTCACAGAATGTTATTTTATGTGTGCCTTGCAGACAAAGGTGCTAATCTAAGGAGCAGTTTTCTCACATGTGCTATGCTTTCAAGGAAAAGAGGGTACCAAAAGATTCTTCAGAGGATTTTTCCTTATTGCTTCCCTACTAACAGACTTTTAGCAAAGTATAGTGGTTTTCAGATATACATGACAAAAAGCAGGCATAGGGATTCTCTTTAACAGGTAGAAACTAGTTGTTTCACTATCCATACATTTTAGCACATAAATCAGCTATTTTTAACAAGTGTTGGGAATGTAAAACTGTCTCCTTTTCTTCCTCTCCCCCCACCTCTGTCACAGGAGAAAGGCCAGTTTTCTTTACACATCCATTGCTTGTTAAATTCATTCTGATAGGCTTGGCTAGTGTCCTTAGACATAATATTTTAATGTACATATGTTTTTAAGCAATGGCTTTCCTATATTAATAACATCACTGGCTCAATTTGCTCTTAGAAATATACGGAGACCAAATACTAATGTAATAGAAAGTGGAATTAAAAACAAGGTACCAGGACGATGTTCAATTTTTAGCTTAAGGAAGTCCTGGTTTTGTCATGCTTTCTCCATCTCTCTCCCCTCCCCACCTCACCAGAATTGTCAGCTGTTTCAGAACAGTGTCAGTAGTCCCTTTGTAAGGTACTAATGACCTTTTCTTAATTTTGAAGCTTACCAGGAGTTAAGCAACTCGTGCATGCACATGTGCATCTGCTCAGAAGATCAGTTTTCTCCAGCAAAATGCATTGTAATTTTATGCAGTGTTTAATCATTATCCCTATTTTGCAAGAATATCAATAAAATGTGTTGTAATGTTTAAATAAAAGATATTCTCAACCAAATGATCATAGAAAGCATGTTTAAAAAGATGTCAGCTTACATTTATACAAGTGATAGGAGCAATCCACACCAACTGGATGCAAACCACACAGATGGCTAGCAAGTTAGGGTATTTACAAACGCCTTGGATATTTTAACATTCGCACTCTTTCTACCTGCCACAGCAAATTTGAACTAGATCTTCCAGCTGCTGTCAGATCCAAATGCAAGAGTATCCTTCATTACAAGCACCCCTACCAGGAATCCTTGGCAGTATATGTCTATCCTCCCTGTGTATTCTCTCCCCTGTAGCTTGCAATTAGTTGATAGAGTATAAAAAGAAGGACTGCAGAATGATAGAAGTGCAGATGCTTTGCCTTGCCTGGTGGAGTGTGAGGGTTTTTAGAGGCAAGTTGGATGTCAAAAATGGAGACAATCTCTCCCTTGCTTAAAGGAACCAAAAACATTCAGGAAACTGTGCGTGTTCAGCTTCACGCATGTAATTATGTAATAGACTACAGTGATGAGTAACAGCTTGTATTTCGGTGTGGCAGAGGTGGTGTAATACAGTGTTTGAAAACATGGTTTTCTCAGTCCCATCCCAAATCACCACCATCCCCTACACTGCTTTGCATTTCATGCAACCTTTCTGACTAGACAGTGTTTTCTTCCTACTTTAGGTACTCATTAAAATAACTTAAAGAATAACACCTAAATAAGGCCTATCACTGCTCTTTATGGTCATAGCATTCTGGTGGTATATATGAGCGCCTTAACAGCTGAAATTGTTTGGGTTCCAAGAGGAGCCTTATTTTCAACCAAAACAAGTTTGTTGACTTCACTACTTTTATAAACAATTCCTCCAACAACTCCTTTACTTCTGACACATATCAACAGAACATTTTGCTGTTGGCAAACTATCATTTAATGAAACATCGGGAAACTTACTATAACATTCATCTAAATGAATCTCTCATGCCTAAATGGGTAATATTGAAACATAAATATTTTTGCATTTGGGAGACTTTCCCTTGAGAAAACCATACATAAAATGGAAGCTCTATGAGTAATGAGTGACAGTTCCTTAAAAGTTAATATTTTCTTTAATCTATTTCCATAACAGGAGAAGAGAAGAAAATACGGTGCTAAGCATAAGGTGTGCTTTTGGGATTAGAGAAACAATCTCTGCTAGTATGTATATCTCAGACCACAGGGAACAATACACACACCACAAATACATTTTTATTTCATTTAATCAAATATAGAGGTGTCTTAAATATTTTTTCCATGTTATTAAAAGGATTGAGGGTTCCTTACATTTTCTTTTTTCTCTTTCTTTTTTTTTTTATAAAGAAAAGTAAAACTGCCCTTAATACTGGACTAGACTCTGTGATTGTCATGTAAGGTAATGAAACTATTAAATGCACAGTATTAAGAAGAGACAAGATGCAATTAGCCAAGAAATTACTCTGATCTCAGTGACATTTTCAAAAAATCATAATACAATATACATTGCAGGACATGATTGACAGTCTAATCCAGTTTTGATGGAACGTAGTCCACATACTGAAAGTAAAGCAGTACACGGCCAGATAAAGCTCACAGCTGTGAATCCCTGATATGTCCTTACAGTCTTGTCACCCAGGAAATTCCTCAGGTTTAAAAGATGATGAAAGTATCGACCATTAATGACAGGATCATCTCCTACCCTGAAATAAAATGTACTAATCCCTTTTGCTAGGTCTATGAATTCCTAATATAAATTATATAAACTGTAGTAATTCATCTCTGTTAGCACAGTTGTGTTTGGAAATTGTACAGCAGTCTTTGCCCTATTTGAAATGCCAGATGAAAGCAAGACATGTTCGTTTAAGCTGCAGCATAAAGTAATTTAACGCAGGGGACAGAATAACTTCTGGATAATGAGCAGTATATATGTAAAAGAAGGAAGTTCTGAAGTTCTGAAGTGGCCTGATGGATTTATGCCTGATCTTAGAAAGAGGCCAAAAATGTAAATATAGGAAGTATGGTTAAATGCAGGTGCTTTGTTAGACATTTGTAAGATGATTTAATGATTGAGTCATACAGAATACATCCTCTAACTTCAAAGAGACATACAATGGTCATTTATGTCTTACAAATAATTTGGATGGTAACCTATCCATCATGTTAAAATAAGTAATGTGGATCATACTGGATTATACTGCAAGGGGGGAAAAATAAAAAATTAATCTGAAGTGACATTTACAAACACATCTGAATTTCTCTAATCCATTTTTGATTGTACGTGGGCTGCATATGTCTATCAAGCTGGATTTGCAACCATGTGCTTATGTGTCATTGACACCTATAGCATTGGCTAGACAAACAGTCATTGATGAAGTCAGATAGTTAACCATCTAAAGGGCATTCAAGGCATCTGTAAATATTACAAAGCACAAGGCTAGATCTTGGATACTTTTCACAGAAGTAATGACAGTACAGAAATGCAAGGTTATTAAAAGAAATACCTGGAATCCATGGATGTAAAGTAAAATTCTTCAATAACAGTGTTTACTAGTTTTAAGAGTAAAGCCAGTAGAGAGAGAATATTACTAATGAATAATATTTCAAAAACCCATATTTGTTCTAGAGGTAATTTTTCAAAAGGATTCCATGTTTTGTAGCCTTTTAACATTGTGCCTCTGACAAAAGTCTACAGTCGAAATCACTGCACATGCAGACAAAACAGAGTCCAGTATGATTAAGGGCTCTGAGAACACTTTAGGAAGCAGAACATGAGAGAGTAAATTCTTTCATGTCTGGCTGACATTGCTTTTGCCAGTTATGTTCAAAATCATTGCAGTGAGATCAAAAGCTAACACTACACTTAAGTTTCCATAACTTGTGGGATTAAAGATATCCCACAGGTATGATGGACTACAACCGATTCAAACTCTTCGAATTTCAACAGGTTTCAGCATAGCTTGAAATATGAACCAAACCAAAACTGATTGCCTGCCATTCTCAAATCACCTCAGAGAACCCAAAAAACCCTCCAAAAAGCAGCAGAAATCTATTAGTCATTTGAGATGTTCAAATAAAAATTCAATAGATAATGTCAGACCAAAAACCAGAGCACAACTTTGAACATCTACCCAAGCTTATATGCAAGGAGGTGAGTAATGGATTATGCCACTTTGTGAGTCAGACTTAGAGAAATACTGCATTTCCATCCTGAGGATTTGATTTATTCAAGCTGGGTAGTACTAGAGATGAATACAACTGGGTTTGTAAGTAGCTTATATTAAATTCAAGGGTTTGTATGGGGTTTTTATAAAGTTTACTAAAAGCTGCAATTTAATGCTAAATTCTATTTAAAAGATGTTTGAATCCCAAATAGCCTCTGCATAATTTACATTTGTCTATGTTCTATTTCTTCAACACAGACATATTTTTTTATTATCTTATCTATCAAGACCTTGAACATTTGGAAATACTATTGACATAAAGCAGAATTAGAAAGCACAAAATACAGCATTAAATGAAAAGATTTAATTGCAACAGTGTACATACAAGAATACACTTTAGATTACTATCATAACTAATATATTACCATGCTGATAATGGCAGAAAAAGAATGCTTCATACATTAGCAGCTAGAGACTAGGAATGTGATGATTATCTTTGATTTCACTAAATTTGGTAGTAATCAAGGGCCATCAGCAGCTCCTAGGAGGATGTCTGCACACCACAGTGTCTGATTCTAGTCCAGAAACACTGCAAGTTAGAAAAGTGTATTATAAAGCAGGGCTGCTTGTACTGCTCACAATATCTTCCATAAGTCTACCATGAATTACTTCTTAAAACTCAGCAAGGCTTCCTCAGGGAAGATTTTTCTGTTTCTGTTCTGAGTCAGATACTGTGCAATCTTTACTCACTGTTATAAATTAGCTGTGAATGTGTCTTGCCTACACAGCTTCATGTCAGTAGGTTCTGTCTTCCCCCTTTTTTTAAAAATGAACAAAAATTGAAGTATATTTCATTCCAAATCAAGGAAAAATGAAAGAACACCTGTATTTCAAGGTCTAGTTTTTTCTTGTAATCTGGGTTTTCCCAAGCAGAGAGGCAGAGGAATGAAAAAGAATGTATTGTGGGTTTGTATAGTAGGTGCTTTTATGTTCAACAACAGTACAATTGTATTCTTTGTTTTTACGTATAACTGTCTTTAGGTGAGGTAAATGAAGATTATCAGCCCAAATTGTTTCAAATTGTTTTTGATTACCTATGCTATAATCTCTAGATGAACAGATATTCAGAGTTGCCTTTTTCTTTTCCCATGTGCACAATGTGATCATGGTTTTCTATTTTTATTATTACTTAGGGAATATAATAAAAGAGGATAACTTTGATTTTAACTGTTTTAAAAGTAAACAAATATGTTAAGCTTTTTAAAAATAACAAATACATTGACATTTTTGGATGTTTTCCTAGGTTTCAGTACTTTGACATTTATATTCAATTTTTAGGCAATCAGTTTCAATTCTGGCATAGTAATTTATTAGAGAATCCAGATTCCTTTGAGAAAAATCAAAACTGATGATGCCAGCAGACTCAACATGAGAGTATAATGCAGTTAGTTTGCTGTATGAGGATTTAAAAGGAGAGAAGAGGAAGATGCTATGAAAAAACTGAATATTATAGTGTGTGATGTGCTAATCGTGCAAACTTTGTTTTTCATATTCATCTTGGTAATCTTAGATTTTAAATACATATAATACTATATGTTGTGATAAATCCTAAAGTTCTTTTAACTATAATTGTACACACTGCGAGTTAAATGATTGAACGTCATTTTGCATGTGTAATTCCAGCATCACCTAAGTATTCTTTTTATATTTGTCTGCTTTTGTTAGTCTTGAATGATCTGTTCTTATTTCTGCAGCAAAATCACAACAGCTAAAGCCATTATTTGTAAGTAGTTTTTATAAGGCCTAAATTTATGATATTAATAGCCTGATAATAAAGAAAACCTTAGGTGTTGCTACCATCAGTGGTGAAGTAAACGAATTTGCTCTAAGGCTAAAAAAAGGATAATGAGAAATGCTGTTTATACTTAATTCAGGAGGTAATTCCCAGTATTTCCATTTGGCCCAAACTCCTAAGTAACTCCAAATGCTATTTTTTTCTTAAAAAAATCAAAAAATTATGTATTTACTCTGTTCTGAACCATCAATGACGTTACATACACTACTACAGACTTGTTGCTGTGATATTTAAGGTGGGAAAAAGACTAGTGATGGTCTCTAGCCAAACATAGATAATAATAATTCACAGGGTATAGTGCCTGACGTTTTCAAAGCTCTGTATAGTCATATGAAAAGCATTAGAAAAATATGAAAAGTATAAATCACTCTCAGTCTAAAAGGATTCTGTGTGCTTCTACAGTTAAAAGAGCATAGTGGAAAACCTGAATGCTGTGTTTGGAGGACACGTGTGTGGGGGCAAACCTTGTCCTCTTAAAGACAACGTTAAATATTTTTCAAGATTTGAAATTACTTTTTGGAACACCTGTTATGGCTAATTAATTGCTTTAATTTGCTTTAAGTTATGTACTTGAAGATGAATAGTGCACGATAACAAGGCTAGGCTTTGTGAGGAAGACCTTTGGTAGTCTATACAGTGTGCTGCCTCATTACAGACCTAGTTATCTGCGGGAAGTCTGACATTGAAAGGTACTACACATCCCATAACACCCTCCCTTAACTGTGATGATTGTAGTTTCTTCCTAAAAGTGATGATTAGGAGAGAGAAAAACAAAACTGAAAGCTGTATGAATATTTCATGTAAATGTAAGCAGGCACTTAATGGACGCAGACCTTGATTGATGCCAGAGTGCCTCTAAATGCCTTGACATTGAAGGCTTTAGACTTCCCTTTCCACAATGACTGCTTCAAGAGCTACAGTTAATAGAGGAATATAGCTGTATTTCACTGAAGAGCTCTTTATTACTGGCTGATATGAAACAAGATCACAAGCCTTAAGTTTGACGAAGTGAATATAGCTACCAGAGTTAGTTGATATCTAAATGAGAGAAGATAGTTAAGGTTTCTTCTCCCACTGTCTTCCTGTTCTGTAGCTCAATTGCTTGCATCAGTTTTAAATTCCTTCCTATGAAGAAGTGAATCAGCCATAAATTGTTTTAGAGTATCTCTGTTCAAAAAAGCACCAAATGGAAATGTCTAAACAATTTCTTACGAGGAGACAAGTGTTTTTCAAACATATTGAAATTAACCTAATTATTCAGATTTAAAAACTTAGAATTTAAAAATTTTTCCCGACAAGGATTTTTAAATGCTTTTGAAACATTGATCAAAGAGAAAAATACCTATTCTTTCAAGGATTGGTTTATCTTTTGCTTTCATAGGGACACAAATATTTCTGTGCATGTGCTATGTAAGAGCCCAATTCTGTCATAGTTTTGAAGTGGCTTCTTGAAAAGAGAGTAGCCTTTTAAAGTGGAATAGTAATGTATGCAAATAGTTTAGAAGCTGAAATCAGTGTTGTAAAGGAATAATCTTTCAAAATCAGTCAAATGAAGGAACCATATTTTGAAAGTTGACAGTGAGATGTTTCATGGTGAGTGTGATCATAATATGTGTCTACCATGTTTTATTAATGGACAAAGATCATAATATGTGCCTACCATGTTTTATTAATGGACAAATCACCCTTGGAAAAAAGCTCTGTGTCTACCATAAAACTTCACCAAGATTATGACCTACACTTTGCAGATACTTAAATTTTTAAGCCTGATTCATAAAACTCCTTATTTCCAGCTCTGATGCATTTAGGCAGAAATTTTAATCAATATGTTAGTAAAAGAAATTGAATGATTCCTTACTGAGAAACATCCATCCTTCTGTTTTACACATGAAAAGGCACTGCTGTTCACACCACCCATCTCCGGTCCAGTACACAATCAACAGGAGGACCGTGGGATCACATTTTCATTCCCCACACAGGTTGCCTCAGGTGCATAAAGGAATTAATTGGCCCTTCCCAAGCATCCATGCAGGAGTGTGGTCTTAAAGTTCTGTTCTTCCAGTAAGTTTGTTCTTCAGGTAGTTTGAGAAAAGAAACAGCTAAGCTGGTTTTGTCCAGTGTTATCACAAAAGCTTGAGTAAGTTTTCTATAGAGTTTTTTCACCTAATTGCTAACTATACCAGGAGAAGAAAAAAAGTGGTTTTTTATTCTTTTTTTTTCTTTTTTTAATCACTGCAGCACATCATCTCCTTTGTGCTAGATTTGGGCACTTTCACTTAAGTTGTGTTTTGACATGAGATGTCTGGTAGCTAAAAATAAAATAGAATTAAAATTATATTTTAAATTTTTTTTCTTATGTTATACTGTAAAAAACAAAGCAAAAATGAAACAGGGTTTCTTCTAAATGAATGTGCTGGACCTTGGCTGTTTATAGGATATTGAATTACGTGGTAACAGAGATTTTCGCTGCCTTTGTCATATTGATCACATCTAGTTATGATTTCTTCTGAAATAAAGGACCTGCATTCATTTCTGTTGAAGTAAGCAGGACTTTTATCTATTAGTCTAGCAGCAACTGGCTTAGTTGTACTGGCTAGTATATTTTCCAAATTCTCACATATTTGCCTTTTACTTTAGGAGTTTCTGTATTACCTAAAGCAGAATGTTAAGAGAAGTTAAGGGTATCTCTAAGGTAAAATTGTAGGAGATGCCACATGGCAGCCACTGCAATGTGATTTCTATTTTACAATAATACTTTTAAATTGCTGATAGTTGTGTACCAGTTAACAAGGCTCTGAGAACTTTCCAGCTGTGAGTAGTCTTTATGTGTCTGCTCATGCCCACATCTGATTTTGTGTGTTACTGAGCTGACCATATATTTTAAGAACACTAAAGCCCATATGCACAATTACACCCATATAAAAATGTCATACAACACTGATTTTAAGCTTGTGAAGGTGCATCATGACCACAGAGTGAACTAACAGAGCAAAAGTGAGCCTTGGTAATGTTGCAGCCTGATTGTTTCTAAGCAGGTGTAGTGTGCCAGTATTTTTTATGGTCTGGTGAGAGAAGGAAGACAAGACCAGGACTACAAAGCTGCATGGAAGGACTTGAAAAATGACAAGTTAATGAATATTGGATCACTTTGTTATTAAAAATAAATGCAGATTTAATCTTAACATTTCATAATCAGTCATGCATCTGACTTTAATAACTGTAAACTTGTACTCACATCTTTGTGCACTAAAACTAAGGCTCTAATTACCTACAGATGCAGCCTGGTCCTGTGTGTCTTGACTAAATGAGTGAAGTCACTCCTGCTACCTGCTGGAACGACAGGTAGATGGTTATTCAGGCAAGAGCAGTAGAATTTTGATGCCACTGTTAGATATTTATGAAAAGAGATGCATTGAATTTTATCTCAGTAGATCAATTTTCAAGACAGAGTTCTTAACAGTGTATTCATAGGCTGGGTACAAAACCAATTTTATCTGCTTCACTGGTGTGTGAACTGTATAAGGAAAGACATCTCTTTACTCTCTGATAGCTTATCTTCCCTGGTGACCATTTATGCGTGCTCTTGTAAATATACATATTTTACAGAAAAAGCTCTTTAAACTATCCTTCGAGATGACCTTGAAATAGAAGCATTTGAATCTTCCAGGAAATTAACAGCAAAGTCTCTTTTGATAATGACTAGTAGGGTGGGAAATGCCACTCAAAGCAGAAGTAATAATCAGTGCTGCAAGCTATTTAATAGTACAGGTCTCTGACAGAATAAGGTTTTTACAAGGAAAAACACAAAAAGAAAAATATACCTACTCTTCCATCCCTGAAAAGTTTCTTAGGAACTGATATATTTTTTGAAAATAATTGTCTGGCAAAGTGGGGCTACTGTTTAAAAATATTTAAAATAAACAACAGGAAAAATAACCAGTGGGGGTTTTTTGTCCTGCTAGGCATACAAACACTAACTATACTTAGTTCTATGAATAGAGAAAATAATGTCACTTTTCCATGTGATACTGAAAGCATGAAAATATTTATCTTGGCAACATGAGGAATTTCTTATATCTTAGTGTGTAGTTCATTATCATTATTTCATTTCCTTTTTTTTCCACTTTGTTTTCTCACTTTTCCACCAAACAAAGCTTCTTACAGATGAATCCCTCCAATCAAAACTATAGGGTCCTACATTGTAAATATGTATGTGGAGTGAACATTGATATCATCTCGCTTATATCCACTGCCCTTACTTATAAATAAATCCATATATTCTCTTTTTATCTATACATAAACAGAATTATAACTCCATGCCCAAATTCCCTCACACAGATGCACACTATAAAAATACTCTTCTCTATAAATGTCTTCAGGCATATGCACTTTTGTCCCTAACAAATGTATGCTTTGCATGTGCACGTGCACATTTCACAGAGCACACTTTCCTGTGTTCCTCGCCAGCCCACATCAAATGCCTCTAGTTGCGTTTTCTCATGCTGTCTCTTCAAAGATGCCTATATAAAAATTCTCTCATTTCTCTGTGTCTATAGCTTGTACTATTCATAGAAATATTCACTTTCTGTACACAAGCATACACAATCCTTACAGCATTCATTATGTACATGTACATGTACATCTTTTGTAGTAGCAGCTTGATTAACCATGGACTCATGTTAAAATTTTATAGGTAGAACTTTGAAACACACCTCTACAATACAAGGTATTTAACTTTGCTAACAGTGCGAAAATAACTCATAAACGGTTTAGCAAATGCACAGGAAAGAAACCAAAAGATAATTGACTCAACAATAACTCACTTATTGCTCTTTTGAATTTCTGAATTGACACCATTACTGTGGATTTTACTCATTATTAACATTTTTGAAAATATGAAAAATCAAAGACAGGTTGAGCAGTGACTTTGGGACAGGCACCCAGAGAGGAACATAGAAATATTGCTTGAAGTTGTGGGAGAGACAAAACTCGACTGGAACTTGAACTTGCAAAAGATGCCAGGAATAACAAAGAAGGCATTAGTACATGAGCAGCAAGCCAAAGCACAAGCTGTGGGTCCCCGGCTGAACAAGTTAGTATAAGCTGACAGGTCAATTAAATATGATACAGAAAAAGCTGAAATACTAAATGCTTTCTGTGCTTTGGTGTTCAAGGGTAAAGTTAGCTCCCAAATCTCAGTGCCAAGAAGCAACAACAAAGCAAACAGTGAACTAATGAGTGAAGAAGAGAGATAAGAGCTAACTGCAGCTTTTGAACATATGAAAGTTTATGGGACCTGATGGGCTGGGTTTGAGGGTGCTCAGAAATTTGGCCAAAAGCACGGCAAAGTCCCTCTGTTTCACCTTTAAAAGGTCATGGAGAACGGGTCAAGTTCTCAATGATTGGAAAACCACAAATATATACCCACCTCCCAAAAAGGAAATCTGGGAAACAACAGAGGAATCAGCTTTAAGCCAGTCCCAGGACACATTATGAAGTAGGCCCTCATAGAAGCTGTTGCCATAAACATGAAAAAGACAATTAGGAAGACACAATGTGGGCTGGTCAGTGGCAAATCATTGATCAACTGGTTGCCATCAGTGATGAAGTAACTTGCTCAGTGGATGAGGGCAGAGCAGAGATTGCCATCTGGCTTCATTTCAGCAATACAGTTGATGCAGCTTCCATAATTCATTTCAAAAACTACACTATGAAATGGATCCTAGTCTATAAGGACTATGTCTATCACACAAAAGAGAGTGATAGTAACCATTTAAGAAAGGAAGTAAAATCCATGAGTTTGTCTCAGATATGCCATCACTGATATATTACATCTACCTAAACAATTTGTTAAACTTTTCTAAATGTTTTGGGTTTTACTCTTATTCTTAATGAAAAGCTGTGGATTTTTTATGTTATTCATGAATATAGATCTTAAAAAAATGTACTAGTCAGAAAGAAAATATTGAGGGAAGAACACCAGATATTTTTGTTTGTTTTTATCAAAAGAGATAGCTATTAATCACTAATATTTTTCTTTTTAGTGAAAAATATTGATTTATCTAGGGTAGAGTTGCTAGGAATCCATCAAATTTAATTATGATTTCATAGGGAAGGCTTTTTCAGATGAGGATAAGACACAACACTTCACAATAGCCAATAATCCAGTTATTTGAGGAGTAAGGAACTCATATACAAGTTCTTGTGCCAAATCACTCAGAACAAGGACTTTCATTTCTATGTTTGCACCAAATACATTTACAGTTGTTTAATGCAGAAATAATAAGATTTTGTTTCATCTGTGTTTCTAACTACAATAACTCCACATGAAAGGTAATGGTAGCTCCTTCTCAAAGGGTAGGCAAAAAGCAACCCTACTGAAAAAAAAAGGCACTAAGGGAAAGTGAGTTTAGGCTGTGGTATCTGTGCTACTCTAACTCTTGTTCAATTACAAATACCCCTTTCTACTGGTCACTGATGATGCTGATGGTTGTACACTGGGTTCTATAAGCTTTCAGAAATGTTTTGATGCTGACCTTAGACTAGGCTTGCATTGTGTAAAAGAAGTGTAAAATTTCAGTCAGCTTAACTTAAAACACTTTAGAGATAATCATTGGAGCTACATTCAAGCAAAGGTAAAGTGTCTCTAGATGTAGCCAGAGTGTATGAGATATTTTGCCTCTAGAACTAAATTCTGAAATATTTCATATTTATATTAATTATGAAAGCCCATATTTTTAAAGTCTGAATTCTTTGTGACTTTCAGAAAATTATTAAATTTGCATAACTAAAAGCAATGAAGATCACTTTAAACTGTAAAAAAAATACTGCTTCTTGACATCTCTATTTTGAGGTGGCATCAACAAATATTCAGGTATAGAGGCAGAACAGGTTTTCTTCATTAACAGTTGCATGGATTATCATAGACTAAGTGTCATTGTTATGTTATTTGGAAATTTGTTTTTAATCCAGCAGCACCATATTGCTAATGATTGAAACATCTACCAGCGGAATCTTTTCTAACAGCAGAGAAATGCCATGAAATTGATTTTAATTAGGCGTTGGAAAAAGGAATTATGTAGAATTCGAAATCCATTGTTCAAGTCATATGCCAGCCAAGCTGTGTAAGAGGTTTATACAGCTAACTGGACATTAGGGACCTGTGTTTGTGTTCAGAAATGTACTAACCATTTAATAGAAAAATGTAAGGGATATGTTCACTTACAGCATATCTATCTGGGTAGTGATTTAATTATGATTATAATTGTAACCAAGAAACAGACAAAAGCAGAGGCCAAATTCTGTTCTCCAGAGCAAAGTTTAAAAGGGCTGTAGGGATTTTTTTCAGAGATGAAGAACATTTATCTCATCATATGTTAAATATGCCTGCACCACTGCTTGTGAGCATTCTATGAAAATATGGTTGAGATAGTCTTAAAATCAGGTCCATTCTTGGTGAAAAATAAAAATTGGAAAGCAAGTTGTTAACTGATATATCATGCCAGATCCAGAAACCAAAGCCAGATGCTTGCTGTATTTTAATTTTTTAGTAGCCTATGAGGAAAACAAGCAAATCTCCATACAAATGCTTTTCTCTGGCTAAATGACATGCATTTTTAGGTACTAAAATATTGACATCAAAAGCTGGATAGGCATCGACTTTTCTTGCTGATCTACAGGTATATGAATAACTGACCATAAGGAGTACAACATTAAGAATTCTGACATACACAACCGAGCTTAAAGAATTTTAAGTTTCCAAGTGAAGATATCAAAAAACTTCTTTCAAAAATACAAGAGAGTGCAACTGTTTAAATGAAGAAAACGTTCTGATTTGCAATAGGAGAGCCAACTTAGTAAGATTTGTCTCATTGGAATGCAATTGTTATTTAGAAGAATACTGAAACATTTATTAAATTTATTGCATTTATGTTTAAACAATTATTTCCACTTCTGATGATTCAGAAACTCTGATCCCAGTGTTTTTTCTGCATATTTTGCTACAGGGTCTTGCTGGAACTATGTGGAAGATTTGCTTTGGATAACCAAAGCTGTCTGTCTGAGTTCAAGATTTATAGTGTTTATTAACCATAGTTCATGATAAACAAATGTCAAAGTCAATTATGTAGGAATTCTGTCTTGCGATCTGGTGAAAAAAAAATTTAGACTGCTTCAAAAGAAAACGAATGGGGAAAAAAGACAAGGACAGAAGGCAAGTAAAAAATAGAAGGCCCAGATAGAGGTCAAAATCATCACCCAGTATAGTGAAGATCCAAGTATTTAAAGATGGTAATTCCTTCTGATCTGGAAAGTCAATTACATACGGGGTCTATTAAAAGCAGTTTTAAAAGTCAAGTTTTGAACATCCCCAAGGATGGAATTTGCTGAACCTCTCTGTACAACCTGTTTCAGCAGGGCTTCACTTCTCTTACTGAGGGTTTATTTCCCCATAATATCCATCTGAATTCGTGTTGCTGCTGCTTCCAATTGCTCTGATTCATCTTTGTATGCATACCTCTCTCCTCCGAGAAGAGTTTTTCTTCCTTTTCTCAATAATTTCCCATAAAGTACAAAAGACTGCAAACAGAAGCCTCTGTTTGAGGGCTGTCAGCCTCTCAACTGCAAGCTGAACAAAGTTACCTTGGCTTCTACGTCTCTTTGTGTAAATCATACATATGTCTGTACATATCACATACTACAGTCTCATACCTGTCTTGGTGGCATTCTGCTGGACTCTCCCCAGTTTCTCATTCTCAAGGGAACAGAACAGGACACTGCACTCCAGGTTCAGCCTCATGGATTCCAGGCAGAAGGGAATTACCATTTCTCTTTGTCCCACTGACTACATTCTTACCAACAAAACCCTATCAGTGGTTAGTGGTATCACCTCAAGGGCGTGTGCCTGTTTCATGACCAGGTTGTTGTCCATCACAGCCCACAGATTACTGCTGCATTGCTAGTTAGTCTGCAGCATATACTATCGGATGGGATTATTGCATTTGAGGAAGGATTTTGTATTCTTCCTCTTCTTTATACAACTGGAAAAGGTTTCAGTAAGGACTTCCTTAACATGTCCATTTTTTTTCTTGAAAGTGTCCTATAATATCCTTGGATTAAGACAGCATTGTGGAGTCATTTGGTCTTAGCACCTAAAAAAATTCAGAGCAAATATATCTCTGCTCTTTCTACAAAATTGGACACAAATAGTCTTTCTATCATTTTGATATTTTATTTAGTAAAACTTTGGGAGGGATGTTACAGAATATCCGATTTTAGAATAACTGATATTTTTTTTTATTTTTTTATTGCTAAGCCTGCCTTCTTACAAAAGCATTTAATCCAATATACCAACCAAGGGTAGCCCTTTTAAATATAACACAGACAAGCAGCTGCTGTCTTAAAATGCAAGTTTTAAAGCCATCTGCTATCAGTGACATCTGCCCATGTTCCAGTTGGTAAATGCTCTTCCTTTTTTCATGAAACTATGCTGCTTTTTCTCACCTATTGCAAAAATATCATACAAGCCTGGCACTATTAGAAGTTTCCCATTCATTTCTATTGCAAGCCCACAGGAACCCGTGGATAATGTCACTGTTTGGCAGCTGGCTTTGCATATTTACATATATATGGATAGATGGATTTTCTTTTCAGTGTTAATTTGAAAAGGAATTTAGAGGACTGACACACAGAACTTTGGTACTAGTTTAATTTAAATTGTTGAAGCAAAATAAAATAGCAATCTATCAAGTCAGTCCTCTTAGGCAGATTTTTCCTTAGAGCAAAAATGACCATCTTGGTAAGTCAATAAATCAGGTCTCAGTTCAGTCTGTGCAGTCTCTTTGGAAGCAGCCCTGTTACACAGATGAAACTGAGGGCCCTTTGGACATAAAGCTTCTCCTGAAGACAACTAGGGAAATGCTTCACCAGTGTTGTGCAGTGCTGCAAGATAGGGCAAAATACATTTTTCTCACAAGGCTTATATCAATATGACTTCTGTTTGCAGAAGCATTTTAGTCCAAAAATGTTAGCATAAAGAAACACATAAATCACTGAGAAGAGGAAGCAATGTTCTCTAATACTGTGGATCAGAGCATATCCATAATCATTATGAATGAAGGGGGAGGGGGGAGGTTAGGAAGGAGGAGCAAAAAGCAACAAAAACCTACTATCTTTTTTTTTTATTGTGCCAGTAGTCATGGTCCTACTTAATTCTACCTTAGGAAATAGATAAAAAATTAAACTGTACAAATGATGAGTATTCACACAACAAAGACGACCAAAAATGTTGATGCCAAGATCTCTTCAAGTTGCTTGTGAAAACCCTTAAGAAGGTGATTTACTGGCCTACCTCATATTTTCAAGATTCAGCTTTCCAACTTGCTCTACCTTTCTACGAACTCTTTAAAAATCTTTCTTCTGTTCATTAATTTTCAAATTAAATTTTAAATCCAATATATTATTTCCACTTCTCCTCAGTGTGTTTTAGCTCATATGCAAATGCTGTAGGCAGAGGTGAGTAGAGTGTGCAAACATTTTAAAAAAAGAAATGGTTTCTGTCTAAATTTAGAACTTTCAAGGAACCTTGAGTATTTTAGACTATATAACAAATTACAGTTTTTACTTTGTTGACTGGACAAAAGCAAATTATTAACAAGTCCAGAAAAGAAGAATTCATAGCAGGAAAGATGAAAGACCCCTGAGTGGGAGAGGTACTAATGGCCTTTACAGTAATGCAGCAGCAAGAAACTTAATTCCAGAGAGCTTTTCACAATTCTTTTAATATTTCTTTTTCTTTATCATAGCATAATACCTGGCTTGACAACAGAAATGTTAACATTTAGGGCTCTATTCTTCAAAACGTCATGCTCTATTAACACTATTTTTCTCTGGGATTTACCCTGTCAAAGAAGGAATCACCAAGGAGTAAGGTCTATGGTTGTCTTATCACTAAATCCCTCTTCTCAATGATGCACAAATGACTAAGTACTTTTGGTGCCACTTCAAGACAGAAAGTTAAAACAGGTCATTCTCAGGTTAGGGTAGTAGGAATATTTTCCTGCACATGCCAGGTGTTTTATATGCAAAACAAACGCAAAAGTCTCAGGTATTTAAAAATAAAAAAGTATGTAAGTCATAAGTGCATGAGGGCAGCTCGTCCTGATGTCATCTTGTTTAAAGGCATTTGACTACGTGCAATTGCACACGACAGAGTTCCTCACGCAGCCACGCTTGTTTTACCTGTACCCCTGATGTACGTTAACATGGATGTCGTCCTTTCAGTTCTTTCCAGGATGTGCAGCTGTGCTTTGCTAGGCTTCTCCCCTATGCAGTGATGCAAGGCATGCCTCACACCCAGGAAAGGGAGGAGATGAGGCTCCTGAGTGGATCCCAGCTGAGGCCCATTTGTTGCCTTGTGGGTCCCCGTGCCGCTGCACTGCCTCTGTGTTTACACACAGTTACACACCTGGACTGCATGCACTGCAGGGCTTATACAGAAACTGGCTGTGGGACCCTACTGCTCAGGAGCATTTGCATATTAACCAAGTGAGCAGTGAGGTTAGGCACCTTATGTGCTGGACTGTGAAAGGACCAAGGGACCAGCTCTGTTTTTGCTGGCAAGCTGAAAGAATCTTGCCTTTTTTCAGGCTCCGCACCTCCAGCATTTGGACTGGCAACTCGGG
Organism: Ploceus nigricollis; assembly: GCA_013399945.1. NCBI lineage: Eukaryota > Metazoa > Chordata > Aves > Passeriformes > Ploceidae > Ploceus > Ploceus nigricollis. The sequence continues at coordinate 277,852 of VXBC01010531.1, forward strand.
ATGAGAACTTAAAAAGATCCACAGCACACATAGTCTGTGGAGGAAAAAAATCGCAGCAGAAGTCAAATTAGGAGAAGCTTATTAATGAGGTATAATTGTTTTATAGAGTGCCGAGCTAATACTGGGTTTGCAAAATGAAGTTGGAAGTTTTACTTTTATTGTTATTTGACTGAATCATATGGGACCATGTTTGGACAGAGGCTTTTGTGCTTCCTCCAATAATTATCAGATTCTAGGAAAAATGGGAAACATGGATGTGAACCTGTGGGGGAAACCTGTGTCTGAGCAGCTACATGCAAAGATAACTTTCTTCAAGATAGGGACATCATTGCGAATACTATCTACTTAAAAGTTACTCCCTTTCCATTTCAATCTTTTAATTTTCTATCCTTGAAAATATTCCTTCTCCTTAAAATTTTTCTTTGGCTAGAATCTAGGATTCAACAGTTACATGGAGGCTTTGAAGATTAATTTTTGGACACTTAATTTCCCCTACAAAGTAGTGGCTAGAATCTCTTTCTTACGTCACTTTTATACTGGAAAAATGTCGAGCAACAGTCAAATAAAGTACTTCCTGTTTTGTATAAGTAAAAAGCAAATTGGACCAGCTATTTAGATGCAAAGATACATCTTAAGGATAATATATTGGAATAAATTGAGAGATTCTTAATAAGGGAAGAGAGGTTGCAGTTAATAGAAAGAGCATATAGAGACCCTGACTGTGGCTAATGTGCATAAAAAATTCAGCCTGTCAGATCCTCACTTTTCTAATTCAGTAATCTAAATAATTTATTTGACATTTTAGCTCAAGATGACCTTTCTTGGGAAAAAATTACTGTTTTAAACTTTTAGCAAGTGCAACCACTGCAGAGGAATGCTGTTGAAGTCTGCATTTTCCCAAATGAGTAAAGGTTAATCTTGTACAGCTCAAACACATTTTTGACCCTTTTAAACAAGTTCACAAAAGTCATTTAATTTTTTTAATATAATTTCAATTATATTGCAATATTTGTGTTAAATGAGCTTCCTCCCCTCCTCCTCTTTTTTGTCTGTTTCTCAGAAGCCATTACCCATGTGTTCTGATGGATTTAGGCAAAGGACTTATTTTGAATGACTAAAGGTGCCATTCTACCAAGTGTTACTTATAAAGTTCTATAAATCAAGTGAAAATACATGGTAGATTAATAGGTGAGTAGGTTAAAACAGCCACAAGTAATAGCAAAAAATGACTGTCCAGAGGTTCACAGTTCCCAGATTGGTCACTTGATTCAAGTAATCAGCCTCAGAGCTATGCCACAAAAAATGATCATGTCTGTCTGTCCCTGGATTCCCTTTCTCTTACTAAACAATCCTATATTTTGCAGAGGGCATTTCAATGGTTCTACTAAAGGACATTTAATGTAATTTTACTTGGCTATTTCTGATAATTTATCTAGCTTTCCGACAGGTCACTAAAAAAATCTTTCAATGTAAGGATTAATATACCCCCAATTGTACATAATAAAGGCTATAATTCTCTCAGGGTGTTCAGGTGACTTTATAGGGGTACATTATTTATTGACGAAAATGTGAATTTGCTAGAATGGCTGAAATATCACAAAGGTTTCAGAGCCTGTGCAAAATCTGCAGTGCAGCTGTCAGCTATGAGAAGACCTAAGAGTGACCAGCTATCAAAGAAATGGATGACCAGCCCTACTTAAACCTCTCATGGGACAAAAGTGCAGGGTTTAGTGCTGTGTTCAAATTAGATCTTTTTTCCCCACATTATTTTCCTCCCCTAATTTGCATAATTCGTGTGGTTTCAGATCATCATATTACTCATATTGGTGTGCAACTGGAGTAATTTCAGCGTAGTCAGTATAAAGCTAGTGAAAGTTTGATGTCAGAGGAGAAGCAGTACACTCATCTCTGCTGTGATATTCTCTCCTCGTGTCTCACTGATGTCAGTTAGTGCTTTCTTTTCTGACATAACAGTGGGGGTTTGATCTGATACGCCCGCACATACCAGTCAAAAACTGCTACAAAAACAGGGAGCTGAATGATCAGTGAGGCTTATGTTCCTAAGGCATTTTGGCAGTTTTAAAATCCAATGTAAATGTATTCAGCCTCTTACAGGCTTTCAGTATTATTAACTCTTAATTAACAGTACTGGGATTATCTATCTTACAGATAGTGTTAGAATTGCAGATGCAACTTAGTTTGCAGGAGTTTATGATGTCAGGTGTGATACTACATGGAAGACTCTGTATTTCTTCCAGGGACAGCCTGTCAATAAAAGTGGTGTGGCTGTTCTGGTATATCACTGGATAAACCTAGTGAACCCTTCAACCCTTGGTACCATGCTAAAGCATGGAAATCCAGTCAACATTGCTCTTCCACACATTCCAGTAAAAGGAAACACCAGGCAAAGCCACCCCAACACAGTACAAGGGTGAGTTTATCATAGCTCTGGCTAATTCGTGAACAGTTAGAACACTGCATATGCATCTATTACAGTTGCTCCATTAACCAGGAAAATGGAGACTGGATTTACATGGGAGCTAGCCCATGTAAGTGTTTACTTAAGGCATGCCCACTGGCTGCCTTAAGGCATCTAAGTTTACAGAAGGTGAGGTACAGTTACTGGATAGGCAGCACTTTATGCATTGCTTGTGTTCCTCTATCTCAGCCTTCTCAAGCAGATGACCAGAGTGCACAGCCTCATGCAGTGGAACGGTATGGGGCTGTAGTTTATGCAATTCATGTAGTGTCACATTGCGCCATATTTGGACGGCTTGCACTTTATCAAGATGTAAAATGTCATGGAAAAAGAGGAATAGTAAAATTCGCAGCTATTAGGCAGTGATCACTCCGCTGTTAAACTTCTCCCAAGAAAGAAAATCTTCCATTTCACAGTCTTATTCAGTGCTATTCAGTCTGAAAACTGATAAAAAGGGACTGATTTGGAGTAAATTAAATTGGACTAATAGGATTAAATTGAGAATTCAAAACAGAACATGTATTATTAACAGGAGAAAATGTTTTGAGCACTTTACTGGGTAAAGCTAACAAAAAGGAACTGTGAGCAGTAAGCTGCATACACTGCCTATGAATTTCAGTGCTGTTTGGCATGATTGCAAAGTGAGTGACTGTATGAAAGAACACTGGTATATTGGTTTTGGGAAAAGGGGAGTCCTTTTCCCCTTGGATCTCTTGCCAAAGCTGACCTGAAGGTGATGTCATTGATTACTAGGGGTTAGTCCTGTTACTTGTTCTGTTAATCTTGTACTAGCTTTGTGTCTTCCTTTCTGCATGTAAATAATGTATTATTTCCTAAACCAATGGGTAGTATTACATTGTATTAGAAGTCTCATTAAGATTTAAAGTGTCCATAAACGAACAGTAAGTCTCAGACAAGGTTTAAGTTTGAAGTTATTTGTTCTTTAATTTTAGAAATGTGTTTTTCACTCATGATTGAAGTATGACGCCACTGTAGCTCTCTGTTCCATGATTACCTTGATAAGAGCAGGGCTACTATTTTTTTTTCTCTGAGCTCTGACCGGGTTTTTTTTGTTATGTAAATTGTTATCCTGTAGTCCATAGGCTGAGATCTTAATGATTTCTGAGGACCTCGAGTCTGGATCTGAATTAGCAAAGATTAAATGCTTGTTCCTCTCATTACCAGTTCTCTATAACATCTAGATTTTTTGTGTTGCAAACCCATTGCTGTTTCATACAGTACCAAGGCTCTGGGAATGACTTCATAATAAAATTATAATGAAATTATGTTTAAATGTCCTTCCTTGTTTCTATCTTCATTATGCAAATTACATGTCTTAAAACTGTGTATTTATCACTTATAAGTTTGGCTAGTTCTCACATGACTTTTCTTGAAAGATGTTTCTAAACATCTTTTTTCCAGATTGATTTTCTTTACCATTATTTATTTCCTATGCACTTGTGATGACCATGAATTAAGTAAAAATGCCTTGGTGGTGATGTGGCAGATGGCGATGTTTATTCTGAAATTATTTAATAGATATCTCAGTAGTCTTCACAGGGAGAAAAAATACCAAGGTATATAAGGACTAGTCTGCAGTGCTTTTGGATACTGATGCTCAAGAACACTTCTTGGTATTTCTGTATCCATTTCATTCCTGTATCCAATTCATTTAGCTGTGCAACCAAGTTGCATTGAGGAAGATGGCATTATTCAACCTGTTTATTTCCAACACGCAATCTAAATATGGAATTCTCAACTGACCAACTGTTAGGTTCCATGCAGTGTTGGGACTCCTCCCTTCCCTAGAAGAGATAAAAAATGCAGATAAGGCCATTTGTCAATTGAAAAAATGAGAGCAAAATATTACCCCTTGGTACATGAACTCACAAGAAGGAAGCCAACAAATCTATTCTGTCTCACTGCACAAGAGGGAAGTATGTAGTCCTGGTTTGTAACAGGGACACCATGCATTTCTGAACATCCATTAAAATCTCCATTGTCCCTTAGGTGTAGCGCAGAGATATGACCTTACATTTGAGGGCAGCATAGTGCTCAAAGGTCTGGCATGAAGGACAGTTAGAAGCACAATAGATTGTTATCTGCTGCTCCCCAAATCATTTGGTTAAGGTCAAGAAGCTGCTAGTAAACATATAGTATAATTTCCTAAAAGGCATCTCATTCTTTATCCCACTGAATGGCACCGTGACACATAAAGGTCAACCTTAGTGACCATTAAACAAGCAGCTGCTTAAGACTGAAAAGCAAAACTGGTTTCCAGATGCAGCTGGGAAAAGGCTGTAACCAAGAACTGAACATTCCTGATGTCTAGGAAACACAGGGGCCTTAATCAGATGCTAAATCCCAATAGTGTGGGTTGAGCTACACGTTGTTAAGTCTGCATTGTATGTTTCAAACAGCTTATCATGTTAATATTGTATAATATTAAAAATGCTGTTCTGTGTTAAAATGGTCATAAAAGTGATAGGAGTCTGAAAATTGTGTCAGATCCAGCTTGTCATATGACTGTATCTCCTATAATGTGAAAATTCAACAAAAGAATATATTGTTGAATTTCCAGACACTGTGTTGTTCTTATGAAACTGTAGGAAAACTAATTTGTGGCACAAATTACCAGAATGTTCATAAGTAATATATTTGTGGAGTACAATAGGGGCATTCTTGCATTTTGCTCCTCATCGGTAAAGAGCATTGTCATAACATCTGTACTTGGTAAGGTGGATACTGCTGGTGTAAAATCTGAGTCCTTTTGCACAGCTCAAATTTAGGTAGTTATCCTGGCTACCTTGTTTAGGTAGCTGGCAACCATAGTTGAAAGAGAAGAGTTAATTAAAAGTACCCATCTTATAATTTCTACTAGAGTTTCAGACTAAGGACTCGTCTTTACCACGCAATATCAACAGCCATCCAACAGTCTGTGAAACCAGATGACTGAAATTTGTTGAACTCCTGGGGATTTTAGTCTAAAGATGATCTAAATACACACTAAAGGTAACTGTCATTAGTTAAAACTTTTGCCTCTCTGATACACACATGAGTCTATTTATCTGTGTTGTCACTAAGAAACAGGAATTGTTGAGCATTTTCTGTTTCTTATCTGTGATGGATGATAGCAGCTGGCGTATTTTTTGTTACGATCATCGCAACTTAAGAGTGTGGAGCACAAAACATTAACCTCAAGCCCTGCCTGAAAGTTATTTACAAGATACTTATACCTCTATACACTGTGGAAGTATCAAAAACCAATTTTTTTATCAGAAGGCTGAGTTGCGCTGCTGTGCATGAAAGAGAAAAAATTAGTCTGGATTTCAGCATCTTAAATGGAATTACCTAAAGTGTGAGAGATGGAATGAACCATGATCTATATAAAATAAACAGACAATGTGCAGATAACTAGAGAAAAGAATTTACAGTCTCTTACACCTACATCATGTTTAATTTCAGTCCATAGCAATGTCAAATTATTATAAACTGCTGACTTCCTAGAAAGCTGAGTGAAATAAATCTGATGACCTCTGTCCAGTTTACACTGCCAAAAAGTGTTTCTTTTTCCCGGAACTGACGCCAATTTTAGACACTCTGGTATCCTTCTTGGAAATCTCCTTGTGTCACAAACTGGAAAGAGCTGAACTGTCTAATAATATGTGAAAGTGCATCCTCCTTTTCTAGCCACCTTGATAGGAGTCTGTCTGTGACAAGTAAAAGGAAGCTTCCTGCCCAGGGATATTAATCTGACCTTTTTCCTCAGCTTTCAGGGGCTTTTTCTTACACTAAGTGCATAGCAGTCCCCATGTTCAAACCTAAATGATCTGCCTGGATATGTTTCATTCTTTCCTGGGAATTATCTTCTCATTATTTCCCTGTCATCCTTGCTCCTTCTTTCTTATTTAATGCAAGAACGGTGGGACGTATAGGTTCATATGAAGTTAATCTTAAGGCTGAAGTAAACTTTTGGCCTAAAATTCTCTTCCAAGAAGAGAAACACAAGGCTCAGATGTCTGCTTGGGCTTTTGTGCAACTGTAATAAATTATTCACTAATTTACTTGCAATCAGATTTTCTGATCTGCTATTTGATGGGTATCCCAGTAGGTAAAGAATAAGCACTGTATTCAAACTTGTTACAACAGGTCAGGAATCAAACATGATAATGATCACATGATTTCTATTAAATTGAAAAAGCTAGTACTCAATTGTGCTATACATTCCAAAATTCATTAAAACCGCTTAGGATGCAAACATTAAAATACCTGCCACCTACAGCTGATGCAAGCATTCTTTCTTTGAAGATTCTTGAGTGGGAAAGGAAATCCAGCAGGGTGAAATTTGTAGACAGGCTTAGAGATTGCTAAGGGATAAAAAAATCCAAAACTACAGACACAGACTTAGGCACACACCCTCCCAGTACCTTAATTTCATTTCCCTTTTTTTGGTTTGTTTGTTTTAATTCCCCTGTCTTTTCTTATATGGCTACTTGATTTGATTTGAGAGACAGAATTGCCTTCCAAGAAACCAATGTTTTTAAGCAAGAGTTGCATCAAACAAGAACATTCCTGAAAAAACTTCACTAGACAGCTTGTTCAGGTCCTCCCAAAAACTCGCCTAGGAGGTAGTGTGTGCTTACACTGCATTTTCTCCGGAAAAAAAAAAAAACAGGACAAGCACATGGCAAAAGCAACCAACCGACCAAAGCTTTGACACATATTTGGAGAATGGTTTTCACCTGGAGGCAATAGAAAGTGGTTTTAGACTGCAGGCATTTAGCCTGTTATTCTCTGTTATTCAGAAAGAAAGAGTAATATTTCTGGTCCACCCTGCAAGCTGCTTCTCCTCCACATGGCGCTCCTCCTTCCACACCAAATCCCCCTTCTCCTGCCAGTCACACTCTGCTTAAAAACAATTAGTTGTGGTTTGCTGTTTTATTTTATTTTTTCAGACAGAAAATGTACTGTTGTTCTGTACATGTTTTCTTGCTGTCATACTTTGCAGACGATTTTCTTCCTATTTTCGGAGGCCTGAATCTGCCTTTGGTCACACTATTTGCTCCTCTATGGTCACCTCTGAGAAGATTAACCCTTTCATTAAAAAAGCTTGGCCAGGGTCAAACTACCGCCTGGCTCTGGACTCTTACATCCCTTTGATCTCCCAGCTATGGAGAAATTATTAGCAAATTCTAAGCCTTCCCATGTGATTTGTTTTTGTAAATTTGTAGAAATTATTCCTAATCCTATTACGTGGCCGAGGGCAAACCTGCATTAAATATATGAGACTTTTTGTTATGTGGCAGATGGATAATAAAGGAATGCTGAATGCAGCCCATTCCAAGTTATGGGAATCTGGACACTTCATCAGCATTCACTTAATCCTCTGCCATGGCCTACGCCTTTGATGAATGCTCTCATTTATGACCACTGATGCCACTCACTTAATTTCAGAGAAGAAAAATAATACCTAGCTGTTAATGTGAATATTTGAGTTTATAGCTGTACAATGAATAATTGTGACATTATCAAGGGAACATCTTCTTATACATTATTCACTTGTATAGACCACATTAACCAGAGAGAGGAAACTTTCAGTTTTGCATCTTCCATCTTCTTTGGAAGGTAGGCATCATGCAGACAAAAGTCAGTGTCTTAACCCAAATTCTAGCTGACAGTCCGTATCAGCCCTCACTATATTTTGCTCATTGTGGTGCCAATCTCCTATCTCACCAATGACATTTTTTCAAAGAAAGAGTGGATTTCCTAGAGACTCTACCCCATGCAACTTCCATGGCTTTTTATTGAATGGGAAAATGTATCCCTCCTTTTTTGCTTTAATACTGTTGCCATTTAGCATGTCTGTAAATTTAAGCTTGAAATTAAGACAGCACACTGTTTTTGTTTGTACTTTATAAAAATATGTATATTAATTATATACTAATAATGTTCTTTCATGCATTTAAAAAATAAAACTTAAATTCATAAAAACCCTAAAATTCATAAAATGAAATCTTCAGAGTTTCTCATTCTTCAGCTTACAGCTTTCACACTCAGAACCACAAATATTAAGGTTTGTAAAATATATTAATTTATTTTGTAGTACTCTGTGTTTTCCTGAGGTAGGTGGGTTTTAAAAGGACATTTATAATACATGTGATCTCTCTTCAGGTTTCCTTATTTCACTGGAGAGAAAATGTGATTACAATCCTAATGTAAATATTATTTTTAATTGGAAATGCTTCCATGTTTTAAAGTGTATTTATTTACTTTTTTAAGTGTACAGCAGAATTTAAGAGTAGGAGTTTGCTATGTTTTTATCCTCCTTTCTGCAAGTGTGGTAATTTTAGTTGGTATTTAATGGTGCTAAAATTCTAAAAGTAGAACCCTGCTGTCCCTTTTAGTTTGCATGTATAAAATTCGGAGGTAAATTGAAGTTCTGGTAAATCATCAGTGTGAGAAATGTTTCTAGATATAGTAAACTGTAATAAAAAAAACAGTTAAACATCTTTTCCTGGTGGGAGTTTTCACACACTTAACTAATTTGCTTGAATCAACTAGAATATTCAACGGGAATAAAAATATGCAGTTTATTTATTTATAGTAAGTTTATTGATCACTACTTTAAAATGTAGCGTAGCAGCCTAACAGGACTGACTGCTCCGAAATGAATATTCATAAGGGTCCCGTGTGGAGTAGCTGCTTCACTTATCCTCTTCCCTACTGTCACCTACTTTAACACACATGCTGTACAAGGCACATGCAAGATTCTGCACACACGTTTTATTTTGTATGTAGAGAGGTGCCTATCAGAACACAGAGCACTGTCAAAGTGGAGGATTTTATTTGGAAAAGGGATTGTAATACCTTGTGCAATGTGTCCATATAATTATAAGGATCCGGGATCTATTTTTTAAGGTAGAAAGAAATTCAAAGTGTTCTGTGATTATTAAAATGATACAATGATGAAAGATTACAACTTAATTTTCTTCAGGGACAACAAGGCATGGCCTTAATTTAGCATCATAATGGGCTGAACTGAATTCTCACCTTCTTGCATCTCTACACTGATTTCAGATGCTTTTATTTCCCTCTCCCCCCCAGAACCACTAATCTATTCATTTCTGCAAAGTCATAGTATTATTTCTAAAATATTCTATTTACTTTTAGCCCAAGTTTTTAGTAAAAAAAATAAAATAAGGCATAGATTTACACAAGTAGAAAATAAGACTATCAAGCCTATTAACAGTGGCATTAATTAACAGCCTATTAATTCATGTTTTGGCGAAAATGTCTGCAATTCCAGTCAGATATTTTACTGGACATAAATAGCCCAAAAATTTAACTCCCCCCTAAAATTATAGCATAAACCATAATAAAAATTGTATTGAAGTACGCCTAAATTGAAACACAGAAATGGCAAAAAAATACACACAAATGGACTTTAAAGGTGGTGGATTGTTATATATTAATAGTCACTTAGATGTTTTGATTCATTCTTGGTATAAGTAATGGTCTTATAAGGCAATCTAGACTGGATTAAATTTTGGAATTTTTTCAGAATATATGGGGTTTGAGAACTAAAGTCACCATGTATTTTCCTCACCAGCATGACATCAATGGAAACCTGTAACATTTACCTGTGGTGGGGCCAACCTCTCTGGCAATAAATGTCAAAAAATCATCCTTTATTACTATAATAAGAATATAAAAAGCTTCATTATATATGATGCATTATCAGTATCTGGGGATTACTTGCTATAGCAGTAAAGGCTCTACTGAACAGCCAGATAGTGGTCAAACTCCTTGTTTGCTATTGAGTACAGATTACTCTAAGATCACATTGTTAAACTTAAAATGTATAAAACATCTTCCATAAAATATACGCTGGAGGTGATTATAAAAAAGAGCAGGGGCAATGTAAATATTTTTATTTGTTGTTATTAGTCCCTGTCATTCAGGCTGGCAGCTAGAACATTTTCTTTTTCAGAAAGTGCAGGGGAGTGTTTACATTCTTTTTTGCAAGGTGGCTGATACAGACTGGAAGGCTGTTCATTGAGCTTTTCCTTATGATTTTAATGCTCCTCTTACAGGGTCTCTTTGAAGAATTGTAAGTGAGTCTAAACAAAGCCCTCACTGAATGTAATATTACTGTAAACCAGTGCATTCTTTTCATATCTGGAATGAGAAAGTAATGAAAGCATGCTGGTGTCACAGCTCCAGTCTTGCAATCAGAGGGAACTCTCTTCAGTATAAAGCCTAAGTAGGAAAGAGAAGCTACAGAACCAAGAGAAATCTCACTATTCAAGGTACTGTCTGTTTATTACTGGGCACTGAAAGCAAAGTGAAATGGCCTCATGCCCACCTCTGTGGGTTTTGTGATCACAGAGTAATCCTCCAAACCCAAAGACTGAAATAAATGCTTTTACTGGAAAGTGAGACACACTTGCGGTTTCCTTCTCATGAGTCTGTTTTCCAGTGTGATTGTCTTCTAAGCATACAGCCTTTATCATGTGCAAGAAATTACACTTTGCTGTAATGTTGCCTTGCTAAAATATGCTAAGAAAGCTTTGAGCAATATTTACAAATAGTTTAAGTGTCATAACAATACACCCACTACTCAGGCTTCCATCGATTTTACTGTAATAAGAGTTGTAATAAAGGATACCACTTTTAAGTATTATGAAAGTATTCTGTATAAAGAAAGATAATTGGGAGAAAGATCCCTAAAACCTATATCAAAATCATTTTGCAAATTCTACAATCACGGCTGTCAGAAAAAGTAACCACAATCTCTCTTGTCTAAGAGGAATTATCTGGTTCTGTGCTGCTGCTTCTTGTCTTTATTTCTGTCCCACAGAAGTTGTAAATTTACTCAGAAAGATCAAAGCTCACCTACTGCCACAATTAAAAAGAAAAAAAAGAGCAGGTTGCTCTAAATAAATTTTAGTTATGCTGCTGAAAAGAGCAACAGCCTTCATTTTCTCTTTCAGGATAAAGTTCCATCCTACATATCAAGTGTTAAATTCTGCTGCCTGTTTTGTGAGTGTAAAGCTGGTGTAATTCCTCTGCCACAGAAAGAAGCCATTCAAATGAACATCAGTCCTAAAGATGGAAGACCCAGACCTTCCCCCAAGCATTTGAAATATCAAAGTAAGCATCACTCCAATATATTTATTAATACTTCTATTGCATCCAACTTAATATTCTTAAGACCTTCCTTAGGGAAACTAAGAAAAGCATTTGAAAACAAGCTAAGTCTTTTTTTTTCCTATCCACCTTGATTTTTATTTGCTATTTTTAGTGGAGTGTGGAATATGCCTGCTGAACTCGTCAGTAACAAGGGCCTGTTTCAACCTACTGGCATCAATGAGTGATATGGGATGAATTTTGCTTAGTTTTCTTCTAGCAGGTTACTATAGCTGTCGATCCACACCACTTAGGTCTTGACAGAAACATAATCATGTTATATGGGTATATACGGAATGAGTAGTTAAAGTATATTAGAAAACATATACGCTGAAGTGGATCATTATTTTCAGTCTACGAAGGCAAGGCACCAGCTGAAGGCTATTTCTCTAGTTGAAGCTTGGTGTTATTTGTTTAACCAAAAGGAAATATGGTGTAATCTAGAGAACTCATGCTCCACCTCCCAAACATATTGTCTGCATTTCTACTATAATGGATCTATGGATGCAGTGACTTCTTGAACCCTTTCTCTAAAGCCAAAAGTATTACTCATGAAAAGAAAAGCCTAACCACTCTGGCCACGCCAGTGTCAGGTTCTCAAGTCTGACACTGCCAAAATGCATTATATTCTAGCTGCATTTTTAGCATAGGAACTGGGGATAATATTTTAGGTGAAATCTAAATTAATTTACCCCACAGTCAAAATTCTTCCGAAGACCTATACGTATTTTCATATTAATAGCAACATTTAGATCTGCTGCCCTCCTACCATTACACTGATATATCTGTGGAGATTATTAATTTTTTGTTTTCTGGAAAAAGCAAGCAAACAAATGTTTTGTTTTACAAATTAGGTGTACAAGTAGGTTTACTTGCAGTTAGCATAAATTTCGAAAGGAAATAGCCCCTGCATTTAATAAGCAGCAGACAAGAATTGTCCAGAAAATTCCAGGGCAGAGTGTTTGCTCAGATGAGCTACAAAGCAAGCTGTGATGGAAGGGAACTTGTAGGTCCCTGTCTAGTATTAAATTTTCAGTCTTGATGTGATTGTATTATTTTATCTCTGTGAATTTAGCACATTTGATATATGGTTATAGCCCAATAAATGTAACAATAAATATCACATTTGTATTCAATTTCAGAGGTCTCCTTCCCTCCCTCACACCAGCAGCAATGGGTGTGATCTTATAAGGCTCTGACTGTAAATAATCTGGTTAAATACAAGGTTACTGATGCACTGACAATATAGGGAGTCACGGAGACTGTGGTAAGATTCAAGCCCCCAGATGTGTCTGCTTGCCTCAGTCAAAGCAGATGTATTTGATTCTGAAAAAGCAATGCATAATCTATTTTTGTTTGTTCAATAAAGGAACTGTATATTTACCATATCTTTAGGGATTACTTTTTATTGTTTTCAAGGAAATAATTTCAATGCTTACAAATTGTTGCATGACATTCCCTTGCACATTTTTAAAAATGATATGCAGGGAAAAATTTCTTGTTCTAATCTTTTTATTTAGAATAGAAAAGCTATGTGTAATCTAGGAGATGAAATATGATATCTTTATTAAAGAGGAACATTCTAGCTCTATTACACTTACAGGTCTGCCAGTATATCCATTAAGGAATCCATTTTTCAGACTTTTAACACTTGTCTGTATTCATACTGGAGAGAAACTTGGCACTCAGGTTTATAGCCCAGGAGCAATTTGTGCTGCTATTTACACATGTCTCTTGGTATTCATTTAAAAAAAATGTTTTTCTATTAAATGCCTGAAAACCGTTTGGTTATTTAAAATGCAAATGGGAACAATAATAAAAAGAACGCTGCTGACTGCTCTGAGTCCCATGCTGTAGTCTGATAATACTTCTGCCATATGAAGTTTATCATATTAAACTGTTTTAGAATGAGCTGAAAGTTAGGAGATGTGATATTTTTTGACATTAGAGAGCTTGTACGCCCATAAAAGAGCTGCATCTCTTTATCATTTAGCTAATATATATTTTTAAAATTGTGTATGCACCCATTTGTACATCATGATCCAAAGATCCTCATAAAGGTAAATTACAGAATTCACAGAATTACTAGGTTGGAAGAGACCGTAAAGATCATCGAGTCCAACCCATGCCCTAACACCTCAACTAAACCATGGCACTGAGTGCCACATCCAGTCTTCTTTTAAACACATCCAGGGATGGTGACTCCACCACCTCCCTGGGCAGACCATTCCAGAACTTTATCACCCTTTCCAGAAAAAACTTTTTGCTAATATCCAACCTACATTTCCCTTGGTGCAGCTTGAGACTGTGTCCTCTGGTTACTGCCCGAAGAAAGAGACCAACCCCCACCTGACTGCAACCACCTTTCAGGAAGTTGTAGAGAGTGATACAGTCACCCCTGACTCTCCTCCAGGCTAGCAAGTTCTATTAAAAAAGGCAAAACAGTAACCTATGAATTTATATAATACTGTGGTTTATTTCAGTATTGAACCTATTAATATCTGACATCTTAGCCTAATGCAGTAAATTCTAGTTATTTTAGGTTTTCTCTTAATTAATTCTAACTTAAAGTATTAAAAATTAAAATTAAAAAAAAAAATAATAACTATTCGTTATAAGTATGCCATTTTATCAGGTAAAATGTGGTTGACCCAAGGTAGGACAACCAACCTAAGTCACATCACATCTTCCAGTCTTACTGTCTGAATGTAAATTGAAAGGGATTTAGTGCAAATATACCTTTGCTTCTTTGTTTATAAATTTTCATTTTAAGTTGCTCTTCAGCTAGAAGTCCAGTTCTTCTGAAATTAAAATAACTATCACCACTTTATTGTCTGGACAGCGCTTTTACTAAGAAAGGCTGGACCAGGTGATCCTTAAGACCCCCTTCTGAGCTGGTATTCTATGATTCTATGATTTGTTCTGAAAAAAATCAGAAAAAAAGATCTTTATCCTCACTGGATGTAAGTTAAGAGTTCTGATGACTTTGTACTGTTTTCTATCAACTGCGAGATTATCCTGGGCTCATAATAAATACATTTAAAGTTCTTAAATAATTTGAGAAAGGTTGGAAGCACAGCATCTATAAACTATTGATATTAAACTTCATCATAAATAAAGTTCTATTCTTACTTCCTCATTTATCTTTTTTACAATAAATAAACTTAAAATGATAATTAGAATTTTAATAACTTCTTATCAGACTGGGTTTCTTAATTTTGTGTAAACTACTGTAGTCTGAGCTGGAAGCACTAAAGAAAATATTACAAAGAAATGGCATCCAAAGTCAAGTAGTCTTTTTACCTTCAGGTCACTTCAGATTTTAAGGGTCTAGAAAAGGCCCATCAAGCTCCATTTAGACTTCAGGAACAATTCCTTAAAGCATTTCTGTAAATAAAATTATTCATAGCATAGTGTTTCTTGTTCAATTTCGTAGTTGCTGTTCCTCAGTTAAGAAAAGTGTATAGGGAGTTTTTTCCAAGACTGTACTTTTCACTTCTGCAAACCTAATTTTTAGTCTTGGGTTCTGAAAAATCGGAGGCTATTTAGAATACAATAAAGAATAAAAATGTGATCAATTGTAAGAAGTATTTCTGTGAAGTCTGAACAAAGTGGGAATCAGAATTGCCGCCCCAAGTATTTAAATAAGCTATTACAAAAGGAGTGCTAGGAACCATTATATTCCATGATTTCTTGTGAATAATAGAAATGCTCTCTATCAAGTATTTTTACTTAAATGGAATAAATGTTTGAAACAGATGGTGTTCATCCATTGTAACCTTTCATGCCACTACTGTTGGTATTGTTATAACTTCATCTATTAAAAACATGCTTTGAAGCTATTAAAAATACTCTAAAACCTACAAAGAAGTGTAGTTTTAACCACCATACATTAGTATCTCCATCTTTTGGTAGTGTGTCATTTATGCTTTAATGACATCAGTGTAGAATTTCAGCATTCTTACACTAAAAATGCCTGTCATATACAAACAACATTATGGCACTTTCTGTATAATATGCCTATAGTAGTGCTATTATTTAATGGTTCGCTTTTATACTGCTGAAGTTTTAAAGGATAAATGTGCCTACATCATACACTAATTCTGGGGCTAGTAAATAGGAGTGCTTGCTACTAATGAGGTGACCAGACCTTCACCTCTAGTTATGATGGTCCAGTATCACTGAGATAGAAAAAAAGGGTCACATTTATGACTTTAGTAAGAGTAGAAGCAACCTCTGAGTGCCAGTTTATCAAACCTCCTGTTAATGTCTGGAGCTGTTTACTGGTGGAATGCAATCATATGCTGTAAGAATTTGGCTGAACAGGGCTGGATTTGCCCAATTTTCATTTAGGAGCATAGAGCTGTTCACTGTTCGGGCTTAATTCCAGCAGGCATCCCCACTCCTCTTACCGTATTACAAGGAACAACCAAATTAAGTATTTTCTTGAACTTTTATAGTTAAATTTAGGATGTCTGTCCTGTATGACCACACTGTGGTCAAATTTGCTGGTTAGACACAGGTGAGAATCTGACTCAAGTGGGGATCAACCAAGAATAAAGAGAGGAAAAATGTTTGTTTCCAGGCATATGGAACCATGCATGCCATTGCTGTTTTCATGCAGCAATACTACATGAAATAACAATAACATTGCTTGTAAGGGCACAGTTTATTGGATTTGGTGAGATCTACTATCCCAAATACATCTGCTTCTTGTTCATGTAAGATGAGCAATGTTTATGAATTCATGAAGAAATATTTCTTAGAATGTTCTGTAAGACTGAAATATCTGCAGTGACTTTCTGGATGGAAAATAGGCCAGTAGAAAGATTATTTTTGTGTGTTTAATTAGTGAACAAGTCAAAATATATACATTTTGTCTTTGTAGTACTGAGCATTTAATTTAGAATATTATTTTCTGATCTAAGATACAGTTTTATGAAAGTGGGTTTTTATACTGCATTACACATTACAAAAGCATTTATAATATTGTTTTTTAAATTTTTTTTCGATTATGTCTTCTCTTTCATATTCTGTACACTCACAGCTTGTATATTTTTTGAAAAAGTGAATTTACTCACTGAAATAGCGAAGTGGATTTTCAGATAAAACACGAGATACCTTGTCTGGCCACACATAACCTGTATATATCCTCTTCAAAAAGTAAAAGCTCTAATAAAATCTTGACAAGAGAATCTTTACCATTAAAACCTCCTATTACATTTATAACATATTAAATACAAAATATGTTTGAATTTAAATTGACTGGATGTGTGAGGAGTCTTTGGGCTATGCTGAAATTTGAGAAATGAAGGACAGGTGAATGTATCCCATCACAAGAGAATGTATCCTTTAATAATGACATCAGTTTCACAACCGCTAATGTAGCTCGAGTGTGGTAGGTTATTTAACTCCAATGAACCAAGCTTTCAAATCCAGTTAAATATCTCCTTGGCTTTCTTTTGGGAATGACATGGCATAGTCTTGGGAAAATGGAGCCCTTTTAATTCTGCTGACCTCTGTCACTGTTCGTATCCACCACATCCAGGTCAGTGCTGGCAACTGCTGCAGGAGTCCTTGTCACCGTGTTAGTTACCCAAATACCTGGTCCCAACTGCAGTCCATCTGCATATTACTACAGACTTCCATTCTTAAAAGAAAGTCTTAAAGCTGTTGCTTTAAGTCTTTAAGCTGTTGACATTAAAACTTACTCAGTTTTAATAAGGAGTATTAATTGGGATATATTTTCACCAATTCTAGGGTAATTTATTCTCATAAATGAGAGGATGATAGTTCACTAGTTAGCATGCAGAAAAACTCTTTTATTCATTTAGATTAATTAATATAATATGATAAAAGTGCAAGTCTGCCACTGTAAGAAATAATTTTATATGCATTTGGAAGAAGATGCTGGTTGTTCAGAGGAAGCAGATGCTTTAGCTGAGATGCTGGGATTCTGATCCCATGACACTTAAGAATAATTACTAACTACACATGCAACAGAAGCAGTAGCAATTTTGGTACATTTAAACCCCATTTTACCTGCAAACTTACTGGTCTTTAAGCTGAGGCATGTGGGATAATCAGGTGAATACAAGCCCTTCAGCTAAAATGTGTTGTTCAATACACACCTGTGAGTCTATTTGGAAAAGAAAGTCTGTCTTGTTTTGCTGCTAAGGCAGCCACAAAATGTCAAGATAATCTTAATTTATCCATTAAAAATGTAGGCCCATATTTAAGAGTCATCAGCAATAAAGGAAAATATACTGAATCATTTCAAGTGCATGCTAATCATTTAATGTAATAAATGGAGCAACTCTAATTATCTCCCGAGGAAATGATTTCACACTAAAACAATGGAAATGAAGAGGTTACTTTGGGAGCATTATACACAGCTGAAAATTACTCATCTGAATCTAGTGGATATTTCAAATAAACAGAAAGGATTGCTTATGCCTTTTCAGTAATCATTTAGTGCTATGAGAGAAAGAGAAAACAATGGCAAAGATATTTAGTAATTTGCACTCAGGCAGTGAGGCTTTCACAGGTACCGCTATACAACCAAGCACTGCTCCTTTTCACTGAGACACTGGTTAACACAAGATCAATGTCATAACTACAGGTTCAGAATGTAGTTGAAGGGTGAGCAAGAAAAGTAATATATTTGTGTATTATATTTGTTGATTTGAGTCTGCATTAGAATTTGTAGATTTGCAATTGATAATATCCATGAGCCTTTCCCTTCAGGTCTCTGCAACTCTTTATTTTTAAAGATATAAATAAAAATATTTATGATTTTTATTCCCAAACTAAATCCCATGAAAGCTTATTTTAGAAATTCAGCACATTTTTAGATNTGAATAAGATGTAAGAATTTCTCAGGGAGTGGGGTTAAAATTGAGTTTAATGATTCAGTCCATTCCCTCCCAGGGAACTGATTTCACTGCAAGCTAAAATGTTTTGTTAAATTATGTACTTCAGTTGCTTGGGTGTTATGTCTCTCTTGGAGAAGCACATGAAATGAGCACTATCCTCCTAGGCATTTTAAAAACACATCCACATTAAATAGAATATATATACAGTGGTTGAGCATACAGTCTTTTTAAACTAGATAACAAAATGATTTTGACTTGTTTTAAAATCTTTTTTCCTTAAATGGCTCTAAAGCTAAGACTAAAAGATAGATAATGTGGACTGAAAATTTTTCCCCTTGCTTTCAGTTTCGTGGAGAATAGCACATTATAGGTACTTCCCTTTGTGCAAGAATCACATTAAATGCCAGGAAAAATACATCTGGTTTGGATACATATTTAACAGCATGCTTTCCAGAACCATCAATTTGTCTTTATTAATACATCAAGTGCAGTTTGCTTAGAATGTTTGTCCATTCCACTGCTGTGCTACTACAGATATTATTACCTTATACTTATTACCAAAATTGGATAAGATAGAACGGAATACAGTTCTTCTCCATAGTGAGGGATATGACCTAGTTCAAGACAAATTAGTGCACACTGATTCTAGAAGCATAAATAGACGACTGCAAGTTTTTGAAGGTCTGCATTTATTCTGAAGCTGACAAAAGTATTTCACAAGAGACTAGACAATTGTTTTTTTATCATAAGATTACTGTTCATCATGTACAAGAAAACAATTGTTATCAGATATGAACTTAATTGGAATCAACTGTAGCAGTCTTTACAGGAATTTACCGAAATATCTGCCATTCAGAGCTGGCTTACCATAATATTCTCTGTGGAATAGTTGACCACAGGATTCTCATTCACAAACAGCCAGGTTAAACAGTTAAATGCTAGCAAATCCTGCATAGCCCTGTGGGAAATTTCACTTTAATCCCGAACTTATAAGAGGACAATCAAAGCCCAAAGCCTGGGTAACAAATCTGATCCTCTGTTGCAATCTGTGTCCTCATGGGAAGGAGAGAGATGCTCCCTGTACAAGCCTGAGATGGATAAATACCTAAATGATGAGATAGATGGGGAATGCAGAAGAAGCGTCTGGCTTCAGCCATTCGCTTCCAATTTCACATTACATTGTGAAAGGCAATTCTTGTGCAGCTTGGGAACAGCCAGTCCTGATTACTATAAGTTGAAGTGTGGCTTAAGGAATGATTAATGACAGTGTCAGGAGAAAACAAAGCACAATGAGAGTTATCTCTAATCCACCTGCTTGCAGATGCTATAGTAAGGGAATGAAAATGGCCCCGGCGAGCCCTGATAATAAAAAAATCAAAATAGAAAGGTGCAAAGCTGTAGATATGTATTAATCTGATATATAAAAACTAGGTCTTAGCTTGAATAAAGCATTAGGCATGAATGGAGCCCCATAGGTGATAGATATTAGAGCATAGTGGACTTCACATTGTCTGTTTTTTTTAAATCAAACAGAACTGTTCCCTTCAGTATTGCCTTTGACATTAATAGGTTGGTATTTGAAAAGTCACAGTTCACTAGATGAGCAGGCTTGTGAGTTCAAGCTCATTAAACAAAACCTCTTTTTGTTGTTTTAAAAAAAGTGACACCATACCACCACCTTGTGGCTTGATGATGCAGAGGCCCACGGAGGAGAGAGCTGCGTTCCCGGTTCCACACGCGCTGCAGTCAGATGAAGCACAGTTAAAATATCTCGTCTCCTTTCTTATCGAAAGGCAAAAAGCTCGCAAGCTGCTTCAGCAAGCACAAAAGCTCTGAAAGGCGGCCTGGCCGTTTCAAAGGGTTCTTGGCCAGTTTTCCAGATAGATTTGGTCTGATTCAAGACTGGGGCGATTGCAAAAGGAAGGGTAGTCACTTATCACAGCTATGACTGAATATGCACATTATGGTGATTTCTTTCAACTTGATTGCAGCTACCGAGCTTCTCTTCCTTCCTGATCTATCCATCTTCCTAAACTTCATATCCGCTGGGAAATCTTGCACAAGCTGCATAGTGAGCTGAGACCTGGGAAGATTCCCAGCACAGAGCTGTGAGACAGCCTCGCACGCTGCTCCGTGCTCGCTGGTGTTCATCAGACAGGGCACGTCCCTCCAGATGCGCACCACTGACAGCCTGCGCTCTGATATAGATTCCAGTGCTCACATGTGAGCTACTCACTTGCTTTGCAGGTTTCATCTACTGAAAAGTAGATTTTGCATCATTCTAGGGAGAATGCCACTGTGTCTTTTCATGAGGTAGAATTGTTAAAATTCTAGGCACACCATAAGGTTTCCTAAAACACTGAAGCTACCCAGGAATCTAAACATTTTTACTCTTGTTCAGGCACATGTTCTCCCTATGTCGCCAAGGATACTTTGAAAATTTAACCATCATCGTGTTAATCAGGAATATAAACAGAAACAGAATACTTCCTGAGGCCTGCTTCTCTGCCAGATTTAAAGGTATTGCCTCTTGTCAACAGGGAGGGAATTATTTGGCCCCACTGAGTTCAGATACATAAGTCTCATTGATTTAACTGAGTCAGGATTTCAATCCCAATGGGTTTTGCCCCCTCCTTTTCCTTAATATGACCAGCAACAAGTTAAATGTTAATTTATATTTCATGGAAGTATTTTAATATTGAAAAATCTAATGAAGATTTAGCACTTGGCTTTTAATGAGGCTGACATAACTGTAGAAAGAAAGCAAATACATTATTTTAATTGATATTAATTCATAAATGTTCCAGATTTATATATTAAACAAAAAAGAGTCTTGTCATACACTACAATTTATTGTGTATTCAACCATCATTTACTCAGAATCCTCTTTTTTTTTCCTCATATGAAGAATAGGATGGAAGCTGCCATGTAGAATTGTACAGCTGCTGCATATGCTATAAGTGCTGTGATCACATCACCCTTATTTTCTGATGACGCGCCTCAAGTCAATTCTATCCATGCGTCTTTGTCTCCACCTGACATCTCCTGCTATCATAACAATCATGCTGTATGGTTTGAAGCTTAAAGCTTTTGTATACTGTATTTTCTTAATAATGCCAGGGAGCCAGGCAGTTTCTATTCTATAAAGATACATTGTTTCAGGCAGCAAAGGGTCTCAGTTGAAAATTTTTTGATCAAGAATTGACACCAACAAAAATCAGGGGTGTTCAGCTAAAGTTTTGATTAGTCCATTTTATAATCTGGGGTGAAAAAATAGATTTGGATATATGTTTGGGTCCTGATCTCCTTTTCAGGCATTTGGGTCTCAAGATGTTTATTCAAGCTAAGGTTTGGAGTGGAACAAAGCAGAGGTTATGAATTAATTGGAAGTGGGTTTACCTGTGTAATAGTGCAGCTCAGGGGAATAATTTAGCCAAGGGAAAGTAGTGTTACAACTACAATGCTTTATATAATCATGAAGGATGTTTAGTGAAAATTTGAAAAGTAGTGTGTCAGTGTCATTAGGCAAACATTTTACCATGAAGATGTGATAGGTTAAAGCTAAATGCAAAAGCATTTAAGGGTTAATTTGTGCGTTCACGTCCCAGTATTGAAAAAATGAAGTTACCACTGTCAAATGCTTGTCTGAGATGCTTTTATACCAGTCTCATTCTCTGTTTTCTTCTTCTTTGCAATCAAAAGTTTCATTCCCTTCAACCTCATCCTCCCTTCCCATGACATTAGTTTCTCTCTTGATCCCGAGCAGCCTTCGGGAACCTGAAAGTTTTCCTTTAAAAAATTGCACTGAGCTTTCAAATGTCTCCTCAGAAGCATGCTACCTTTGGATGAAATTCCAGTCTTGATGCGTACTCTATTTTAGGTCTGTCTTCCTGCTTTCTTTACAATGTGTGCACCCAGGGATTTTCAAGCAGGATTCTGCTCTGAATGTAGAGTTCCTGAAAAACATTGAATCCTCGCATCACACCCTGTAAGATCTGAAAGAGCCGCATCTCAGCAGAGATTTACAGACTATCACAAAATGTATTTTAACAGAAGCTGAGAATCCTGGTACATAGTGTTAAAGGCAAGGGGTGAGAAAAGGTAGAGGATTAGAAGATCAAACTCCTTAAAAGAGAGTTCAGATTGGTTTTGAGCACCTGACAGAGATTTAAACCCTCTCTTTCCAAGCTGTTTTTGTGCAAACAGATTCATCTCTGAGTTGCTAGGAATGATGACTTCTTTTATTCAGAAAGCTCCCTAACCAGTTATTTCAAAAGATTTTAAGTGAGTGTTCTTTCTGGCCAAAAGTCATTCCACTCTCCTAAGCCAGAAACAAGCCAAAAGCAAGAATGAATAATTTACAAAGGGCAGCTGGTCTGGTTTTGCAAAATCAAACTAGTCTTGGCTCCAACCCACCTTCAGATCCAAAGCTAAGCCCTGCAGGTCATAACTATTTCTACACGGGTTTGCATATCTGCCTAAATTCCCCACCTTCTACTGTATGTGTACCTTGGGTAAGATATTCTTTTTCCTCTCACTTCCTACCCTTAAATTATGTAGTACTATTGATTCAATTATGTTATTTGTGATAATATGCCTGAAGGGTAGGTGAATATTGAGTGTACCCTGCAGAGGAGACTCGAATTAGCACCTGGGGGGAATTTAAAACGATGTTAAAATAGAGCTACACTCACTTCTTATAAAACAAAGTAGCATCCATATTACTTTCTTGTGTATAATTATGGAGTGTGCATACAGGTTTTGTAGTTTAATAGAAAGTCATGTGCTCACTGATGTCACCATCACAGGGAGCATTCTGAGGCAGGACATGATATGGTACTTCGCCTTTGGGTAAAAATCCTAGCAGCTGCTGTGAGGTAACGTCGAGATCCCTATCTAAACTGAATGCTAGGGTTGCTTTAAAAAAGATTTGAATATATTTCCGCTTTATCACGTAGTGACTTTTAAGCCATCTCCTTTGACATACACTAACCTGCAGCAAAATGAAGATTCCTTCTTAGAATTAGGCTGGACAATGGAATACCAAGTTCAGTTGTATTTACCTTAATTAACAATAATTCTAGTCATTTGTGTGGACACTGTTCCTGCTGTGGCTGCATAAAACAACAATAATGGAGCCATACAAATATTTGGAAACAGACTCATTCCTCTGCATTCAGTAGGTGCTCAAACTCAGCATATTTCAATTCTAATTGGAGTGCTGGTTCTTTGTAGTTTGAAGTTGCATGTGTGAGTGTTCTTGACAAAGTATATGCTACTGCAATACAGCCTTTAGAATTCTTTTGCAAGAATCCCAACACCAACAGCTGGTCCATATGCATTTGACAATAGACTGAATGTCTTGGCTAAATATGTGACTTCCTTTAGCAGTGCATCTACAACATAGACAGCAATCGTCAAGGAAGTGTCAGTATAAGGGCTGGTATATTCCTCAAGAGAATCACCTACACCAGTGTAAACACATTTGTGCTGATATCTTAGTCCATGTTGTAGCCTTTTGTAAGTTCAGGACATTTAAAAGAAGCTACATTTTTGAGGAATGAATTGAGGTGTGCAGTCTGGAAAAGAAAAGAAATAGAGCATATATTGAGGGTAGCTCAGATGCATTTAGCATCTGCAAACAAAAATCAGCATTCACTGAGATAAATAGATTTCCATGTGATGTTCCTTCTTTCTCTCTTTGTTAATCATGAAGCTTTTTTCCTTCTTTTTTTTTTTTTTCTAAAGCTAGTGGTAGATCTGCTCCTGGCAGTATGTTATGTTCAACCATTAGTTTATTTTTTAAGACTAAGAAGAGATATTTCTACATTATAAATTATTTATAAACATAAGAACAAAGGGAGGCTGTCAGGACTGCTGGTACTTTGAGAAAACAGGGGAAAAAAAAAGACGATGAATTTATGAAGAATACAATTTTATGAAGGAAGGAGGAGGGAGAAAGCAACTACTAATTATTAACATTCATCTGCAGACAAATCCTGAAAGAATAGGATTAGAGGGATACATTTACATCTGTCTGTCACAAAAAGAATTCTCATTAAAGGTTTACTAGACTGTCACAAAACTTCTAATGTTAAACTTGAGGGTCTCATGGGGGAGAGGAATATCTCACTTTTGGACCATTCAATGAAATGATATTAAAACCAAAAAAAAAAAAATTAAAAAGCAAATAAAAACTCTTGCATTTTTAGTAAGAGCTCCAGCTGAATCTGCTTAAGTGACACAAAAGTTGATGTGCCATAGAAAAAGTTTTACATGTCAGAACAAGTTTCAGTAGTTTATATTTACACAGCCATGTGTACTTTGAGACATGATATGACTGCCACAGCAATCACTTTGTGAATAGCATTCATCATCTGGACGCTTCTTTTCATCTATAAAAAGAAATCTGCAATAGGTTGCTTTGACAATTCAAGATGCTGAGCCACAGTTTCTTTGCTTTAAAGAAACAGACATTAAGGTTAAACACATTAAAAGTGCACAAAAATAAACACACTGTGTACGTACAATATGTTGACAATAGCAAACTTCAGTCTACTGTAGTTTTTGATCAAAGAGCTGAATCTGTGGAAAAGAAATCCTGAATCTAGCTAAAGCTGTCATTTTATTTTTCATAGCAAACTAATTTATATTGAGTACACATCACTGAGGAAAAATCTAGAACAGTTTTATATTACTTGAGCCATTGTATGTGCCTGTATTAGTAGGGTGCTCAGACACCTACTCTTAGGATCATGCATATCTTTTACTGGAACAGTATTCTAGTTAATTTGATTGTGGTTTATGAGCTGGTTTAATTAACACATGCAATGGCTTGCAAGGGAGAAAGTTTTCATCTTGAGCATTTTGTTAGAGGTAATCAAAATTAGCAAAGAAAAACATTAAAAATTCCTCTGGATCTGTTCCTTGCCATGAAAGCACGGTACTCTTCAGCGTATCAAACCAAAGCCAGGTTAAATCTTTGAGATACAGATATTCCAGTTAGAAAGTATTTCTTTTCAGATTTTGGGTCAGATTCAAAGGAGACTTAGAACTCTAAACCCTGATTTTCTACACATTTATTTTTCTAGGCACCAAGTGGAGAATATTCCCCAACATGTATTTTCAAACCTGATTGGTGATTATTAGTGACTACTTTTAGAAGAAAGAATTGAGACAGCATAAAACAACCTGATTTTCAGAGGCTAGTTCCAAAGGTCTGCTGAAGTTTCAGCTCTCTAGGTCTCTCAGCTTGGGTGCCCAAAACAGATGCATCCAAATGTAGGCCCATATGTTTGAGCATGTTGCACCACTATATATGCACTCCCTGGCACTGTTGAAAAGCATACATTCCCTGCAATCCTCCTACGCTCCTCCCTCTGTTCTCCTCCATTTAGGTCTGTGCACACAATCTAGATTTCAGGTAACCCAAATGAAAAAGTTCTCTTTATTCCTGCAGCTGAAAAATTAGATGGTCAAGTCTGGAGCCTACAGGGTAGCCCACCTTTCAGCATGTAAATCCCCTGAGCATGACAGAGTTGCTCACTTGCAAAGGGTACTGACACCGAAAGGAAATGTGAAAAACCTTGTAAAACAGGAGTTGTATAAGCAGTAATAATAAGGCATTTTATTCTGAATTTATCTAGAAGAACTAATAACAAGATATTTTACTGTAAAATTATCTATCTCTAAATTTTCCTACACTCAAAGCTTCCTTCACTGACTGTAACAGTGTAATCCACCTGAGCTATAAAAGTAACAAAGCAAAACTATCACTACACCTTTAGGAAATACCTTTTTATATTCTCAAATGACTTTTTAAAAATAAACTGAAAAACATACAGCCATGTCTAGCAGACAAACTTAAGCAACAGAAAAAAAACCAACAGTAAAAATGCCCAAGAAATATGAAATTAGAAATGTCAAAACCAATTGGATCTTATTCCCCTTTTCTAATCACATATCTTCCAGACTGCTCCTCTTTATAATCTTTATAATCTTTTGGAGTTCTTGCTTGATATTTTAGGGCAAATAACTCTGGTTTGATTGAATAAGTATTTAAGGGGTACAACTATTTTCTTTCTTGTGTTCCCTGTCATGCAGTCAATTATCACTAATCATATTCCAAAGAATAGAAAATATGAACAATCATTTAATAGGGGATTAAATTTCTCATTTTTACAGTTGAGTATGGCTTTCCCTTATTCATAAAGCAGGCATTGGAAGGCAATTAAAGAAGTAAATGGTGAGACATTTAAATATCTACACTAAACCAACAGTTGAATATTTACTGTGCACATGTTTTCTAAGATATATACACATTTTTACATATTAAAGGCAAGTGGAAAATAAAATCCTTGGGTTTTTTATCTTATTTTTTGGTCTTTGAATTAAGTGGTTTTTATTTTTGCATCCAAAATTAATGTCTCTGCAAAGGATAACTACATGCAATACCTTTACAATGTCCTGATAGACCAGAATTGGTGAAAAGCTACTTATAACTGAGGACTTCTGTTAAATGCAAATTATTCTAGTTAATGTATATATATAATTTAAAAATTGCACTCTTGTAGCTTGGTAATATTTGCTACTATACATTGTTGCAAATAAAATTGTTGCAGTTCAATAATTTTTGTTATGACTTAAAGAAGTTTATTATTCAAGTGTTCTTAATTTTAGAAAATAGAAAAATATGTAGCATAGACAGGTAGGTAAAAAGATAATTGCTGAAACTCATCAAACACACAACTCTCAGAGAACAGTTACTGAACCATATCAAAGTTTGGAATCTGACCGAAGAAAGATTAGTGTGGGAGTGCTTGTGCCTAATTCCTCCTCTGAAATGAGGCCTTTGCTATCTCTGTGCAAGGGGAAGATATGCACCTCTAGAACTTCCTTTCTGTTTGCCAGCTCAAACTTATGGGCACCTCACATGGCCTTTCATGTATAAGCCTGACTCCACAGCAGTGCTAACTGCAATTACATGCAGATCTGCTGCCTCCAGACAGTCCACTCTTCTCTGCTAAGAAGAAGTCTGTGCAGCTGTGATGCTCAGTCACCTCTTCTGTATCTTGGCACCAATTACTTCTAGGAAATTTTATTGCAAATTTCATAAACTGCATGTTTGCTCTTCTTGTTCTGTGATTTACATTATTTTTTGTGGATATGTGAATATATTGAAACGTTGTTTTTCCTTAGAAGTAGTTGTAAAAATTTTGAATGTTATATTTCATTGTATAGCGACAGACTTTCTATTTCTGCTTAGTATGCTGTAAAGTGGGAGAAGATTTTTAAAATATTGTTGGAAAGTAATCCAAATTCCAGCAGTTTCCTGGACTTTATACTGAGAGCCTTAGGTGCCCTCTTTTGGTATACTGCAGGAATTGCAGGCAGGCTTTTTAAAAAATATATATCTTTTCTGGAAGCACGAATTTTCACTTATAGGAATCCTGTGTTGAATGTTATACAAATGAAATTTGCACACAAAAAAATTGTATTTCATATGACGTCCTATTACATGTTTTGGTTCAGTATTATTATTGCATGTACAGACATACTTTGACATTAAATTCTCAAAACATTGGGCTTTGATTTTGATGCCTCAAGAAGCAATTATACTTAAAGGGAATTTTAAGTATATGCATATGGAATGCATATGCACAGGGAAAGAAGAACTCTAGTTCACAGAATATTTTCTACTGAACTGAATATTGTAGTTATATCACACTGTCTCTATGGCTTTCAGTGGCATGGAGACTCACGTAACACTAGCTAAGTTCTAGTTCCAACATCTACAATGCAGTAAAAGGTCAAATTCATTTCTTTCATATGTTATATACAGTTACAAATGTGGAGATTGTGCAAGTTTAGCTGATATGTCTGTGTTGGGCCATCTTGCTTTATGTAATATTCCATCCAGGTCACTGTCTAGACTAGATACTTTAATCTGTGCAAATTTCCTTTGTACTGGTTCTCTTTGGTTTTAGTTTGGGTCCTTAGTCTGTTAAAACAATTCTCAAAAACAAAAGAATATGTCTTCTCAACTCCTCTTCCTCCATAACACTTCCTATTATGATAATTTGAAATAAATTCAGAGTAATTGATAGTAGTTAACTCCAAATTTGTGCTGAGTGAATCTCAGACGTAGTTAACAAAGCAGTTAATTTCAGTTTTAAGTAATGTTTAAGTAATGTTTTCTATCAAGTTCAATAAGAAATTCAGTAGAAATTGTTGATTTAGAGGACATCAGTAGGGCAATTGTCTTTTCTTTAAATTTTACCTTTCAGCTAAAGGAACACTGCCACTGCAGGAAAGAACAGGTGTAATGAAAGTACATGCTCAACAAAAATAGTAAGAAACATGAGTTTTGTACTGGGTCTTAGACATTCTCCATAGATAGTCTTATATTCTTCTACAGAAGTCAGCCTCTGTTTCTTCAATCACATCAGCACTGATGCAGAGATAGATGATTCAACCTGAGCAGATGGTCCTGTGGAGTAGCAATTTCTGTTCTTGTGAGGGATGTTTGAATCAAAAATCTTTTTCAAACAGGTATGAACATTCTAGTATGAAGTGAATATGGCTCACAACATCTGTTTGCAGCCCTTCCTCATAAAAGAAATGGTCTTTGTATCTGCTTATTGCTGTTGGTATTATCTCTAAAAGCATGAGCTGCAATTTTACCTGGAACTAGCTGAACATCAGTGGAATATGAATGACTCTAACTTTACAGACGTACATCAGTACTAGCTTTATGTGCACAGTGAGGGCAACAGGGCACATTGTCACATCAATTTTTAATCAGGATTCTCCAATTAAATCAATGGACTGTACTGTTTAAAAGTCAATAATACAGTAAAACTTGGTACTTGGCTCAAATCGACAGATTTAGAGGATAGCCAAATTCAAGATGACTGTAACATAAATAATGGAAGTTGGTTGCTTTCAAGTGCTTTCAATCATTTAGCTCATTCTAAAATGCAAAGTTACAAACTGCACATCTGATGATGCAGTTAGACTCCATTTGTAAATACATTTCCTATAATGTGGGATGTGATGTATTATTCATAATATAATGAAGAGCCAGGTAGTATGGAGCAAAAAAAAAAAGGCAGAGTTTCGTAAGCAGGTAGGAGACAGAGGAGCAATTCGTAATATCATTGTTAGCTAAACAAGAAGTATGATATTAGATTAGATTAGATTAGATTAGATTACATTCTCTATTCTCAACCGAGTTCAGCTCTTGAAAATGACAGTAACAGGAATATTTTCCTGCAGACCAAGAACAACATTATTCAGCCACTAACTGTGAAGACAAAAAAAATGGAAAAAAAAAGTGGTCCCGAGTTTTAGTGTGTCTAACATCAACTGAAAAATTATTAAGCATATATGTTTTCATTGTTTCTTTCATTTAGTCATTCAGGATTATAATCCCATTTCTCTTTAGGTTTTTTTAAAGGACAACTTCCTGTGAAGAAGACCATGAAGTTGTTCAGAATAATCTGTATTTATCTGTAAATTATTGCCCTGAAATGAGGAATAATCTAGAATCCACAACTTAAAACTAGGTGAACTGGATATATTTCCTTCTATATTTCCATAGTTACCAGTTCAGAGACCTGACTCATTTGATCCCACAGATAGAAGCACATTGCAAATTTTCCTGAGTGTCTGCAAAAATGACAGGGGTTGGGGGTAAAATCTGCTGATTTTGTGACGACTAGCTAAACTTATATTCACTCTTTTGGAAACAGTATTAGTTTTATCTACACTGGTTGATTTTCTCAAAAGACCAAGTCATGATTAGTACAGAGTGTGTAGCTGTAACACCCTTACTTCTTGCCCTTTGCAATTAATTTAGCAGTGCTGGCTACTCCAAAAATTCAAAAGTCTCGATGAGTCACTCACAAAATTGAGAATTACATTTACACTGCATTTGGAGGGTTATTTATCCTCTTGTTCAAAGTTTTAAGACTTCATATTCTCAATCTATTTTGGCAACTGTGAAGTGTAAAAAATTTTTGTTGGAGTGAATAAAAGTCAAGAATCTCATTTAAGTCACAATTTCAGACTTTTTGTTAAAAAATCAGACTTTTTGTTAAAATAATAAAATGAAATTTTGATTTTGGTGAAGTCCAGGAGGATTTTGACACTAAAGTCTCACGCGACAAGATCACCCATCAGAATTGTGAGGAATTTACAAAACTGGAAAAACTGACTGAAGATAAAAGTTTGGGGTTAAAGGCAGGAATTAGTTGCCGTACTCTGTGGTTTCTATTACTCTGTTGTCAGCACTGAAGCATAGGGTTCTTGGGGTCCAGTAATGTGTTTCAGTGAATTACTGATAAAGACCAGAATTCTCATCTGGTGTAAATTCTAAAGACACCAATAGATTTACGTAGAGGTGAGAGTGTCTTTGAGAGTGAATATGTATTTGTTATATAGCACTAGGATGGAAAAATAATTTGCCTTGTATTGAAAATTTTGTAGTCAGGCAAGAGAATGATGTACCAAAATACCTGACTTGAGGGTTCATCCAAGGGGGACTACAGGTTTTGCACATCCTAACAAAGGATGCTGCAGTAGTGTGCAGCAGGGATTATAAAGAATATGATGACAAGAAGGAGGGAGGGACACTTAAGAGGACACAGAAGGACTCAATACTCTGGATTTGTTATTTTTATTTCATAACGATAAGACAGCAAGAGAATATTGTACTTTGTATTCTGTGAAGTCAAGAAAGGGAACAGTGCAATACAAGCTAAGAAGGAAAATGATGGAAGTGAGATGGCATCAGTCACATTTACATCACACTGACTCTATCAGGTTTGATGGTATTATAATGCAACAGCATCCATTTGTGACTCTGTCATGGATCAGAGCTTCAGAGATCCCCAGTACTCAGCAATACTGTCTCAGTAGTCCCAGTTTAGATTTCACATGCTCAACAGAAACCATGTATCCAAAGTTTTTCTGATGTCATAGTGCCCCTACACCTTTACCAGCTTATCTTACATATTTTACATTATTTGATACATCCTACTTATGTCTTAGTCCCTGGTCTTTCCACGTTTGATTTCCATTCTTTCCTGTCCATGGATTTCTGAGCCTCCAATTCATCCTGTAGGCCTTCCCCATTCTTCTAACTAACTCTCTAATCTATTCTAGCCAAATTTCCTCTGTGATGAGATGCAAAGTCATTCTGTGGAATCAGAATGTTTTTTGCATGGGTTTCATAAAGACATGGGGTGTACATATCAGATGTCCATTTCTAGAAAACTATGTTGTAACTAGGAATGAACAATTCTGAGAAAATACAGATGTGTGGTAGTTATAGCTTAGAAATTATGGCTTTGTTACAAACCCTTATTTCAGCAAAGATTTAATCATTTTAGTCCCTTCATATATCCCTATAGCAAATTAGTACAGTGATTTGAATACTCTTGTTCCATAATTAGTATTGCTTCAGACCTCAATATCAATTCTGCTTCCCAGACTCCACAGCAGTCATGACTCATTCCCATCACTATGATGCCATTTCAGATCAAAACCAGCAGAGTCATAGACAACCTCCTAGTGGTTTGGCTTTTGATAAGATGTGAGAAACCCACATTCTTTGATTTTAATTAAGGGTAGGAGAGTTTTGAACTCTCATACAGCAGATTGTAGATTCCAGCCACTGGGAAGGTTGTTACAGGTTTCCTTGATATGGGGAAAATTCTTGAAATCTCAAACATTTTAACAGGCTGAGAAAATTGTTTTCCACTCAGTTTTAATTAGATCATAGGCTCAATGGAAATTGTAATAATTTCTGACTTTGAAAAATGTGATGTCTCATTGGCTTGAACAGTTAATCAATGATTGAATTCACTCAATAGAAGTTTACTTAAGAAACCAGAAAACAGATGTTAAGTCTCATTCATTTTGCTATATGGGCTCAGAGAGGTAATTACTACCATGACTTGGAAATCCTGATCTTTGATAAGTGAATTAAGTTCCTGTGAGTACATACTGTGTGTGATGAAAAGTCCAGGAGTTGCGAGTTACACATTCAGGAGCTGACCTAAGGGAGCATTTCAAGATTTTTGAAATTCCTCCTGGGGTGAAAGATTATTCACAGCTCTAGCCAGTTAAGTATTTCTTGANAAAAGCCCCTTTTGCATAGAATCAAAGTGGAGATGTTGTAAAAATTAAGAGAAAAACAATCACGTGGTGTTAAGACAAATTACCAAAACTATTTCTGGATCTTTAACTGTCTTTATAATAACCTTCTGCTTGCATAGTCAGCAATTTTACTTTCAAAATATGAGATTGGAGTTTACAGTAGGCATTCATGTGTAAACACAAAAGAGTATAAAAATATTAAAAATAATTATTTCTATATATGAACTCTTTTCTTCAGCACATCTTTTGACAAATGGTGCTAATGCAATATACGTCAGGAAAGATCTTCCAGGAAAAGGGAAAAGGAAATCTTGTTTAGAAAGGAATTTCCTTTGTTACAAATCTGAATTTAACAGAAAAGTAACTAATTTGATGTCTTTAAAAAAAAAAATCAAGGTTTATGAATGTTGATGTGGAAGAAATCTTTTGTCAGTCTAGAAACTGGTCTTTGCTTTATTTGCATCTTTAAAAGTTATTGAAAGGTTATTATTAGTAGGTGGTTTTTTTAATATACCAGTTAAATTCAGGTCCTGCTTGACAATTCCAATGATGTATGAGACACAATAGCTGCTATGATTCTTTTCCTCTTCTGAGCACTTCTCAAAGAGGCTTGAAAAGAGGGGAAAACTGTATTTTTAGCACTCCAGTGAGTAGACCAATTGAGTAAGAAATTGCTTTTACACAGTGTTTTTTTTAAGCCTAAATGTGATCTAAGCCATAATATTAGTTAAAAGACTTTCATTTGTATTGGAAGGAATTCAGAATCTAGGTAA
Source organism: Ploceus nigricollis (assembly GCA_013399945.1). NCBI lineage: Eukaryota > Metazoa > Chordata > Aves > Passeriformes > Ploceidae > Ploceus > Ploceus nigricollis. The sequence goes on from VXBC01010531.1 coordinate 311,331, forward strand.
TCCCCAGTAACTTCGAATGACTTCCTGATTAAGCACTAAGTTTTCATTAAGTCAACTACCACTTAATCTTGTTTATAGAGACAGTCTTCTGATCCTTTTGGAATGTCAAGTAAAAGGACATTGTCCAGAGTCTTAAGTTATTCTGAGATGAGTAGACTCAAAGAATTACACTGTGATATTTGGCAAATCCTGCGACCTTCTTAACTCTTTCATTGCTTTGGGATATTTTATTTTCCTCCAGAAAAGTACATGTAGCTCACTCACTGAAATACTACTTCATTTATGAATATGGCGCAGACGGAATTATAGCACGAGATACGTAACCTTTGTCACCCCTCCAAAGATGAATTTGCTTTCAGAGAGGAAGTTGATGTAGACTTTATCACGTGGTAAAACACCTCTGCGTGAGGATAGTAAGCCAGGAAAGGCTGTTGTACATCAAGTGGTCTGAAACGGCTCTTCGGTTCCTCTCCTGACACTTCATTGTTTTATTTTGTTCCTTTGATGAAGATTCAAAAGATTAAATGCTTACAATATCTTGCTAAAAAAATTCAGTCCAGAGTCTAGGCAAAAAGTTGTCCAAAATGTTAATATTGGCTTATATCACCATACATTGAAATAGTACAGTTTGAGAATGTAAAAAGGAGATGTGTTTTTTGTCACATGTCTGATATCTTATATGTCATTAAAACATAAAGAGCCTTGCAACAGAATGGAACAAAAAATATATAATCTATCTGATGAATAGTCTTTTTCCTTATTAGTGCATTGATCTTTACTATATAAAGTGACACAATAATTTATGTGATAATCCAGTAATTTCACAGATTTTATCTTAATTTTCTTTTGTATCTCTATACTTGAATCACAGATTTCTGTAAATATTCAGTATTTTCTATCCATACCCTTTTTTCACTTAGGAGTTAGTGATCAAAGTGACATATAACTGGGTGGCTGTGATCAAACACACCCAGCTGAGATGGTTCCAGTCAGGTCCTGCAAAGATGGTCTTGCAGGTTCTTAAGACAAATCTTGTAATTAAGAGTTAACGGTACAGAGATTGTAAGGAAAGTGTCTGCAAAGTGAATGCTGCTTTTTAAAGAGGAATGACCTTTTACTGCTAGAGAAGCCACACTGCAGGGATGGTGATTTCTGCAGTGATCTATCTGTGCTGCTTCTCGTCACAAAAGCTCAGATTTGGAATGTTAAAGAGGTTCCTATGGTAATTTTTGTGTTTTGACTGGCATTTGCTGCAAATAAAGTGACTGGATAAACCTGAAAGAGAGAGAATAAAGATTTCCCACCTAATTCCTTCCAGCCCAGGGAACATTCAATAAATTGAAAAGCCAAGAACCAGGAACTTTTACCCTAGTGCTTTACAAAAACTTTTGCTAATGGTTTGATATATTCAATACCTGCCTCTGTGCCATACAATGCTGAAAGCTTTTGCACAACTGAGGTAACCTCATTTGCCATCACAATAGATGCAGTCTTCCTCCAACCCACACTGATACAATCAATCTTCCAAGAGTCAGTAAAAGAGTGATAGTCTCCTCATTATTATCTCATATTGCATGTTGCCTGTCCCTCAGCTCTCTCAACTAAATTATTTATATGAGGATGCCAGGATAGTTCCATTAAGTAACTTGTTCTAAGGGAGCAACAGATGCTCTAGCACAAGAGTGCCCACTTGGCAGATCTGAGGACATGGATAATCAGGGCAGGGCAGTGATAATCAGGTGGGAATGGCCATTTCTTTTTCTAGCAGAGAATATATTACAAGCTTCTCTGTCATTCTTATAAAGTCTAGGCTACACAAGAAGTGTAACTGCCATCGATTCCACAACAAAAATCTGTCTCTTTAAATCAAATATTGGGGATTTATCATTTAGAGATGCTTAGCTCAGGCACCACATGTGAACCGAACATGAGCACTGTGACATTTAGCTGTGCTGTCTGTAGCCACTAAACTTCAACCTGACATGAGCAGAAACCAAAACACTGAACCATTCCACTGCTGTCACCCATGGAGTGATTGGCAGAGAATGGACTTGGTTTTCTGCAGGCTTGCTGCTCCTGCAGTCCTCCTCAGCATACTTCAGATTTGTAGGTAAAGCAGAAGAGGTTAACAGTATAAACTTGGGGGATTTGGACTACAATATATAAAAATTGAGTTAGGGTCTTTAAGTTATCAGAATAACTGGGGCTGAGGTGGCATCATCTGCTTCAGTAATATTATTCAGTACTTTTCAATGCAAAGACTCAAAGAGACATAGATCTAGTAGACAAGGTATAACAAGGCAGTACCAAAGACAGAAATTGTCCAGTCACTAATTGATGGGCTGATAAGCATCTACCAGGTATGACATTAGAAAGACACAACCTGGATTTTGCAGCTGAGGAGGAGGAGGAAAAAACAAGATGACCATGAGGATCTCTGATATTTGAGAGGGTCTTCTGAGACTATGCAGAATTCATGCAAGAAAGTTTAAGGGAAAGTTTAAGGTCTAGGGAGAAACAAAGGGTGGAATAGACCAAAGAGGTATAAAAGGGGACTGCCACGTGAAAATTGTTGCTGCTCTGTTAGTCTGTCCTTTAAAAAGTATTAAATACTTTTTAAACTATCTCTCTGTTTAGTAGCACTCTGTGCCCTGTGAGTGTGTGTGTGCTGTAAGGGCTAAGTGGCAGTTACTGGTGAAACAGACTTTAGAGTGGATTTGGTGACAGCAACTGAAGTCAGTGTAGGTGCCCCTCACCTCTGCTGCCAGCAGCCAGAGCCAGTCAGAACCTCAGCGCAAGTGTTTGAGGAATGTTTGGACAGTGGTCTCAGGCACATGGTTCCTGTGCAGGGCCAGAAGTTGGACTTTGATGATCTTTGTGGGTCCCTTCCAACTCAGGATATACTATGAGTTTATGATTCTAACTTCTGAGATGGAAACCATGCATCCGAAGCACCAGCTACTGCAGGAAACAGCATGAGTGAAGTGGCTTAGCATCTGGCCTGAAGAAGATATCTCATCTGCAGAAACTGTAATCAAAAACCCTAGGCTTACAGATGGATACTTTCAAGTATATCTATAGATGTTCAGATATTGACATGATTTCCTTGACTTTAAGATCAGAACACAGGACACAAGAAAACTAGAAATTCACAAGAAAAAAAAAAATCTTGTGATTTGTAATTGCCATTACAAGATGGAAAATGGAGATTTTGGAAAGAGTTCATCATTTAAGTGAAGTAATATTTTTGGGTATTTTAAGGGGCCATTAAAAAAGTGTCATTCTAAAGTTACTAGATTTTAAAATTATTAGATCTTAAAGCAGAACAAAAAACATCGTATACATAAATGTGCTGTGCGTAGGGGAAAATATCTTGCTTTCAGGGAGATTAGAGTAATAAACAAAACAATTTAATTACATCTTTTCTGCAATAATTTAAATAAAAGTTTGGAAATAATATTTATGTTTTAAAAACATAAATATTATTTAAATATTATACCTCTATGTAATACTTCTAAATATTGACTAATGAAGTATTAAACTCAGGAGAATACAGCTGTTTATGTCATCACAGTGTTCATTTGAATGAGATCACAATATATGTATCTAGAAGGGCATTAATTAGGCAGCATGTAATAGTTTACAAGACCTGCTAATATATGGGACTTCTGGGAGCTTTTTCAGATTGCAGCAATTGATTTTGTCACAGAGCCAAAATGTGGAGAAGAGTTGTAATATTTTTTTCCTCTTCCCGAATCATACCTGATAAATCTAGTGGTGGCCTCTCTTTTCTTACCCCCTGTTCAAATTAAACCTTAATTGCTCTGGCATCAAGGTCAGGCAACTTGGCTAGCTCTGAAAGATATCAGCTGTTTTTCTCATCCTTGCTGAACCTCTTTTAGACAAATTTTGCATTGTTTTTTGTGTCAGTTTTATCGTGGAACATCGTGCTGCCATCTGGAAAGAAAAACACCATGGTACAGGAGCAGCTGGTGAATGAGAATGGCCAAATAAATATTGGCACTCACTCTGCCATTAGGTGAGATAAGAGGATTGAGGCCATGCCAAAAGAGACAGCCCAAACTGCTGCCATTATCCTTCACTGTCCCCTTTCCCCTTATCTCTATTTCAAAACACAGCTATCATTCATTTTAGAGGAGGGAAACCAAACCTATCAGGTGTTGGACATACCCTCCTGAAGCCTGGAAAACAGAGATATCCATGGTGAAAAGCATCTTGCAAATTGGCTGAATGACTGGATACTGTTATTCCTTTGGAAAAATAACAAGAACATTTCATATTTCTGTAATGATTCCTGTCATAGGAGCTCAAAATGCTTTAGATGTAAATTAGTTCTGTAGGTACTTTGAGACTGGGTAAGGACATATTAGCTTTATTTTCATGCGCAGGGAAGTTGAAATGCAAAGAAATAAATACCTGATTTGATAGATATGGGTTAAGTACGGAGTTTGTGTTAATGCCAGGAATAAACTGATTGTAAATTGCTTTGAATTTTTACATATCAACAGACAATTTTCCTTCCAGAGACTTGAGGCTAGAGCAGAGATTTAGGGAGACTATGGACATACCTGACCTTAACCTCCAGAAATGCAAAGCATAATCACAGAATCATAGAATACCACATTGGAAGGGACCTCAAGAATCATCTGGTCCAACCTTACTTGGTAAAAGAACTGTCTAGACAAGATGCCTTGTCTAGCCAAATCTTAAAATGCTGGGGAATCCACTCCTTCTCTTGGGAGATTATTCCAATGGCTTTTTGTTCTCATTGTGAAAAGTCTTTTTCTTGGGTTCATCAGAATGTCCCCAGGAGTAACTTGTACCAATTATCCCTTGTCATTTCTGTGTGGCTCCTTTTATGAAAGAGAGTCTCCATCTTCTATGTAGTCACCCTTCTAGTACTGGAACACAGTGATGAGGTGTCCCCTAAGGCTTCTTTTCTCAAGGCTGAACAAACCCAGTTCTCTCCATTCCTCATATGGCAAGCTTCCCTGTCCTTGGATCATCTTGGCCCTTCTCTGAACTCTCTCCAGCCTGTCCACGGTGTTTTTGCATAGTGGGCCCCAAAGCTGCATGCAACATTTCAGGCGTGGAGGAGAGTGGGATAGTGGCTTCTTTACCTCTGCTGGTGATGCCTTTATTGATGCAAGCCAGCATCCAGTTGCCTTTCTTTGCTGCAGCAGCACACTGTTCACTCACAGTGAGCTTGCTGCCCACTAGGACCTCCAGGCCCTTTTCCAGAGAGCTGCTCCCTAACCCAGTAGATCCCAGCCTGTGCTAAACTCCTCTATTACGTTTTCCCATGTGCCAGAACTCACATTTCTCCTTGTTAAAGTTCTCAAGGTTCTTGGTAGCCCACTGTTTCAGCCTACCCAGGTCTTCCCTCAGAGTGGATCTGTCAGTCAGTTCCCCACCCACCGCATAGACCACTTGTCCAGAACCATAACACATCAGGTTCTCTAGAGGGAGGCTGTGGGAGACCGTACCAAAAGCCTTGGAGAAATCCAGGTGGACAGTGTCCACTGCTTGCCACACATCAGCCAAGCAGGTTATTGTTGCAGAACACAATCAGGTTTGGTAAGCAGGATTTGCCCTTGGTGAACCCATTCTGGTTTTCCTAATCACATGCTTCAACTGACTTGTGATAGGACCCAGGCAGATTTGTTCCATAACTTTACCAAGGACTGAAGTAAGACCTGATAGGCATATGACTTCCTGGATCTTTCTTTAATCTCTGATGTAGGGTTGAATTCTTTTTCACTTGCTGGAGGGCTGATTCAGCATTTCCGGATTGCCTTATTTTCAGACACACATCAAGGTAGTGGGCAGAGGAGCTACATTCAGCTATTCATGACACAAACTTTCTATAAGGTAGAAAGGCTGATCTAAGTCTGATTCTTAACTCTTAGACAATGAGTATCAATAAATTTCTCATTTGAAATCAGAGTATGTTAGCTCAAATTTGCAGCTTGGATCAGTTGAGAATCTATTTACATTTGGTACAGACTGGACACATACAAACTTGCAGTCATTAAAAGGGCCTAAAATTTCCCATAAGAGAATAGTTCTGGGAAGTTTTACTTAAAATGTTATTTCTTTTTTAATAATTAGCATGATTGGTTGTGAGACAAAAGGCTGGAAATTTGAAAGCGAGAAATTAAGGATGAATTATTCCTTATCATTATGTCTGTCTTGCCATATCCAATAAAAACCCAGTTGTCCATGCAAATTTGACTGCCAATAGTCTTTACTCACTGATGGTTGTTTGGAGGAGAGTTTAGTAATCTCAATACACTTCCCAGTGATAACAGCTGCCTTCCTCACAAAATCCCATATGGTGCTAACTGGCATGCCTGGCAGTTCTAGTAAGGCTAACATCATGGTGTTAGCATTGCCTTTCCTTTGCAAAGAACACCACGGCTGAGGTACGCTAGTGAGGCATTCTAGAGCAAGCAAAATTACCCCAAAGCACTTGCTCTGACATAGCATCTTCACTATTATAAGTATAAGCAAAGACTAGTCCAATCAAAAATCATGTTTTGCTTTCTTATGTTTTCTATGCAACTGCAAAAGACCAAACAGCCACAATTCATGAGCTTTTAGCAGCAAGGAAAGCCACCATCACCTCTGATCTCAGCAGCAGCACAGGCCACAAAACTTCTAATAATTTATATGAACTGGAAGTAAAACCAGTCAGTTATTCAATCAGGGAAACAAAAGAAGCCTTGCTTCCTTCACAGTCTGTACTACTCATATGCAAACTGCCCCCTTCTCAGCTCCTTCCACTTCCCATGGTATTTGTTCGTCCCCTGCCCTACTGAGCTCCTTCTGAGGAATTCTACTTGCCATATCTATTAATGTTTTTCAAAGCTCCCTGTAAATGTTCATTGTTTAGCTGTCAATACTCTCTACAATGGGCTGGATTCTGCCTGCCTATCTCTCAATGGATGCACTGGTTTAGGTCTCTTTCCTCTACTGCTATATTCAGATGCATGACTTTGTGTCATTATGCCTTTACAAAGTTGCTGGAAGAAGAAAACCTTGCAGAAGGATGCAGCGTGTTGTCACATCAGCCCCATTTCTTTAGAAAGCTAAACTACTTACCAAACATCAACAGCTTTGGGGGAAGCCACTGTCACGGAGAGCGAGCACCCAGCCCCACAGGATATGACCATCAGGCAGTGTTTTTAAAGTGATCAGCTGTCATGTTGTACCATCCTTACCCCAGAGGACTTGTCCTACATTTGCTATTATCCCAGGACAGCTTCTGTACACCATGGAAAATGCTGATATTGCCAGCTCTTGGTTTTCCACCAAAATATTAAAAATGAAAATAAAAATAAATGGACAGTGAAAGATGCAAAATACAATGAAAGATGTTTTAAGTTAATTTGTTCAAAATTTTTAAAAATGCTTTAAATAACTGATTTGGCTCTCCCCATGCATTTGCAAATTAACATTACAGGTGTTTTACAATTCTACTGCCAAAAACTTCAAATCCAAACTGAAAAACACTTAAAATCTTTACAAACAAACAAACAAACAAACATAAAAATCAAAAACATGATCGTGACTGAGGCAGAGCCACATTCCAAGAGTAAATTATAGTGGGCTGATTTTTGGTGGGAATTACTCAGATAGCTGCCACTATAATATCTTAAAACATGTTCATTCCTCACAACAGAAATCACTTCAGTGGCATGCTTTGCTATGTGGTATGCTCTAGCACCATTAAACGGTATAATTTCAGATCCTAAAAGTAATTTATCAGTTCAGTATGACACCTAGATTAATTAGCCTTGATAATGTTAGTAATAAATGTAGTAACTTTGTAATAAATCTTGTCCTAATATAATCTAATTCAGCCTTTTGGTATAGTATTAACTTCAGCCTCTTCTAGTAAATATTTTGGTTTTACATACAGAAAATGTGATGGTAACTAGCAGTGACCAAGAAAGATGATTTCTATTCTGAACCCTTAAAAGCTAGTTTATTTGGGGGTTAGTTTCCTTTTTTCCCCAGGTTTTCTACTACAGAGTGGAAATTCTGAAGTTTCGCTTTGCAGAAACACTATGTAGCTTACATGACTGAGCAACCTTTGAAACTTCCACACTTTACTATGTTCTCAAGCTTTCCTTTGATTTTAGTGTCTGATTGAACTTAGTAACTCAATGAAAACAGCACCAAAATGGTTACTCAGCAAAACTCGTAATGTTCATGAAAACATGAACACTTCAGAACACAACTGAACATATTTCTGTTGTGATGAGGACATCTTCGCCATATGGTGTGACAGCACTAGATCACAGGACAGAGGGGAGGTTATAAGGATGGTAAACTCTTGGATAAATATGGCTCTGGACTTTCAGATTATATAAGACAAAAAACTTGATTAAGATGCTAGCGAGCAGCATTTATCACGTTCCCCAGCCACAACACCAGTCTTCTACTCAGAATCATAGACCTGATTGTTTTTTGTGCTTGGCCTATGAGGACTGACTAACAGTGAGATACACTGCAAATATGTAAAGCACAGTTGCAATGGTTGCAAAGTATCATGTGGGGGCCAAAACAACGAATTTATGCTTCCCATGCAAGACATGGCATTGAAAGGGCATCCACAAATATAAAAGAGTACTTAGAAGGCATGAGGTGCTGCAGATGCTATTTCTTTTTGACACTAATGTTCTGGATAATTCTAGGCAAATCATCATATCTCCATGTTTAGTCTTGACATCTGTAACACAAAAGTGGTCTCAGTAACAACCCTGATAAAATGCTGTGGATCAAAATGCTTTGAGATAAATTTTTTGCCAATGAAAGCAGTATGCAAGACCTATGTTTTCCTCTTGGTTTTCATACAAACAATTCAGTGCATCTTATGATACAATTGTCCTCTGGTAAGGCTCCAATCTGTTTTTCCCACCAATTATTTATCACAAATCTAGCAATTAATCCTATGGACAGGTTTTATTAAGAAAGCACTAAACATAGTTTTAGGTATTTTAAATCTAAAGATTTTAAATGAGAAACAAAAATAAAGAGCCATCACTGTGTAACAGTCTCTCCCAGGCCATATCTTGTCAACCAGTCATCTGGAAAAAAAAAAAATTAAATTCTTGCTCTAGGTTTTGTCATGGCAGAAGATTCAGAAGCTCCACTCTCTCCATACAGTAACTGAAGGCTGCCTTGCTAATTGTGAGATCAGATAAGTCATTCTGGTACAAAGAAGACATTGAAAAATTATTATTTAAAGTGAAGACCTGCAAATGCAGCCAGTGTGGAACCACTGGAATTTGCTTTGCATTGTTCCCTCTTATTTTCTGGAGATATCCTCCACGGAGAGGGAAGGAATGGATGCATCAGAGGAAAAAAATAATAATGATGCAGTGACAAACTAATATCTGTAAGTAAAATTACTTATTTGTGAAGAATAGTAGCAGTCTGCCCTTCCTCAGGGGTTGAACTGAGGTCTTTGCCTCATGTGGTTGTTTCATCATGAAGATGCCACAACTGCATTTTCTTGGGTTCCTGCACACTTTATGTTATATTTTGGACCTATATACTGCCTATACTGCTGCTGCTTCTGAAATCATCTTGTGTAAGTGTCCAACTTAGTTAACCCACAGTACCTCAGGTACCACTAGCTGTGCAGCTGCAGCAGCACAGAAATCATTGCGGCCTGCAAGAGTACCTAAACAAACCAGATAGATAAATACACGGAAGTTTTCCTTCAGATGTGCATACTAGTCAGCCTCCTCAGTATCAAGATAGGCAGCTTGAGTTTATATATGTCCTCAAATACAGTGTTTAAATGGCCATAATATATGCTGCCAGTAGGAGTTGATGTGTTATATTCTTTTTGTCCACGAGATGTCAATGTACCCTAAGAATTCTAGGCTACATAGCTTTGTGTCTTTATAACATAAAGCCTGCCTATGCCACAGCCGTGATTCTTATTGGGTCTAGCAAATCTCACTGCAAAATTAACAACAACAACAACAACAACAATAATAACAACTACGACAGAGATCATTCTGTCCAACAGAAAGAATCCTTGGTAAGGGTGCATAACTTCGTGAATTTCTTACGCCACACAATCTCCTTCTTGTTCTGTATAGACACCTGAGGAGGGTGGGCAAAATACATCAGGACAAAATGTGGTGGTGAGGAGACCATACATGCCATAGGGGGAGGCAAAGTCTGTTAACTTAGGCATTGTGCCTGTTAGCTTGAACTCCCAAATGGGAGCTGTTCAACATCTGACTTGCTCAGAGTGTGGGTGGAATGAGTCTACATGTATCAACAGCTGTCCGTGTTTACTGATACGTTAGAGTACTAAAAAGGATTAGAATTATATTTACAGAAATTCACATTATTGCCTGTCTTTACTAACACTTTACATTTTCTGTAATTTACATGAGTGTATCATTGGAATAACATGAATGCATTGAAGAAAATTAACTAGTTAAGGAATTAACTAGTTAAGCTGTTCTTCCTGATTATAAAGAAATATTGAGTTCTTCAGATGATAGGCATTTGACATATGCTATTTTTTATCGCCTTGCACTTTTTTAATATATGCAGCAAACATAGATGAAGAACAAAATATATCTGCCTGATACCTGAAGCCACAGATACAACCTAGATAGGTTGGTGTGGTCCTTATTTGCCTTATTTTAGAGTTAGTTGGAGTTACACAAAAGGCGTACTTTAGAATGAATTTTGAAGTATGTCAGCAAGACCTATGAGTGGGGATTGATGTATCTGGGAAGGGAGACGCCAGGGTGGGTACTTCCCTGGCATTCTTCCAGGGAAGAAGCAGCCAACATTTATGAATGGGTTTCAGTAATGCAACAACTGCTGCCAGTTTGCTAGAAGCCAGGTTTTGCCAAATGCCTGTTCATTTTTTCCATAGACCTATAATATTTTCTTTCAAAAGAGTAGGATGGAAAATTAATTGACTGTCTTTTCTTTTACAACAGAGAAGCTAAACTTGTTCTTTCTTGCATATTTTAGAAAAGTATATAGTTGTTTATGGCAAATTTTAAGTAGTGCAAATTACAATTCATGCACTGTTATTTTCTCATATTTTAAGAAGACTGATTCCTTCTATCTGTATAAATATTTTCTGAAATCAAAAAAATTAAAACAACATAAAATAAGTTCATATCAGTTTTATGTAATCTCTTTGGGTTTTAGGTGTCTAACACACAATGTCTTGATTCTGCTTTCACTGGAATCAATCTGGCTTAAAATTCATTAATATTTCATTTTCTGCTAACCAGCAAAGAAAGATGGGAGGGGCCTTTTTTTAGTCTGAAGTAAATTTAACCAACTGAATGGAGATACCAACAAAAGCTTAAAAATTATCTGTATTTTATTGTATAATTACATTGTCAATTAAGGAGGAAGAGTTAATATCCTTTCCTATAAACATAAGTGAGAGAACTACAGCTGGGTGTGATATGTGGTAAAATGCATCTCCTTTTTCTCATTTTGAAAAAATGGCATCTTCTAGGAAGAGTTCAGCAAAAGGTATGCTCATGGGACCCAGTGTTCTTAATGCCAGGCTCCCACCTGTGGGACCTGAGACCCCTTCAGGTGTTTGAGTCAAACATTTAACTGTTCTCTACAAGCTGGTAGCTGCAATCTGTAAGGAGTTATAAAGGATGAAATCCCAAGTTTTATAAAGGATGATAATATTATCTTCCAACCCTGTAATGTGTTGTTATTGGCTTTTTTTTTCCTCTGGTCCTTTTACCCGTATGTGTAACAGATACAGTGCTACCTATGAACTCATACCCTACCGCACCTTCCTGGCACTTTGTGGTTGTGCCAAAGCCAAAGGGCCTAAAAGTCCAGATGAATTTCTTTTCTTTTGAGCTGAAATGGCAGAAGATCTAACAGAACATAATAGAAAATGAGCAGAGTGAGAATTAGAAACTATGAAATAGGAATCAAACTGATTTTATTTTGACTGTTTCATAGCATTTAAATCAGTACACTGATCTCTCCTAACTCAGACCCAGCTCTGGCAATCTCTGTACTCGATCTCAGCCTCATCTATTCCTCTTTCCCACTCTTAGTGTCCAGGAATATTTCTGACAAGTCACCACAATAATAAGGTATCCCTTTTCTTTTTCTTCCTTTCATGGTTGTTGCTATTCTTGCTTTTGTTACTTTGATAAGTAATGAAATAACAATGTGCTGTCCTTCAAAAAACTTAAAACAGTTAATCTCTCAAAGCTGGGGTTCCAGGCTTTAAGCAAATACAAGCACTTCTGCATCTCTAATACTCCCTTCACATTTTGATGATCTTCATCAAGACCACACCTGTTGGAGGATTACTTTCTTCTTTAAGTGAAAACTGAGTGTCTAAATAGGAGTTTTAAAAAAGTTTTTTTTCCTAATCTCATAAAATTAGTTTGTTCCTTGTTTCTCAGGTGCGCGCCTTCCTTGCACTTTTGCAAATAAAAAGGGAGGTGAGGTAGTAGTTTATGAGCTTCAAGTGGAAAAATTCTGTGTTCAATGGGGAAGACATCTGAGAAGTCACATAGCAACCCAATTAAATCGCTCTTTCAAACAAAGTATACACCCAAAATAAGAAGCAGAGTAAAACCTACATTTGTGCACCCACTAGCCTATATATGGCCTCCTCTCAGCAGGAGGTAAATCTTTAAGGAAGTTTTAAAGATGTTGTTTTCATAGGACAGGGAAAGACAAGGATAGCTTCAAATTCTTTTTAGACCGCTCCATAGGGTAGAGGTATGCATGATTTCACTTCCTTCCTGCAATTAATCAGTAAGACATTTTTTATTTAACAAAAAGACCTTCTATATGCAACTTCTGAATTTGTGGCAATTATAATGGTTTTTCATTTCCACCGGATTGGTAAGACAGATCAATAGACAACATTTTGACCTGAGGCTTGTGAGATGCAGACTTTGTGTCTGTACTGTGTGAGACCTCAAACAAATCACTTTGACATAGATATCTTCAAAAATACCTAGGCATACCTACTGACTGTAGTTTATTTCAGGTGACTGACAACAGCAGTGGATCTTGAAATATCAGTTTTTATGACCAGATTAGGGCATGGGAATGTCTAAGCAAATATAGAGTTCTCTATCCCAACAATTATCTGGATTTTCTATGGCAAATGAAGAGAAATGAAGAGTATGATCCATCTGTTCTTCAAGCAGATGGTTCATGCCCTAAAACTGTCTATTACTCTCCATTGACTAGTAGGAAACTTCAGTCTTCAGTATGGTCACCTGTACTTTGATAAGAGGCTATGGGAAGCAGGTCTGAAATTTCATGTGGCTCCTGGAACACCTGGATAGTCACCTTAAAAGTACACAGTGTGTCACCTAACTGCTTTAATTCTTGGCTTGTTACAGTCAGCAAGGCTGTCAGCAGCTGCCTGAAGTTTCATAGCTTTACAAGTTAGCTGTGAAGACGTAAGAAATGGGTGATTATCATGTTCATAGCCACACTTGAGACCGTTCTTACAGAATGTGCGGAATATAGCACTTCTGTATTTCATTAAAGCATTGAGGAGAAATACCCAAAAGATTGTGAGGAGCTTAGCTACTATAGTGTGGCAGGCCATATAAGGGCCAGCTGAAATAGATAAAGCCTGCTGTTTGGAATTAATGTGGTTTTGTACATCATGATATGCTTGTAGTATTGCCTGCCAAGTGTACTACAAAAGCATTTTAAGTACCGGGGCATTAAGAAAGTCACTCTGCAAGCAGCTAAATTGTTGCTGATCACATATACATCCTGAGTATTAAATATTTTTTATGTTTTAGGTGTTTCTCTTGTTTGTTTTGTTGCGGTTTCTTCCAACCTCCTCCCCAACATAGTCTTTTTTCACTAAAAATTTTTCAGATTAACAGAAAACTGTTCAGGATGTAAATAGTGATCCAGAACCATTAGTAAACATCTGTTAAATCAGGCAAGAGCCAGGAAAAATTTCAGCTGGATTACAATTGTTCTTGAGAGAGTTTGCAAGGGAGTGAGAAAGCACACAGAGCACAAGAGCCAGCCAGACTCTGTTCACATTCGGTTTCTTTCTCCTCCCCCACCCCTGGAACATTACTGATAGAAGGAAGCAAATGGTTGAGGCTCTCATATCCCAAAGGATGTAATGCCCTACAGGTTGGGTAAGACAACTAACTTGTGTTCCATCCCTCCCATACATTTGCTGTTTTGCGTAGTGCACAGATATGAAGAGTGTTATGGGGAACATAGTAGCTGATGCTTCTGCATGTTTTGACAAAGTGCCCCATTAACATATTTCCTGCTCCAAAGGGGTAGCACTACGTTGGCTGTCCACTGACCTAGAAACTGCTCTTATCTCTATAGAAAGGAAGCTATTAACATTTAGAATTTTGAGAATCAAATTCTGGAAAATCCTTCCTCTGAAATTAAATATGTTTCTACCTCCAGCTGTCCATCCCATTTCTCTGCCAGGAGTTACCATAGAGTCAGTAGAGGGGAACATGTGTAGCACTTCCGCTGAAAACACCCAGTGTCCTTGGATAAACCATTACGGAAAACAGATGTTAGCTGGCACCATCTAGATGGAGTAGTTAAGATTTAGATATGTTATTTCTGCTAACTTTGATCCAGGAACTGTAACCTTTGGCTGGGGAGAGACAGATACCAGTAATGTCTTAACTCTAATGCAGCTCAACTATTTCAGCTCCAACCAACTCGAAATTTCAGTAATGGAAACTACCATGAAATCTCCATACACTCACGCATAGAGCCTTAAATGGTATTTGCTTTCATAATGGCACAGTGTCTATCCAAGTGTGAAATCTGAATGAAGCTATTGCAATATAAACTGGGAGCGCATAGCTGTTCATTCAGAGGAGCTGGGGCAGAATGCTATCAGTCTGGCTGAATCTGTTCACATGGAGTTGCCATCTGTTATCACAATGCCATGTTGCCCAATTAAAACAATATGACTGGATTACAGTATTTTGAGTAGTATTATTTGCTAGATTGTCTCTGATTCTAAAAAATCTATCATTCCATCTGACTGCCTCTGCACCTGCTAATTCAGACAGTGTAAAGAAATTGCAAGCTTCTCATTTATTAACTGCATGACTGTAAGCTACTTCTGAGCCTGAAAATATTTCTGCATTTTGAACTTTTTCTGACTTCGTCCAGTAGTCATTTCTCCATTTTCTGAGGAAGTGTGTATATTTGGTATGGGAAAGACTGCTGAAGAGCTTCTGTATATATGAGGCCAGTGGTTACTAAGGATGTAAGTTAATCAGGGTAGATGAAAATCTCATTTTAAAAAATAATTATTTTTACTTTTAAATAAGAGTTTTAGATGTAATGTTCTTCCCTTGTTTCCTGGTTTGGACTCCTAAACTGATAATTATGAATGTCTTTTATTAATGCCTTTAAGTGATTATGGCAGAATTTCTGACTTTACAGAGTTCTACATATATAATCTTTTCTGTAGCCTGCAGATGAACATGCATTTTGGGGTTAGTTGAGCTTCCATTTTTATGTTTTATTCTGTAAAAGACAAGTAATATCAAATGCAAAATGGATACTATTAACTGAAATCACTGTTTTTAGGAATAAAAATAACTATTGACATGAGAATTAACATGATGAGTAAGAGAGTCAGGGAAGCCCATTAATCAAATACACTGTTATTTTAGATCTCTGAAGCACATTCATTTTACTTAAATAAGTAAACCAATAAGACCAAAACTTAAACCAATGCTGGACAAAAAGCCTTTCAAAATGTGCTTTATAACTTTACATTTTTCCTTACAAAACTTTTAATTTAAGGAAGCTAAAACACTTAACAAGTTGGATTTCTAAGTTGCTATCTATTCCTGTATGGCACCATGAACAACATAAACCAACTTGAATTCTCACCCAATTTAAGCACACTTGCTCATTGTAGCGTAGTCTTTGGCTACTGATGGGTCCCTAAAGTACTGCAGTAGTCACTCTTGGGCCAAGCACAGGGACGGATTGCATACCCATAGAACACCCTCTTCTGTGATTCTGAAGGTATATTCCATATCATACATAATGTGTCGATACTGCTGTTGTAATTAATGGAGTTAAGCGTGGCATTCACTTTCATAGAAATAAAGTGTCACTGAATATCCTGAGTTGGAAGGGACCCTCAAGGATCATCGAGTTCAACTCCTAACCCTGCACAGCATCATCCCCAAGAGTCACACCATGTGTCTGAGAAAATTGTCCAAAAGCTTCTTGAGCTCTGTCAGGTTTGGGGCTGTGACCACTTACCTGAGGAGCCTGTCCCAGTGCCCAAACACCCTCTGGGTGAAGAACGTTTTTCTAATATCCAAACAAAACCTCCCTTGACGCTACTTCAGACCATTCCCTCAATCCTGTCACTGCCATTCCTTCAACCTTGTCACTGGTCACCACAGCGAACAGACCAGTGCCTGCCCCTCTGCTTCCCCTCACAGAAGGTTGTAGACTGCAATGAGGTCTCCTCTTCTGTGGGCTGAACAGACCAACTGACCTCAGCTTCTCCTCATACAGCTGCCCCTCAAGGCCCTTCACCATCTTTGTTTCTCTCCTTTGGGTACTATCTAATAGTTTAATGTCTTTCTTATACTGTGGCACCCAAAACTGCCCCCAGCACTGAAGGTGAGGCTGCCCCAGAGCAGAGCAGAGCAGAGCAGAGGGGACAATCCCCTCCCTTGCCCAGCTGTGATGTTGTGCCTGATGCACCCCAGGATACAAGTGGCCCTCCTGGCTGCCAGGCCAGTGCTGACTAAAATTCAACTTTCCATCAACCAGGACCCCCAGGTTCCTTTCCATGCCAGTGTTTCCCAGCCTCTCATTCCCCGGTCTGTCCATACATCCAGGGTTGCCCATCCCAGGTGCAGAATCCAGCACCTTCCCTTGTTATATTTCATACCATTGATGGTAGCCTAATTTGTTGAGGTCTCTCTGTAGGGCCTCCAGGCCTTTGAGGGAGTCAACAGCTCCTCCCAGTTTTGTATTATCTGTGAATTTGCTTACTATCACTTCTAGTCCTGCATCCAGGTCATTAATGATGTTGAAGAGCACAGGGCCTAGGGTAGAACCCCGCTAGTGACAGGTCACCAGTCTGATGCCACGCCCTTCACTATAACCCTTTGCACTTGGCATGTGAGCCAGTTGCTCACCCATCACACGATGTGTTTATCCAGCTGTGTGCTGGACATTTTATCCAAAAGAATACTCTCAGAGACAGTATCAAAAGCTTTACTTAAATCAAAAAAGATTACATCAGCTGCCTTCCCTTGATCAGCGAGGTAGGTTACCTTGTCCTAAAAGGAAATTAGCTTTGATAAGCAGGACTTTCTTCTCATGAAGCTGTGCTAGCTGTGACCAATGACTGCTTTCAGGTGTTTTTCAATACCTCCCAGAATAACCTTCTTCATACCCTCTTCAGGCACTGAAGTGAGACTGACAGGTCTATAGTTTCCGGGCTTCTCATTCTTGCCCTTCTTGAAAATCAGGATGTTTGCCAGCTTCCAGTTAGCTGGGACTACTCTGAATTCCCAAGGCTGCTGAAAAATCACTGAGAAAGGTTTTGCAATTACATCAGCTAGCTATTTGAGGACCCATTAGGCCCCATTGATTTTTAGGGATCTAGCTGGAGCAGCAGATCCCACACAATTTCAGGGTTGACTGGGAGTTAATGATTCTTGCAGTCATGATCTGCCAGCTCTGAGAGCCCCTTGGTCCATCATTCATGTTGAAGACAAAGGCAAAGAATGTGTTAAATACCTCTGCCTTGTCGTAGTCCCTGTTTGTGAGGTGACCATCCTCATCCTGTAATGGGACAATACTATTTTTACACTGCCTATTGCCATTAATATACTTGAAAAAATTCTTTTTATTGTTCCCCACAGTTCTGACCAGCTTCAGCTTCAGTTGAGCTTTGGCCACATGAATTTTCTCCCCACAGCGTCAAGTAGTGACTCTACTCTACATCCTACTTCTCTTTTTGTTCTCTATCACATCCAGAGATTCCCAGTGTTACTCGTGTGGTTTTATTATTATAGCACTGAGAGGGAAAGGAAACAAAGGTTGGTCGTGCTCTATTTCCCCTTCTCTGTCAATCAGCACCCCTTTAGAGCTGCCACATACATGGGATATGTCAATCTCAGATAAGGACTGAACAAGGAAGAGGGACTGCATAAAGTATTCCTCTGCTTCCAGTGCCATGTAGCACCCATTTTGCTCTGAAATCATCCCCACACAGTTTTGACCTCCAGCAAAGTACTAATATGCTCAGATTAGTAAGGCATGAGAAATATCCCCATTCACAGGTTTTTTTCTAAACCCCACTGACCTTTTACTCAAAACATTTAGGATTAAAATACTCAGGGGTAATACAAACTTTGTATTCTGAAAGGATTCACATGGTGTCACCAATCACTAGTCTATGACAGTATTTAAGCCTTGTTTACCTATGCTTTATTTTTAGGATGCAACCTTTTTGTGGTTTCTTTCCACTAGTATTTTCCCAGTATCCCATCATCACAGACCTGCAATTTGGTTTTGAGGATTCTAAACAAAAAAAATAAGTAATGAGTCTCTGAATGACAAGTCTGGAGTGAAACCTGAGTCCTGAACTTCATGCCCACTTATAGATGCTTTGGTTAACTTTTGCCTCAAGATTTTTTTTTAAATTTTATTTTGTATCCTAGCTTACAACTAGACCATTGCATCCTAGCAAAAACTAAAGGCTCACAGGGGCTTTTAAACCTGTGTGGAAAATAATTTAATATTTTTAATTACATTTCCCCTTTGCAGAAAACACCCTGTATTTGTTCAACCATTATAAAATCACTTCTAGTTCCAGAAAAGGTATGACAAAAAGCTAATCTCTAGATCCAAAAACAAACACAAAGAAGAAAAACAATAATGTGCTTTAATATGCAGCTTTGTTTTAATTTTGGATCTTGATTGCATTTCATTCAGCCAAAAGAGATCAGGCATGAAAAACAGGACTGGAAACAACGTTTTCATGGCCAACAGACCTTTGGCATCCTGGGCACACCTTTTAAGCACACTGTCTCTAAGCAAAAAATCCTTATCTGAGATAAAGCTTTTCATCTGGTATCTCCTTTGTGGGTCCTGTTTTATTCACTGATACTCCTAAATATTTTCTGAGACTCTCAATCTTATTAACTTGAAATGGCTTGGTTGATTATGTTGATTGCAACATTAATCTTTGAAACATAGACGTGGTTTTGAAAAGTCTATGATGGGCTATCTAGACAAAATTACCACCTGACTTGCCAATAAACATGGATTCAGAAGGTGTCAGTCCGGTCCTTTTTGTCAAAATGGTGAGGCTTTGAATATTTCTTAAGGGCAAATTCAAGTTTGATTTCAGAACATACTTTCCATAACATATGAATAGTTGCTCAAAGAGCTGCTAATAAGGGTTAATTATTTAAACAGTGAAAAAGAGTGCAGGTCTTAATGACTTTTAGTACAGTAAATATGACATAGTAAGTCAAAGTTGAAGGACAGTAAACTTAGTCAGTTTCGGGTTCTGGTCACACTCTCCTACACATGAGGCAATTTGCCCTGTCACCTACATAAGCTTCCTGGACATCCTGGCATTCTGTGAAACCCATAGTAATTGCCCTCTAACCACTTCTGCCCCACAGAAATCATCTACCTTTTATATGTCCCATTTACATTTTTTGAATTCTTATTTCAAATCTACTTTCTGCCATATGAGCAAAAATACAATGTACTTGAATTTTCCTCAGAAAATTATCTAAGTTCTCAGTCATCTCATGTCCACCATTTTGCTTCTTCATTAAAAAAATATTTATAACTTAACTGAAAATGCAAAAACACTGAAGAAAATTAGCAGTTGTATGATGAGGTAAATCTGAAGTTCTTTATCTACTTGACACCAGTTATGGTTTACAGCATTTTAGAGGTCTGTCTTCTCTATTCTCCTCATCAGAATTGAAAAATGTTTTAATTACAGTGCTATACAAGCACCTGAAATGCATTTGACCTCTTTCCTTACTGTCCCCACTAACCATTAGGAGATATAATTGCTTATAATCCACACAATGATATACCAAATGCATTTCTCTTGTAGTAAGTCAAGATAGCACAAGCTGCAAAGAAATAGATTTTCAATATCATACAAAAATTACAAGGATTTGAAAAGTGATTAGAGACTTCAGTAGCTCACTTTCTATGAATTAGAGACTATTTTAAAAACATTTAAATGATGTCACTGACTCACCACTTTACTGTAAAGTTATATAATATCTGGCACTTATACAAAACCCATACCTTCTGGATTTAAATGTCATCAGTGAGAACCTCAGTTTTCTGTTGAAAATAAGGAGCTCTGAGCCTGCATGGCTACACAGAAAACTTTTAAACCAAATTACGACAGAAGCCAAATGACAAAAATCTATTTATTCATCTGCTTTGGAGTGCCATAATAATTAGGCTTATGTCAAGGTGTCTGTGAATCTCCATCTTGATTTTTTCTGTGAACTGTGACTTTTAAAGGTTCTTCTAGAGAAGGAATCTTCCAGTCTCCATGATGGGCAACAGTGGACTTAATGTTCCTCCCTAATTCCCATGTTCACCAGTGACATAGGAATTAAATATACCCTTTAGGCCTATCAGCAACATCCGAAATCTGGTGTGAGCAAATGATTGGAAAAAACCAGAAGTCATAAACTCCTATCTTAAACCCATAGATTAAAATCAAATGCACTGCATATATAGGAAAAAATGTTTTCTTATTATTTCAATTTTCTTCCAAATTTGCAATTCTCTCCCAAAGTATTATGAGATTTTCTTAGGGAAAATCAGTGTGGTTGGCTAACAAATCTATCTTAAAACCTGTAAGAAAATTGATGCATTGCTGCTGTAAGTGGAAAACAGTAATAACAGTTTAAAATGCCTTAAAACTACTCAAGTGCCAAATCTTGAAAGTATACCAACAAGATCGTCATGTCCTTGAGAATTTTAGGAAAAATCAGATAGCTTAAGAAAAAGAAATTAAAACAGGTTTTGCTTATTTAAGCAGCTTTAAAGTCTCTGAACAATGTTTAGGCTTCTTGCTCTCTGTCAGGCAGCAGCACAACCTTTTTTCCCAGGGCAAGAGCAAGCAGAAGTAAAAAAGTTCTTTTGTCTATTTACTATTTTGAAATCTAAGCTTAGGTCAAGAGCTATATAAGCGTAACATATAATAAGGAACAACAACAAAATCTCTTTTTACTTTAAGAATAGCTTAATGGCCGACATGGACTTCTACAGTGGCTCTCTGGCAAACCAGTCACTGCTGCCAGTCACTGAGCACAGTATCATCAGCACAGGATGATTCATTAGGGGGCTGGAGGAGTGGAAGGAATACACCTAGTGGTGCAGGTCCCTAGTAGGATTTTGGCTGACCCTTGTGAAAGAAGAGCTTTCTAGATGTGTTAATTCCATGTTGGGCATTTGGAGTAGGTTTGTGAGGGGGAAGGAGGAAGGGAAGCTATAACTGAAACACTAAGACAAACATAATTTAACAGTACTAGTAAACAGGGCACTTACAGTTCCTATCATCATCCTTCCTCAATGTAGGAGGGAAAAGTAATCCTTTTAGGTGTTTATTTGCATCCCTCTGCAGACTGTCCTGAGTTGTCCTCTACCCTTCCTTACTGAAACAGCATCACAGGTCACTCCTAAGCATAACTGCTCTGTAATGGATGAAATTAACACCCAAAGACTAAACCAGAATCCAGTTTTGGGAGAGACAGAGAAAAGAACAGACAAGGAGAGACAGAAACCAAGACTAAAACTACACTTTCCCACGTAGGTACAGACTAACCTGAGCTTAGAGAAAATCATCAGTGAGCTAGCTGCTTGTCTCATGAGAAAGCTGGCTTATTAATTAAAACAGTATCTTCACCTGGGACAGCACAAAGTCAAAAGAGAGCTGTCCAGCTCAGCAGGTAGGGAGAACTGATCAGTATCAGCCTATTTCTGTACAGAATCAGGACAGAAGAGAAAGGAAAGATGTGCTAAGTTGCAAATGGGACTGAAAATGCACTTTTGACCAGCAGCACATTTTTCAAAACAGTAACCTCTTCTCCATATTGAAACATTATCTACAAATGACCATTGTCACTGTGGTCACTTTTCTCATAATAAATTAATATAAATAAATAAACAGCAATTGGAAGCACAGCTTCAGAAAATTTCTTTGCAGACTCTAAGCATCTGTTAAACTAGATTGGCCTTGAATTAGTCATGAATACAAAACTCAGCTGCCATTAGAAGAACCTTAAGGAAAATCATTGTGTAAGTTTTGAGCAAGTCTGGTCCTGTTTAGAGAGTTTTATCAAAACCACATGAAACCATGTGACACCCGATGTCTTTCTTGGTGTTTTGCATGAATATTGAGTTCATTTAAGCCCTGAGTTAAAAAGAGATCACAAGACTTGGAGTCTGCACAAAGTGACATTTGCTGTAGTGGGCCTTGAAGTCAAAATGGGTGAGTCCCATGCTCAACTGAATTCAGTAATTATGCTGAGTCAGTTTGCATGCGAACAATCAAAAGCCCCCATGCTATTTCACTGACAGGAACCGAAGACATGTTCATGTGTATTTTGCTAGGTACAGCCAGACATTTGGCACAAGAAACTAGAAAAAACTAGAAATATAAGGCATGAACTAGCCCAGCCTAGCTGGAGGCTGCCTGCATCAGCCTGGTGCCCCACCTAAGCTGGCAAACCTTGACCAGACCCAGCTGGTTTGTACAAAATAAATGTGTCTACTACCTTCAGGCATTTCTTCATCTTTTCTTACCACACTTGCCCCTGGCAAAAGGAAATGAGCTTCTGTGTTTTCCTAGGCAAGTCACAAAGACTCTCTTGTCCTAAACGATCTCTATGAAATGAAAATAATTGTCTTTATCAAAGTGCTTTGAGATCTGTGAGTGAGCAGCGTTATATCACTGAAATGCATCATTGATGATTAGGTTATAAAATAAATCTGCAGTGCTGCTAATTGAAACACTGTGTATAATTAGAAGTGCTTTTAAAAGTCTGTTTACCCTTCAAATGAATATAGAACTTCTGTAGTATGTTGTGACTAGTTCATAGCTAATAAAATATTTGCTATTTTATGTCTTGATGATGCTCTAAATTTACATTTTGACAAAAAACAATACTCTCACTAACTGCTCAGATTTTACACTCTTTCCAGATTTGAATTAACCTTTGTATGTAAGGTTTGTTGCCTTTCCTTTTCAGTTTAAGTCTCTCATACAGAAACTTTACAGCAATTGAAGCAGTTGCAATTTTACTAAAACTCAGCACACAGCCATTTCCAGTGTCAGAAACTGACTCTGATGAAAGACTTTGGGCAAGGCTGTGCCCCAAGGTGCCTGCCCAGCTGGTACAAGGACACTGCAAGGTCCCTTCATAGAGTAATGCCACCGTTTCACCTGAGGACAGCCTGCGGCCAAGAAGGCTCCACGTTCCAGAGAGCTGATCAGGACACACGTCCCAGGGAAGGCCCTGCTTCCTTCCCTTCCTCCCTGTGGCCATCCAGCTTGGCTGCCCAGGGGCCAGGGCCGGGGTGGGGAGGCCTCCCCTGCCCACTCAGCCTCGCTTGAACAGGCCTGGCCTCAGGCCCTCTGCTCTGCTGGGACCTGCACATCAGCTCAGTAGTGAATTGCAGTAGGTCCTTTCACGTCCTTCTGTTATTCTCAGCAGAAAAAAAAACACAAACCAATGTTATCACTTTAGATTCCTCCTGCTTGCCCTTGGGCTAACAGCAGAGGTTCCCTCATAGCACCAGTGCATCGCCAGTGTGAGTCCACACCAACACTGTGAGATGCCACTTCTGGCCCAGATCCGGGGAAACGCTCAAGCACACACTTCCCTTTGAGACTGGCTGCATGCAAGGCCTGGATTATATGGCTGCTGCCCCAGGAACACAGCAAGCAAAGCAGTAAAAGGAAAAAATGTACATAAAAGTCAGGGCTGTGCAGTTCCCAGCACCAAGCTGTAGAGGCTGGGCTCTGTGGTTGCGTTTTTCAAAAGCTAAAAAGAATAAATCTTCCTGAACATAAAGGACTCAGCACAGTGTGAGCCCCTGGGGGCTCTGAGGCAGCAGTGGGCCTTCATGAGGGGAAATCCAGCTCGGTAAGGGGACTGGCGTGGATATCAGTGTGGGTCTAGGGAGAATACATTGAAATTCAGCACACCCCTCTGCTTCCCGGCTGGGTGACGCACTGGGGATATTTGGCAGATCCTCCTGTGTTAGCCCCTTTCTCTTCCTGTTGTGGTCTGAATGAATAGCCATTCTGCTTAATTTAACCTATTTTTTCTTAAGTTCATACTCTGACTATTTACTCTGAAGCTAGATCTGAGTAGTATTTGTATAACTACAATTTTTCGGTATGTTCCAGCAATGTTGATTCATTTGTGAATTCTTGGCAAGACTTTTATTCATGAAAAACCCCCAGTGTATTTATAGTTGTACAACATTAATGTGTTTTTTGCCATCATCATAACTTATTTTGCTCTGCCTGGCAATATGAATGTGAAAAGTGATGTTTTATTATAAATTATATCTGCACCAAGACAAATTATTGCAGTAGCTTCATTCATATAGATACAGGCACGTATTAAAGAGGAGGCAAATTGCTAAAAGACTCTCCTAACATAATTTAACCTCCTCTATATACAAAATCAGTCTAGTAAACAGTTTAGGCTAGCATATCAGTAGAAATCTGTTGCTGAAACCTGTATTGCATATTTTTCCAGCATGGTAACAGATCAGTTCCCAATTACCCATGCTTTACATTGCAATCCTTAACACAGTACATTCCATAATGAACAGCATAAGTACAGTAGCTCAATGCCAGATTCCACTAGCAGGCGCCACCCTAAATAGAATTAAAATACCACAAATTAACAGAAACCTTGGAAGAATTTAACAGGAAATACTATTCCAGTAAGTGCTTCTTTTTTGTGTCATGTAAATATGTTACTTTTACAGTCTTTTCTTTAATTGAAACACAGGAATGTGACAACATTCCATGTGACAAATGGCTTCAAGATATCACATAAATAGGAAATTCTGTCAGTATTTCTTTGAATTGCGTGCTTTTGAAACATAGTTTAATATTGTTTTTCTCAATATAGGTGTGTCTCAAGCTCCACGTGTCATTTTATTGTTATCTAGTATTTCCGAACTCTGGTCAGGACACTCTGAATAAAACAAAATTAATGCCTTTCCCCATCTAAATGTGAACTGGTCTTTCTGTGGATAAGTTTTATTAACTTAAGTGTTTCCATTTACACTAGGTTTTCTGATTGCGATCAAAACCGAAAGTGGAACTTCAGAAGATATAAGATATTTCACAGAAATGTCACTATGTCAAGGCACTTTATGAATTAAATAACTCTTGTTAATTATTTTAGATATCAAAGTATTATTATTCTTATTATTGGACCTAAGATGACAAGATTTCAAGAAAATTTTTGCCTGCTTTTGAAACCCAAATATATTCAGACACTCAAGAGAAGATAAAGATCAATATATTAGATGTTTATTAAATCATATACTTGGGGGAAAAAAATGTATTTTTTATTTTTGTATAAAAAATAATATATGAAAGATTGGAGCATTGATATGACAGAATATATATTGCATTTATAATTATCAATGTTGTCTAGTGTAATTTTTATTTTCTTATCACCCAGACAACCTGGAATGCCATCCTCCACGTATGAAAAATACACCAAAATACAGCTTTCTTTTCTAAAGCTAGCAGTAATTTCTCTGAAAAACGTGCTTGCTCTGCACAGTCTTACATCCAATTGGTCAGTCTAAAAGCCTTTCAAAATCCTATTTTCTTTGCTATGAGGGAAAACTTTTATTGATGTATTCATAAAATAAATATAATAAGCATTTCACCAAATTTTTTGCTGACCAATATTGGATTTCTTGTTGCAGTTGGTGGACAAAATCTCACTGCTATCCCACCAGAAATCTGATGATGTAAAGTGCAAAATACTCTTGTTATGAATAAAAATATTAATAATTACTAGAATTCTATCTTCATTAATGCAAAAATCTCCTTCCTAAGGAGTAATTTCATGAGTTATTGTCACTATGGTCACATTGTTGTCCTATGTGGAGACATATTTTTCAGCATGGGGTGGTGTTACTTTTATTGAGCATTCTATTGCCAGTTAGTGTCTCTTGAGTTGTTTTTTTAAGTAATATTTATATTTTTAAAAAACTAAACCATCCAAACCCACAAACAAACAAAAATCCCTGTGCTTCTTTTGGCTCTGATTGTCATTTCCTGCCAATACTCCACCAGAGTTTTAGAATGTTTCATGGTACCCTATGCTTTCTCCGGGGTTATCTGTGAAGGCAACGATAAGGTTTTGTCACTAGGTGGAGCTTGAAGCTTCAGTCCTCAAGTGCTCCTCCGCCTCATTTCCTGCCTGCAACAGGGGGTTCCTCAACATTTCCAATCCTGTAGCTAGGCAACTTCAAAACCTTTGGAGGTAAATTTGGTTGTATAATCTGTTGTATGTTATAAGAAGGCCTATTAGAAGCAGTTTTTTTACATATTGAGTCATGTTTGCTGAGACTGAAATTGGTTAGTAATCAAAGGGAAAAGAATAAAGACTTTCCACATGTGGGCCTGCAAGTGTAACTTCTGCAGCAAATTGCTCTTGTAAAGCTCTACCAGAAAAAGCAGACTGATTGCAAAGTAAATATGACAGTGCTGCTAACAGAATGCTATTTTATATTATTGTTGGGCTCTGGATGTTAATCACCAAAATCAGTACTCTCATGTGCTGGTAGACTGGTAGATAAAATAGCTGTGCATCAACACCCAGCAGCCCACAGCTGGGGATTCATCAAATCAACACCAACAGTCCTTATGTCCTAATATATTTCATCTGCAGTAAAGAAATACTTCCCTCATGCTACAAACTGTGCCAGTTGAGAAAGCTCTTGGAAATATGCAACCTTATATATGGTAGAGTCACATTTACTGTTCTGGTACCACGTGGAGTGGAGGAGAAGCTGCCTCATGCTAGGGGAGTGCTCTGGTGTGGGAATAGCTTGACCTCACTAGGGAATCAGGAAATCTCCCCTGATTAGACCCTGAGATTATCTCCATTGGTTAGCACTTGGTGCTAGTGGTGCCAAGGTCACAGGTTTGATCTGGGTATGGGCCATTCACTTAAGAGTTGGACTCAACAATCCTCTGGGTCCCTTCCAACTCAGAATATTCTGTGATTACTGCTCTTAATTTGTGCCTCTTAGAGGTAGGCTGATTTTTCTGATATCTTACTATTACTGGAAAGATAATGAAACCTTTCAAAAAGAACAAATTATATTTATGGCAGTAAATAAGCTGCAGTGGTAAGATGAAGACTTTAACCCGGAAAGTCCTGGCTGCACACTATTGCCAGGGAAGGCTTCTCCAGGCAGGCTCCAGAAGGAACACATTCAATGCAAAGGGCAGAAGGCTGACTGGCACAGAGCAGAAAGCACCCCATGAACAGGGAGATGGCCAGAAAACATTCTCAGAAAAAAGCATGAATGCTTAACTATTTGTGTCAAAGTTGATATTTTAGCCTGACAAATAGATTGAACTATTCAGAAAATCTTGACAATAAGTAGGTGTAGAGATGTAGAAGTGCGAAAGCAGTGCCAAGAATTACACATGGTTTATTTAAGCATTTGGGGTCATATTGTTGTACAACAAAAATATTGCAGCAGTCAATCTTGTAATTAAAAGGTTTATGTCTAATAAAAACTGACCTGAAAGGGAAGCAGCTCAAGTTACCAGGCAACAATTTGCAATGGATCAAGGAAAAACTAGATAGTGCCTATCTCTAGGGAGGAAGCTCGGCTGATCTGGCAACAGATAAATTATTCTCAGTGCTCTTTTATAATCTTTGCCCCCTCCCTGGGTCCTGTCAACCATTATTTCAATCAAAGTAAGAAGCACTTCTTGCAGTCAGAGTAAGGTATATGTTTTCCAGAACTTTTAGTCTGTTCTTGAAACATCAATGTTCACATGCTCTTTTCTGCACATGCATTTTTGAAGCTTTAGAGAAGTTAGTGTGATTGCAGAGCAAAATTTCACCATTACTTATTTCTCTAATGTGCTAGTTAAAATAATGGAAATTTTGCATAACAAAAGAGGCCTGTAATGTGAGAGTTTGTTCCTTTGGCACATGGTATACTTATATGCAGGTTTTCCTTTGACATCTAAGGTCCATGGATGACAGTGCTCTCAAGATTGTACTTGTGACTTGGACTTTCATCTTTCTGTACTCTCTACTCTCAAACAATATAAATGACAGCCCTGACCACAACTGGGCTGCTATTAATTGTGACAAGGACAGCACAAATAGAATCATTAAGCAGTAGATGTTTTCACATTTTAAAGAATAAATATTCTGGGTTTTAGGAAACATTTTGATTGTAAACATCCAAAGGCATCAGTATATTTGAGTGCCTAAAACTCTTTTACTTTGAAAAAGAACAATTACTTTTGAAGGTAGTTTGAAGACTATTAATGTAGTTGGTCCCTTATAGAAGTCAAGAATAGTACATACAGCAAAATTCAGGCACATTAAATTATGTATAGAGAGGGTAGATTTTCTGAAAGCGGGTTCTGACTTATAGACAAAGTCAAAAGCTTTTCGAACATTTCTTTATAACTCCATGGGTTTATCCACTTCCGCTTTCAGCATTTTTCCCATCTCTCTGTGGAAAGAATAGATCATCTTTGCATTTGACCGCAGAAGGAGGTACATATAGGTGCTTAACATAAACTTAATACCTTCTCTTCTTTTATCACTTGACACTTGGCAGCTGAGGTTCTGTTGTTTCTTGAATATGCTGAAAGAATCTTAATGCCATTTATTGGTAAGTGTATGCCTGAATTGCTTGAATATGTAGTACACTCATTTGAATCAGGTATGAATATAGCTGTACTAGAATGCTGGTCACTAAATTTGGGAACACAATTTTTAGCACTTCACAGTTAAGTATGAAAATATTTATTGTTCAGAGAGTAAATGGAAGTTGATTCCTTTTGTTCATGCTGCTAATAAAGGCAGCATGTTAAGTTAATAAGTTAATAATTTTAACTTATTAAATACGTTGAAGAGTTATATTAGCAAAGATACGAAAATATCTCTTTGAGAGAGACAGAATTTGATAACATAGCAGTGCGTGTGTTTCAGATCCTGCTGGGAGGCTGGTGGAGGCACCTCTTCACTCTAGTCTTGGTACTCAGATTTTGATTGAGTTCTTTTTGTATAAACTTTGCACACTTCATGCAAAAACTAAGGTGAGACCTTCCTTTCTTCTGTCCTTTGTAGTCTTTTGCCTATTCTGAGATTTTCTGTAAACTAACACTTTAGTAGGAGTGGGAAGTCTTTAAGATTAGAAAAGGACTTTCAGTATCTCCAGTCTGAAGCCCTAAAGATTCTGCTTCCTACTCAGACTTCCTCTCATTTCACTTATTGTTATTATTATTTATTATTATATCTTATTTCATCTTTGCTAATTTTCCTTTGGAAAGACTGACTACTTTTTCAGTTTAATTAATTGACAAATCCACAAGTTTAATTCTTACATTTCCACTTAATTTTCTCCCTGTTGCCTTTACAACCCCTCACGTAAAAAATGAGAACAAGAACAAAATGCAAAATTACCTTTCTCCTTCTTTGGCCTAGCTTCTCACCACAGTCTTTGTACACTTTCAACTTTTTCTCTCTTGCGAAGAAATATAAGTCTGATACCTGATTGTCTTCCAGTTTCTCCATGCAGCCCACTGTATGCATGCCATCTCCTTCCCATCCTTATTTATCCCTTTCTCAGTTCCTCATACACAATATAGTTATATGTATGTTTTCCATTAAAAAAACTGCTTTATTTCTAGTTGCCTCTACAACTGCTTGCTGTCTTTCATCCCCTTTTGCTAAGATCAACAAATATTCATGTAGGGTATCTAAACAATTGAAGCCTTGTACTTTTTATTCCAGTTCTGTGCTAGATGTTCTCCAATTTCTTGCCATGTTCTGGTATAAGTGCATGCTTGCAAGGCATACTTCACATGCTCTCACCACAGCCTTTTAAGAATTCCGTTTCTTTTCTCACTTTGGACATTGACTAATGGCAGTCTAATGCATAAGCACAAATTCAGTTAATTTGTTTCACTGATGCTTTGCATTGATTATCTGCATTTAGCTAACTACAAATTTATTTCATATGCAAACTACAATTTCTGTATCTGTAGAGGGTCAGCTCAAGCTCAATACGAACAAACCAGAGTTTATTAGTCCTTCCCCAAAGCCTTCCTCACTTCATAATTCATCCTGAGCAATATCACATCCCGCCTGTTCAAGCTTGTCAGCCTGCATATTTTTTGCAATTCTGACCTATAATAAGGTTTCATATTGATTCGGTTCTTAGGTTTTCTTCTTTATTTCTGCATAATTAAAATAATTCTGTCCATTTACACAGCAAAGGTCCCCATTCCCATCTTATTGTATTCCATTTTTGCTTTCAGCCAACTCTTTCCTATGCTGTTTTTTTCAGATGAACACCTACACAGAATGTTTCTGCAAAATCATTTCCCTAGTTCAGTACTTGGACACGTCTAAGCTTCTGTAGTAACTGAAATAATTCATATGCAGTTTTCAAGCTCTTTATAAGTTCTCCCTCACTACCTGAGAATATGGAATCCTGCCCTTAAACTGGTCCACAACATTAGCTTCCATTTGACTGAGAACTGTTTATAACATTTTTACATCTTATACCTCATGCTGTTTCTCATACTTGAAATGAAGTCCCCATGGCCATCCAAATATGGTCATATATGCTAATATATCATCCTCTTTCAAAACTAGAAAATGTGGGATGTGATTCAGTGGCTGAAACTACCATCTGTCTTGCTGAAGAATATTGTCTCCTTGTTTCACTTTCCCTTTTTCATCTTTTCATTCTAAGCTGGAGAAACGTATTGTTTTGAGTTTGTGTTTGAACAGCATCAAGCACAACTGGATATGATCTTGAACCAGGACTCTTACACATGACACCAATATAAATAAATAGTTGTGGTATTATGTTTTTATGCCAGAAATAGTCTCAAGCCTAATTCCTTGTCCTTGTGGGGAGCTATGTGCCATAAATAGACAAGTGAAAACTGGAGAGTTTGAAAGATAAATGGCTTAGGAAATAGGTTTTGTCCTGAGAAATCAGAAGGAGAAACATTGATTTTGTTTTGTTGTTATATCTGCATTCTGCATGTTTGAAATTGCAAGGCTGCAGAGGAAGTCTAGCTTCCTTTATATTTCCTGTTATGCTGATATCTCAAAGTGCATAGAGTAGCAGACCTGACCAAGCAAAATACAGTGAGATGAACCCTTTCTGGTGATAAACATTACAAGCTTTATCCTTTCCAAGAGAAAAACTAATATTTAGATTGATTTATTGTCTTCTGAAGGGTTTTTTTAATATATCATGTTATTCATATTACTATGATTATTAAATCACACTGTTAAAAGTTTATTTCATACACCAAATTTTGTATTTATATTGGCAAATATTAGTTACACAGATTTGATTCTAAAATGAATTAATATGGACTAGCTAATATAGACTGACTATCCTATAATTGGTGGAATCAAGCATTTTGAAAAAATCACACGTTCAATGAGCTACATATGAATTATAGATCACCAACTATTCATAAAAATCCACAGTAAAATTTCAAGTGATGAATACTATCTAAAGTTGCAACTTATCTACAAACTAAGAAAGTCTGAGACTGAATGTGTACATATCTGTGTGTGTTTTTATTGTTTCCATAAATCCTTGCTTATGAGGCTGTATTTATGAGTAATAAGAATAATGTCAACACTACTTTCCAGGTGTATCTAAGCATGTCATTTTATGTTATAACATGTTAAAGACTCCTATTTTAATGGTTCTAAACATGGAAAATGACTATTTGATTCTTTTGTATGTATATATTTATCTGTGATTTTGGGGAAGTCTAAATTAATTTATTTTTTTCCAGAAAGGGGCAAAAATAAAAAGTGCTCAGATCATTCTCTTGACAAGTTTCTGTGTCAGAGCTGCCCAAAATACATACTGCATTCACCATAATTTACGCAGTTAGGATATTTATTTTGGAAAAACTTTACACTTGTTAGTCACAGCTTGCACCAACAGGGCAACCCTGGGCAAAGACATTTCTTACAGATACTGTGGAACTCTCAAGCATCATGACAGAGAGGAATGGGTTATTATCAATTGCTTTTGAATTGCTCCTCCATCTTCTTTATTCACTGTTTTCCCTAGAACTGAGTGCAGAAGTGAATGGAAAAGAAGATTGTAGCTTCCTTTTGTCTGTGACTCAGAAGTGCAGCTAGTGTTTAGCTGTCGAATTTCCATTATATTCCCTGCTTTCTCATAAAATATTTTCAAATAGTAAATTTTGAAAATATATAAACAAGTGAAATCATGCCCAGAAATTACCGAGCTCCACAATTTTAGGCATAGCAACCTTTAATGATTCCTAGATAGAAGACTTGGCAGAAAATAATAGCTGGTTTGGATGTTTCAGAAATAGAACGAGTTTGTAGGTCATTACTCAATCAGAAAAGTTGAAACTAGGACAGATCCTGTGAAAATAAAGGACACATGTATTTATCATTTTAATGTTTTTATTATGGTGAAAGAAGTTGGTGTAGTCATTTTTCCTGTATGAGAAGACAGTTTAGTTAAAATTTTAGAGGAAACCTTTTAAATCCACCAGAATTAATGTAAAGATTATGTGGGATATTTCTAACAAGATTTTCAGTAACTTAGATGTGCTATAATAAAAAAAGAGAATTGAACAAATGTGCATCTTCCTCCATATAGAAATCTGGAAAAAAAAAATTTACCTTCCTATCACTTGGCATTCAAATTTATGAGATTCTTGAAAGTTTGAATAAAGTTAAATTTTTATTTTCTGTCAATGAAAGAAAAAATGCTTACTCATTAATCAGTATAAGAAATTTTCCAAGATTGTCTCAAGTGCTTATCAAAATGTTAAGTTTTGACAATGTTAACTGGTTCTCAAATGTTTTGTCTCTAGTCAGATAATTTCTAGAAACCATAATATATTTATCAGAATTTTTTTTCAGTTCTCCCATTCAGCCAGTTTTCACTATCGCTGGATAAAAGCACAAGATCACATGTTCTAGTGTGCATATAATTATTAACTTGGTTGGTGTTTCAACCAGAGAAGTTTCTGTCTGCTAGACCTTTGCTTTTACCAGGAGATCATATGGCATATGATGCATATACAGTCTATTAAACAAGGAGCTCTCACAATACAGAGAAGGAATCTTCTCATCTGAGGAACAACTGTAAAAAATAAACAGAGATTATTTTTAGCCTAAATGCCGTCTGAAAAACCATCTACATTTTTGGTTATCCCAGCAAATTAATTCAAATTTCTTGTATACATTATGATGCCCTTGCTATGATTTACAAACATCATAACAGGTTTGGAAAGAGATTAAAAAGGGATAAAAATGATAGTTAATAAATATTATATTAAGTAAATAAAAATGAATCTTGTGGTGAAGTGAAAAATATGTCCAAATTGTATTAGATTAACTGCATTTGTTTTTGCCATTATATGAATTTGTTGTAGAAATACGGCGTTGATGGTAGAGAGACATGTACCATATTCCCCATACAGTGATATTAGACCAGCCCAGGAATATACTTTTTAATGCACGAATCTTGTAATACTTTCATGTTATTTCCTCCAAATATAGCAGTGGACTAGTCCCTTTTTTTCAGTATTACAAGTACTCTAATCAAAGGGCAAACATAGTAACACAGTATTTAAAGTATGACTGGCAC
Source organism: Ploceus nigricollis (assembly GCA_013399945.1). Lineage (NCBI taxonomy): Eukaryota > Metazoa > Chordata > Aves > Passeriformes > Ploceidae > Ploceus > Ploceus nigricollis. The sequence goes on from VXBC01010531.1 coordinate 345,336, forward strand.
ACTTAACCTTCATACAGTCTATAACCAGTATAGCTGTTACAGGTGGAGGGTTGGAATTAGAATGAGGATCATTAAAGTGTGTGTCCTTGACATTAAGTAAGGAAAATGGCTCCCTATTCAGGAGTGTTAGCAGGCACTAAAGACCTTGAATGAAAATTAATCTTTTCTTAACCCAAATTGAAAGCTTGTCTTAAGCAGGCAATGGAGGATAGAAAGACTGTTGTAGAATTATGGTGAAATGTGATCCTCTCCAAGTGTGTCTATATCTGAAGTAGATGCCAAAACAAATAAGTCAATGCTTAACAGTTTTAGAAGATCAGGTCTGAGCTGATCTGGTCTGACCTGATCTGACCACATCTGACAGCAACTCTTTGCTGTTAAGGTTCATGTTACATAACTAAAAATTGCATAAAGTGATGGGGAAGGTGGGCAGTGTGTCATTAATCGTGGATGATTTGGATTTTCTTTGACATCCATATAATACAACATAACAAGTCCTACATTTGTTTTTAGTGGTATATAATTTTGATGCTGCCATTAGATTGTCACATCTGAGTTCTTATAACCAAGATATCATAATGCTTAATTTTTATGCACGTATTTTCACCCTAATGGTTAAAACATATAAGAAGTATATTTCTAGTTTAATAGTCCATTTTAATCTATAAATTATTTCATTTTATTCATCAGATTAAATAACTGTTTAAAGTTAATATTGTCTCTCAATGTATTTTTTCACATCACAGCCATCTCTCCAACTTCTAAATTAAAGAGATTGACAGATTAAATGTATTCTTTTCAGTCATGTCTCTTACAGCTCAGTTAATTTTTAATGGATTTTTCTCTGTACGCTTTCCAATTTGAAGATATACATCCCACAATATACTATATCCATGGGCAAACAGAGCAATCAGATGTGGCCCAAAAAGGCTCTATGACCAAGAGATAGGTTAGAGCATAAAAAAGATGCAATGCAAAATTAGCGTACACTTCTGATTTCAGAAATCTCAGCACTAAGGAAATATTTTTGTTGTTTATTTGTTTGTTTNACCCAGCTAGTGTCACCAGTAAGTGGATTCTTTGCAGACTGCTTTAACCGAAAGTGAAGAGTTTATCTAGGATTGTTCACTCTCACTGGCACCTTCCATGTTTGACACATGTAAAAATTGCTTTTGATGGATGATCTAAAATAGTTCTGTTGGTAACATTTGAGAAGAGAAACATTTTACTGGAATCTGAAAGACATTGCTTACT
>VXBC01010531.1:350014-386953 GCA_013399945.1 Ploceus nigricollis
TTGGGGGTGGGGGGTTTGGGGGTTGTTTTTTTTTTTTTGGTTGGTTGGTTGGTTGGTTGGGTTTTTTTGGTGGGTTTTTTGTTTTGTTTTGTTTGTTTTTTTTTTGCCACAGGTAGCTTTGGAATAATTACAGACTAATCTCTAGGGATTTTTGGTTCTGGAAATGCAACATGGTGTCACCAGACTTCTAGCATTCTGGTAGGGAATCTTAGGCTGGCTGTAGCTGTTTCAATGAATGCTGAGAGATCATTTATCATTTCGATAGCTCTGGTCCAAGCCACTGCAAGCATGTTTATAACATAACAGAACTTTTACCTTGCATATTTTATCTATTTGTGAACTGAAATACAAGGGCTCTCTTGAAGAACTGACTAATGGTTTTTGTGCTGCCCAGCAGGCTATCACTGTCTTTTTACTCTGACACAAGGTTTAAGTGCAAGTTAGAGTGATTCACAGTATCTTTCTGCATCCTGATTTACTTCAATGTAAAATGGTGATGATACTTCATTTCACCCACACATTACTTAAACTCCAGACTGTTCTAGGCAGGACAGTATTATCACAGTTTTCAACAAAATTGCACCTCTTCTTTTTTCCAGTATAACTAATAGGTCATTCTTTTAAATAGATTAATTAAATAAATGAATGAAAGCAGAATGCATCCTATCTAATTTTAGAAATCTATATTTAGGCGTTGAGTCTAAGCAAGTCATCCTCAGTTCTGTCATAAATGAAGAGAGGTATAGACTCCCAAAGGGTGATTCATCCTATCCTAAGTGTTTAGCATAAGTGGAATGAATCGCCATCTCTCTCTTTCCCTGTCCCTACCATGAGCAGAGGCAGCTTGTTGACTACATATGTACCTCTTCACAGTTTAACGTAGTTGGAATAACTGCATTTTTTAAGTATAATTTTTTTAAAATACCATAATTAATCCTTCTGAGAGTCATTTGTAGTAAATATAAACCCAAAGAAGAGATTTGCCAGCTTCAAGTTTCAGATAACACATGGCTAACATTTAAGTGTATCAAGTGCTGACAAGAGAAACGTGTACTGCTTTGTGGAAATGGAATAGAATTTTTTGAGGGACTATGATGGATATCTGACTTTAGACCCACTTTATCTTCACTTGTGTTTTTGAAGAACAGAGTTCAATACAGCCAAGTACATTTTAGACTTTTATTTCTTTTCAGATTCATTTAAAACTCATCCTAGCTGAGTTTAAAACACATCCTAGCATTACTGAAAACCTTCACCTACTATAATCACTGTGTTAGTCAATTAATTAAGGTTATAAAAATTAGTTGATGCATCCACCCGACGTACAAAATTTGGAGCTGCATTTTCAAGATATCTGCTGGCAGGATTTCTTAGATGTAATAATTTTGGCTGAGTTGTTGCTCAGTGGTAATTTTGACATTAACAACAAGTATCATGCTAAAAATGTTTTTGTATTATAAGAAATAAAGAACTAAAATATTTATATTGTTTAACTGCATCAAAAACTATAAATACATATTATCCCATCATAATAGCATTTTCAATACACCAGAGGACAGTTTACAGCAATTGGTGTGCCGAGTGTTTGAACATTTGCATTTTCAGCACGATACACTGGTTAGCACAGTTTTAAGCTCATACATTTTTGTATATTTCAGTCTGTTACTAAAACATAGAAATGTATTTTTATGAAAGGAATGGACAGAGTTGCACTTCTAAGCTTCAGGCTTCTGTTGGGTACTGAAAATGCAGTCATCTACCACAATACTGAAATTCATTTTTGCTTGAGTTATCCATAACTTGTGTATATCACTGCAAAGATTGCCTCCAAATTCCTATTTGAGCTCTTCCGTAAGTGCCTCGTGAAATATAGTGTTTGCTTAATGATAATTAGGTAGAATCAGCTTCATATCTGCCAATAATAGCTAACAAAAGTATACATTTAGTCAGTTGTCAGACCTCTAGAGACATACTGAAATCACGGCAATGCCTGCCATTTCTAGAAGAGATAAAATAGCTCCTATTGCCCAAACACTAAAGTATGGACTCTACTTCCTTTGCATTGACATTTCTTTGGCCTACAAAAGATCTAAAAAATGTATAGTTCAAAACCAAAACAAAACAAAATTAAACAAAATTCCAAGAAGAAACAAACCCCCCACGAAAAACACCATACCAAAACATAAAGGCCGTACAGTCCAGTCAGTGCTCTCTGACTCTGAAGACATCATACCGGTTTCTGTGTGGGAGCCTTGCCTCGTCCAACTCTTTTTCATAGACTGGGTAAGATCTTTCATCTTCATCATGCTTCATGTGCTCTTCATCAAGAGAGCACATCTGTATTACAGAATTACAGAATATTCTGAGTTGGAAGGGACTACAAAGATCATCGAGTACAACTCTTAAGTGGATGGCCTGTACAGGGTTCGAACCCACAACTGTGGGAGTTATTAACACCATGCTCTAAGTGTGACTTACATTGCATTTCATACATGGAAATATGTGCAGGAGTAGATAGCAAAAGCTTGTGCATGAGGATTTTGAATCCCTCAAAACTGTTTTTAGTTAGCTTAAAGCACATTACATAGAAACTTACTTCCTGTATATAAAACTGTCCTGTATTCTGTGTTTATACTCTTTTTTCATTCTTTAAATAATTACTTGGTGAGGTTTCTCACCACTGCTGGGTTTTTTGATCTACTGCTACATTCCTGAAGCAAATCAGATGTGAGGTCTTGCATCTCTTTTTCTAGTAAATATCAAACACAACACAAGTTCCATGGCTTTCTGTACCTTTAAACAGTACTAAATGCCAAACAAATGTTTCACATTATCCAAATGTGTCATGAGCACTCTTCCCTCTCTAATCCAAACTCATTCCATCAAGAATACAAAAAGCATGGGAGACTTTTAATGAAGCTGCTCTACTCTTTTTCTACTTATTCTTGCTTTGGTTACCCTTTATATTAATTAATTTATTTCTAGTATCAGGTAGAGGATTGGTAGTGAATACCAGTAATTCCCTAATGTCCAAGTCTGAGCTTTGAAGAGCAATTATCATGTTTTCATGTGAATTGCTGTCTGCTTTGAATATGCTGTTTCCTTTTTTCACATGAGATTGTTTGGCCATCTGTTGCTTTTGATTTATCTTTTTTCAACTCTGTCTTTAATGCTGTGAGAACATATTTATGGAAAGCTTATTCATTAACATGTTTTTCAGTATATCTTTCAGTATATCTTTCAGTATGCCTTTCAGTATGTGTTTCCCTTGCACCATCAACATTAAGTGCTCCTCCAAATTCGGATTTCAGCTTGCAGCAAGTAATTTTTGTTCATAAATTTTATCTGTTGAGTTTTAGGGGGTAATTTATGTGCAGCTTGTTTTTTAAGAGTTAAATCAATACAATCACTTACGGATTATCAAAAAGAATGATGGGGAGGAGGGGTGTTCTTCATGCAAACAGTTGATGGTATACAGTACTGTCAGTCTATTGACAATGTTCACTGTCTTCTCCCATGTTATTTTTGTTCTTTTCATCTTGGTGTAAAAAACCATAATAAGGATCTAGCCATCAGTTTCTTTGGTGTGGATTTTGTACTTGTGCATTTCCACAGTGTACTGTGCTTAACTATTTCCTGAGTCCTTCTTCCCTTCCTCCCAGAAAAAAAAAACAAAAACATTTAATCTCAATTGCTGTTGAACTGGTTGGAGCCTTTCTTTGTCTATGTCTAGCCTGAAGTATGCTCCGAAGCTTACCCAACAATCCTGGTCCTGCAGCTATTCAGATTAAAGGCTGGAATGTGCTGAGGTTTCTAGCGTATGCACCTGTATTTTTTTCCTATGGAAACCCAAGTATGGACAAAATGGAAAGAGGAAGGAAGTGTTACTGTTGTTGAACTCATATTTGTGAACTGCATCATGAATTTGACGTCTTTTGTGATCATGTATCTGCTAACCCCACCTTTGCTGTTTATATTAATAATCATGGCACAAATTACGTATATTTTATGCTCTTTGAAAAATAATTAGACTACCATTAAGAGAATGAATATTAGGAAATTTATATTATGGGATCAAGTTACCATTTTGCACCTTGGAAAAATCTATATTCAGGCTTTACATAAAAGAAGCCTTCCCTAAGCTGTGCTATTAATTCTATCACTTCCAATATTACTAATTGCCTGCCCAATTCATGAACGATGTAAGATTTATAAGTTCAGTGCTCTAGTGTATTTTTCCATCTTTTACTCCATCCAAATCTCACTTTCCAGAGGATGTTTGCTGATCAATGAAACAAAGGTAACATTTCCTTTTATGACAAAAGTGAAGAGGCAGGTATTTATCAATTTTGAGTCACCGTTACATATTTCTAGAAATAATTAAATGGCATAAATTTGTATCCTAAATTTAAGGTTTGCATCCTTGTGAATTCTCCTTTACCGGGTATTCAATAAATATATATATTCTTAATCTATGAGGAGCAGCACCTTTATATAACTCTGGCATGAGCCATAGAGAATGGATTGTTATATTGTGCAGAGATTCAAATTATACAATGTATGCTAGCAAAACCTGAGTCAGTTAATGAAGCAAACATCCTTCAGTTCCTTGGTTCTTAGTAATTTCTGAATAGCATGTCATAAAAAAAAAGTGTTCTGAATGCAAAAGTAGACCAGTTAAAAGACCTAACATAACAAGGAATACAGATTTCTTGGGATGATGAAATGTGAAGCAGTAAGTTGTGCCTAATCAAAGACACCAAACGAGCAACCTGGGGGTATTAGAATACAAAAATATTCAGTAGACATGGGGAGTTAGTTGTAACAAAAATGCTGTCTTGAAGCACTCAAAGAGGCAAAAAGGTAATGCTAATGTACTGGTTTGTACAAAACTAAGTTGTCCATTATTAACTTCAAATTCTACTACAAGGCCGTAGTATCTTCCTTTCTTCAGAAGTGGGGGCCAGTACTTTATGCATGCAGGCATTCATAGTAATTAATTGTCAATGTACTCACAGAAGAAACCAGTGACTTTGGCCTTAATCCCTGACAATGGAAAGTTTATCTATTTATTATTACTATTCCTCTTTAATTTATAGAAGCAGGGTGTATTTATAGAAGAATGCTAACCCAACTTCTAAATTGTAAACTGTGTTCAAAAAAGATTCTTCTTTTGAACTGAAAAAAAAAGGTGTGATTTTTAAATTTAATACAAGGATAGGAGAGATTTTATTATTCCGATAGCTGTCCCAGAGTATTAAAAAAAAAAATCTGTTTTTAAATAAGCCTGTAAGGTTCGATGAAGCATGGACTGTGACCACCAGAGAAGCTATTGAGAAAAGGTTTCTGGAGTCAGTTGTTAAGTTTATTCATACCTGGTAGTTGAGCAGTATATTTCTATCCCTTTCAGACAGTTTAAAAAGAATCTGAATACTGTGAGCTGTTCTTTAAATGTATCAGATTATGGTTTATTGAAATAATCAAACAAAACCATCCAAATGTAGAAAGTACATAAATTCAGATTCAGCCAGGACAGAAAATGGTATCTTGCTCACCATGGCTATGGACACATATAAAACAAAAATAATCTAATGGTTTCTTGTGATCCCAAAGGCTGACCCTTACAGGAGGTTGTATTATATGTATTGGTTGGATGTTGTAATTACAAGCTGCAGCAGCATCCCAAGAGTCAATGATAGGTTTCCACGTGGCTGTTGCTTCAACATAACATGTTTTAAGATGTGTTCTCTTAAAATAGGAGACAGTGAGGGGGAGAAGCTCAAAGCTGCTTAAGCAGGATTTTAAGCAGGCAGCCTCCACACCAGGCTGCCATAGCTGTAGATCAGAACATCACACTGCTAAAATTAATGACTTTACCAATATCTTGAAAATTATTCTTGGATGTGTAGTGCCCTTAAGATATGTTCTGTTTTGCAACCCTCTGTGTTACTGTAGATTTGACTATAAAAGATATTTCTCAAGGTGAAGGAAGAGAGAGGCAAAAGAGAATTGTTTATGGTAGCCACTTTATACCAGGTTTGCCAAAACATTCCTTCTAAAACCTTTTCAAACCTCACACCCCTCTGCTAGGAAGCAGAGCAGAGATTCCTTTTTTTTTTTCCCTTCACTATGAATAAGCACAATGAGAATTAAAAAAAAAAAATTATGTCGTGATTTCTTGCTTTAAATTATGGTCATTAAAAATTTTTTTTCCTTTTTCTTGTAAGTGTCATAATTCCTTTGGAATAGACCAGCTGTGCAATGAAATTATTTTAGCTGAAAGACATGAGACACTCAGAGCTGTAATAACTTACTTCCAAGACTCAGGCCTTATGATCATAACTAATACTTATGGTACTTCAAATTATTCATTATTCCTCAAAATATTTGCAAATTCTTGTCATTGTAAACAATATGACAACTTTCCTTGGTTACAGTTCACAGCAGCTAAACTCCTACTCAATCAAATTTTCCCTTAAGTTAGTAAGCTGCAATTTTAAATGTACATTGCAGCAAGAACTGCATTACATAATGTCTCTCTTAGTCTTACAAGTGTAATTATGAGACAACATCTATTCAAAATATGACATAGGAAATTTTGGGGTTTTTTCTCTGACAACATAGCAGACTGGAGAAAGAAGTCTTAAAGTTTTTCTGTTTAAGGGTGTGATCTGCATCCCTAGTTACAAATTTAGCATCAAGCAAGATGATGGTTTAATTAGAAGCAGCACATTGCCTTTGATAAGCAGATGTTCCCTTTATTTAACTGCTGCCCGCAAAGTTAGCCCAAATATATTCTTTTTCTTTGTTACAGAATGTTAATTTCCGGCCCTTGGTCATTGTGTTACTATAATCAAAACATTCCCAATTAATATGTATTGTCCTAAATTTATTAATTCATCCCTGCTTGTCTCCATAATTTCCTTAAAGCACTGCAGCTAAGAAGCTGAGCTTCTCTGTCAAAGCTGTATGAGTAACAGTCCAATAAAGCCACACCTAGTTGTCAGTGGACCAGGATTTGGGTAAACATGGGCCAACCCAGCACTCATGTGTCTGGTGACTTGGTAAACAATGAAGCATTCAGAATTTTAGGGTCCTACCTACTGAGCGAATATGACCCCACCTTGCTATTATTGCTGTAACAGCAAGGTAAACAAAAACTCAACATGCAATTGAAAAGAGCTGCCATTGGACCTACTTGAAAATAATTCTGTGCGATTGCTCGATAGGTTGCTAAGCAAATAAAGGCTCGGCTTTGTTCTACTTTTCTAGCCTCTAGGTAAATAACAAGTGTAGAAAAGCACCCACAAGTTAATAAGCAAATAAAGCTTTTAACTTTTAAAAAATTATCTGTCTTAGATACTGTAGCAGATGTTATCTTGAATGTGTTACTGATTGCACCAGCTTAAGAAGAATACTTTGTTTTATTCTATCAGGTTATATTTTATCTTTATGTATCTTTGAGAGCTACAAATGTTTAACTTTGAACTTAAGCTGAAAGAATGACTAGATGTACTCTTAAAAATGGTATTTATAATTTCTCTATTTTTTCATTTCAGTTCAACTGCTATCTGTGCATAGCCACAATATTTATGCAGCTCAGGATATTAGTACTTCCTAGGAATGGGTATGAACAAATGTCCTGAAACTGTAGTTGGTTGATCACTACCTCAGAGGATTTGGTTCAACATACTTTAGTGATTGCTGTGTTCCAGATTTTCAAGGCTCAGCATCTAGCACAGCAGTTATGCTTGAATAAGCTCTCTTTTCAATTATAGCTTTAAGCCTTCACAAAACCTCATTGGAAATGACATCCCTTGTTCAAATTCTTCATTCACATTCACTGACAATGCTGATATCTAGTGGACAGAAAAATTTCCTCTCAAGTACTCCATCCACCCCTAAGAGCATTCATTTTAATAGTATTTCCTGAAGGTACATAATAGTATAGTTTTGGTTATTTTGTGCTCACGAACAGTTAAATATTTATGACCTGATCTTTTCAGCAGCTGAGCACCTCCTTGAAGGTGATAAATGCCATTGCTTTGATCAACATGCTACTTAAAGGTTGCAAAGATGAACTGCTCCTGTAGTCGTGCTTGCTCTCATGAAATACTTCAGCCATGCCAGGGAGGTATGAACCTTAAGAGGTTCTTATTTTGCCTTTATTTCCCTGAAAAAACACGCAGATGAAGCCTATGAGTGAGCTGTTACAAACGAAGAGTTCTATCTGTCCTACATTCTGTATTTATTTACACCAATAGGACTTCTTGTTTGAAAACGGACTGGTAACAGAAGCATTTCCAAAATTAAATTGTAAGATTTTCCACATGGCTGTATGGGTTTTTCTTTCATGAGTTCTGTTAACTAACAGTATTAGAAAAGAAATCATACAGGCTGTAGGACCTACTGTGAGTCAAAAAAACTACTGGGAGTCTTAGAACTTTAGAACTCGTTAGAATCGAGCAAATCACAGCTATATGGTAAGCCAACCAATGATCACAATAGCAAATAGCTCTGCTACTGCAAACAAACTGCCCTTTCATTTCATAAAATTGGATAGAAATGCAAATTAGGCCACAAGTACTAACATAGTTCTGTTGTAATATATTATACAGTTTCTGCTTCACACTTGCTATACAGCTCTACTTTCTCTGAGAAGACTGTCCCACAGTCTTATTTTAAAGAAATGTTGGTATTTGATATGTATAGATATAGATATAGATATTTTTATACCTTTATATAAGCTTTGAATATAAGCAAGGTTTGTATGGAAGCAGACAATTAAGGAAAAAAGCTCTCAGTGTTGCTTTTCTAAGTGTTGCTTTTCTAAAATTAATCATGAAAACAGAGTAGAGAGTTCTCTATTAATAGGCTGATTCCCACTAGACAGTAGCCAAAGAAGGAGACTTCCTTCCTCTAGTTACAAAAGATAATATGACATCCCATAGCTTTCTGGCAGTTTACCCCTACATGGAAGAACTCAATCTATGGTCATTTTAAAATGGCCTTCTTTCTCAACAGACAGGGATTTTGACCCAGAAAAAGACTGAAAAATGTGCACAGGTCAAGGGCTGAACTATCTACCTTTACAAGCAGTACATACTAAAGAACCTGTTTAGCAAACAGATCAGTCCTGGCTGCATTGCAGTTTTACTGTTTTTAGGGGCTTAGGGGAATGTACAGATTTACAGGTGGTTTGCAGCCACTGTATGATTTTTGTCTTTAATTTACCAGTAAGCCTTGGTTCTGTTTTGGAAGGTAACCAACCTATAAAATGTTCAACCTATAATATGCCCATCTAGGCCGTATTTTAGCTTCACTTCATGAAGTTTTTTTCACTTTTGCCTTCTTTGGCTTTTAGAGGCAGGAAAATATTGCTCGATAGGAAGGGTTATTTTTCAGTTGCCAGAATTCCTTTGCAGTTTTAATGGAAAGAAGCAGAACTTTTTGGGGGGAGCCAACATCTCATTTCCATTCCGCTCTCATACAGCCACTGTTGTATCTGCAGGGCCTGCAGAATGTAACTGCTGCGGCAGGGTGAACAAAGGCACCATTCAGCATGGAGAGCAGCTTCCCTTCTGCACCGCTCTCTGGCCACAGCGAGCTTGGCTGGAGCACGCTATCTGACCGACACAGGATTCGCTGCCTGGACAAAACTCCCCAAGGACACCCGTTTGGCATCCTGAATTAGTCCAGTGGGATGAAGACTTCCTTTTTAGCACTGGCGTGGGTGCTGAAAGACAGCTGTGACTCGCTTTTGTTTCCCCACTCTTTGTATACAGACGTATTCTTTGGGACTGTACTTCCCGAAACTATTGCTCATTGGAGCTCAGGTGGCTGGTTCCCTACCACAACCGTGTTCTGGGATGGTATGTTCCAAAGTTATAGAAGCTGTGAGAGGACATTGTCTGTAATCTGCCACCTCTGGAATCCCATCACAGGGATCATTTCCTGACTTTTATGTCATTTCAATCCAGTCCCTTGAAAGTTCCCACCCCCTGTAACTTTGTAAACTAAGTAAATAAGTGATGTATTTTCCCATCTTCCTATGCACATAAAAGAAATTAGTTTACCATTTTGCTTAAGAAAATAAATATAGAGGCAGTTGCTAATTTAAAGAATCCAACTAGGATTAAGTTATAAACTAAGTCTCTAAAGAGAAAGGAACACCTTATTCATAGTGTTGGTTCATTTTCAGATGTCAAGCTGAGGAAAAATACAAAAAAATTGTTAAAGCTTCATAAAAAGCTTAACACTTTTTACCAAGAGTGCATAACAATCTTCAGCACATCTGTTTTTTAAAGAGAAAAAACAGGTCACAATTTTCATTTTCAAGCCCTAAATTACATAGTACCCATACTAAATTTGCAGGGTAGGCTCTTCTTCATAGATAAACAGATATCGTTGAGAGAGGCTAAACCACCATGACTATAAGCACCATTTCAACACAGTCACCATTATGAACTGTATCAGTACAACATCAAAAACCAGTGATTGAAGGGAAAGATAACCAATCTACGATTAGTTGATCAACTTTATTCCTAATGAAATATCATTGAAGCAATGGAAGTTTGTATCCTGGATGAATAAGGCCCAGCATGTCTGCAGTTCTCTTCTGCATGTCATGAACAGATATGGCAGAAATCTTCTCTCAGATAAACCAGTTTATCTCCAGTGACTTCGGAGATGTGCCCCTTATTTAAATCACTATGATCAGTACAATTGAATGTACAGTACAGTTCTAATTTGAGGGGTAATGCAGGCAAACCTCTGATTTGTGTAGTATTGTGTGTTTCCTTCTTTCTTTCTCAAAGTTAAACTATTTTATTTATAGTAATCTCCACAAAATGTGGACTTCAGTAACCAATGAGTCACAAAGGATTGGTGGTTCAGCTCAGATATACATGCAGAAGTTTAGCAGTTTCCAGAGTTTACCTGATCTCATCCAAACTTCTCCAGCTGGGAAATGAGATGGCAATTTCCTAAAGATAGTCTGTCGTGTGACTTTGTAGTGCTTCCCTGTTTCATTCAGGACAGCTGTAGTTCAAGAACAGTATTTTGTCATTTCCGATTTCAGTTCTGGCTGAAAGAGAGAAGTGACAAGACAAAACTTTGCAATAGCTTACAAAAAATGTTTAAGAGATTAGATATGCTCCCTGTTGGTTTGAATTTCATGTTAATTTTATTTTAGATAGGCTAGTCTAGGCCTTTCCACACAATAATGTCCCTAGGTTTTTTACTGACCAAATATATTTTGCCCAGCAGCATTTTTCAAAAATAAAGCAATTTGAATTGAGTATGAAAACTAGCTGGCACATAATTGCAGAGAAAGATTCCTGGACTCTTGGCAAGTATTTTTCCCAGCACTTTTTAACCTAGCTCTAAGTTGTTGTATACTTATCCTTAGACTAAGTGACATGGATAGATTTATTAAGAGTGTTGTTGCTAAATGAGTCATTTACACTACAGCAAATGAGGCAGAATGCTGTTACATCTTACCTGGCAATATTCTCTTATATTAGGAAGTCCTATAGTTGTGTGAATAAGGATTTGTGGAACAATTGCATCAGGATTCCAGTCAGAAACTGGAGAATAATCTTGAACAGTGATATTGCCTAAAACTTCTGCCTTTTGATTTATATTTATTGTATTTCTTGCATTCACTATAGGGAAATAAATAGTCCTCATCTGCAATTAAATGGATTGGTCATTTGCATAAATTGATTTGAGTGATCAGTTTTTAAACCCTTAAGAACCAGCTTCCAGAAGAATGAAGATAAATTGCGGAGAAAGCAGTTGAAGTAAACAGCCCATGGATGTGTGACATATTTTGCATTATTTCATTGTAATACTCCTGTTTCCTGTACTTTGACATAAACACATACACAAATATATTTGGACTTTCATTCCTGAAATATAATTTTTCCAGCCTGCAGTTTTAAGTCACACATCTACACTGCTCTTAAGCAGTGGTCTCTCACACAAGTATCCAAACAAAATTCATACATTAAACTTTCTGCTAAAAAAACCCCTGATGATATGGCAGCCTTACACTTGTAGGATGTCAGTGAATTGTAGTGGAATTTAATAGAGGCAGTGTTTTCCAGCTACACAAGTGCCTGCAAATTTTGTTGCCTGCAAAGCTGTCTGAGTGTTCTGACATTTTTTCCCTCTTCCCTCATATTTTTGAATGATGAACACAATTTGGTTTAGGTGTTTGTACTGAAGAGGTCTAGGAAGGTGAATAGAGTTTGAATAAGAAAAAAAAAATAACTAAAATGTAGATAGAATTTAAGAAATCAAATAACGCAACCAATATGATACTACTGTAGTGAAGAATTCTTAAATGGCCTAAGCAGCTGCAAATGGCAAGGAATTAGTCTTCCATATTTCAACAAGATATAGAGCATAACCTAATAAAAAGTCCATCCATTCTGTTTTATTCTCTTCTGACCTTTCAGATTATCTATAAATATATTTAATGCTAGTTGTTTACAATCTTTGGGGAAAAAATTATTTTGTTAGACATTAAATAAATGAAGGAAAGCAGTAATCGTGGAAATGTAAGCTTTTGCTGTGTTGTCTACTAATTACTTTTAAAAAATTACTCTAGGACCTTGTACCGTCGAAAGGTCTCCAAGTCAGTGATTGATCATCTAACATTTCTTTAAAAAGTGCTAATTAGTTTCAGCTTTTCTATTTCTTCATTTCATCAAAATTCTTGGCCATCAAAAGAAAGTTCCTGACAAATGTCATCTTGGTCACATGGCAAGAAGCCGTGAAACAAAACCAACTGGGTATCTTTGTTAGCCTGGTAAAAACTTTGAAAGAGCAATCAAGAAGCATCTTCTTTTGTGTTTTATTAATGATAGGTCTGGCCTGCAGAACTATAATGGGGTTTCATATACCTCAGAGCTAGTGGCATACTTTATATCAAAATGTTTTGGGCACTTTTTTTAACCTTATAGAAAACACAGTGTTGTTATATCCTCTTTTTTTTTTTTTTTTTCCACAGGAGAAAAGCCTTTGTGTAGAATCGCTTCCCTTTCCCATTAGGAAAATCAAGAAAAATATTCTTTCCAGTTGAATGAATATGAAACCATATTCTGGTTTGCTGAACTAATCTGAACTGTTTCATTTGAAGTCAGCACATACTGAAATCAATATCCCTCTGCAGCTGCTTTGCTATATGTCTCATAAGTATATTCCCTCTTCCAGGCTAGTGTTTCTTGATCAAACTCTTTTCCAGTGAGATGGATGATACTTCATCAAACATGACCTGTTTATTAAGTGAAAGACTTCAGTTTGGCCATATGAAAATATTTCATTGTGAAAATGCTGAAATTAAGTATTTCCTTATTTCTGCACTGGAATTTTTCAAAATAACACAACACAATAAATAGGAATTTCAGCTCTAGTTTCACTCTGAGATGAAAGGATGTATTAACAATATTATTAGTCTCAAACATATGATGGTCTGATTTTCATTCAGATCATCCTACTAGTACAAATTAAATTACTTCATTCTGCGGACTTTGGTCCCAAGTTTGCTCAAGAATCCAATAGGTTTCCATGAGGTTTCCAGAAACAGAAGAAGATAGCATTTTATGTGTCTCTTGCATTAAGGCCTGAGTCTGTTCCCACTGAATGGAGTGCATGTTTTGTCACCAACTTCAATGAGAGAGGATCATCTTACATGAATATTTATGGGTATAAAAGCAAAGCCACTGAGCATGTGGTTATCTCTCAATAAGCCACATCCTGCTGTGATTTTTTGCTTATACAAATTATAAATGGCCACTTTGTAACAGAATTGAGTTATCCAGATTCATGACAAAAGAACTTTTAAAGTGGAAGTACTTTTACTCACTTGTGTTTGAAGTTGCTTGTTAACATGGCTTCGATAGGGAGAAGGAGTAGATCAGTAAAAACTTGTCTTGTTTTAGGGTCTAGTCCATCTTCTAATCAGAGAAACAGCAACCACAAGGCTATTCTTTAGCTATCTTGGATGAGGTGTTTAAAAGTAAAACAAAATATAGAATGTCCATTGATCACAAGCAATACCTACTGAACTGTTGTTGAGTTGATTTTAGTTTTTTCATTCAAAACAGTTTCTGTGTAGAAACCCAGTAACATCCCCAGCTTTAAATATTTCGGACCTAGTGCATCTCACTTATAGCTTTTTCCTTTCCTTTCCTTTCCTTTCCTTTCCTTTCCTTTCCTTTCCTTTCCATTCCATTCCGTTGCATTCCTGGAAAGTTCTGCGATAATTACCAGAAAAACTATTATGAATTTTGTGAAGATTATCTACATAAATAGTACTAGCACTATGGTACTAGTCTTGAAAACTGTTCTGAGTGAACTTCTGAGTATAGGATTGAAATTCTTTCACATGTGCCCCTACTTTCATGTATCAAAAAAGATTTCTTTCAAAGCACTGCCAGCTTCACTGAAAAGCACTTCATGTTTACCATTATTTGTTCTTGTCAGGTAATTTTCAAGTTCTCCTGAGGCAGAATTTACCCAAGAAGTGGGACTTGAGATTCCATTGTGCATATTATTACCATTCCACGGCAGCAAAATGCCATCATTTTATTCTTTTTTAACACCAAAGAGCTGTATTTCTGACAAGCTGAATTCCCATGGCTAATGTTGTGATTGACAACACCAAGAACAGCAGCCTTATTTTATTCATGTTTGGCAGGATGCTTTTGGGTAGTTTACATGACTTAAAACAGACACTTCTGTTTTCTTCATGGAACCCTCGAAGTAAAAATGGAAAATCATAAGGTTTCCTTTATCCATTCTGTGATAAAGTGGTAAATGTATAAAAGGAGGATACTCACCCACATTAAAAATAAGATCAATGCAATAATGTCCTATATTCGTTTTCTTGTAACATATTGCTGTAATTATGTCAGACCAAAACATCTCTTACTGAGGTCAACTTAAACCCCCACACACAGAGACACAAAATCCTTTGAATTTTCATTTTTATGGAGCAAGATATTCAAAATTTTGAGCCCAGGTTGACTTTATCACTATGAGAATCCCTTAAAAAAATTAGATAATTGGTAAAGAAAGCTACTTATGAGTTTGTGACTGGTGGAGCTCTTTTGCAATCCATTCTACATTACCCTTGTTTTCTTTTCTACTCCGTCTTTTTTAGACTACATTATACTGCTTGATTTCATCACTATGGAGCATCAAATAAAACCTGGGTAATATTTTTACCAGTTATTTTCTCTTTCTTTTATACTTGTTCTCTGTCTCTTTTCTCTGTAAGAAAAACAACCAAAACACCACAATCATAAGATAATTCCAAATCTGTTAAATTGCTGATTTCATGTTTTTTGGAGTCTGCAGAGACTTCCACACACATTTCTCTGAGTATTTATAATGATGGGAGATGTTTTTCTTCATTTCAAAGTTACACATTTCAGTCTAAAACATCTTCTGCTAATTCATGAGAAGACAGAAGTCCGAGTTTAATTAAATCAATTTAATGTTACCTAAAGCTTCTCAGTACAAGCCTGCTGAGTCCCCAGTTTCAGAGCAGAAACTATGGTTCTGCAATATGTTGGCTAAATCATTCCCACAGAATGATTCCAGCAGAAACCAATCCCCGCACCACTAAAATAAAGACGTGAGGAGACAAAAGAAAAAGTCTTGCAGATGGTCATTTTGATTCTTGTTGCCATTTGCTGAAGCAGAGCACAGCTGCACTCATCCAGTGACAATTTCAGGTCAGACATGTTTTGCCTCCTCAGCATCGATGGGAGTGCACCTTCCCTGACTGTGTCTGTTGGTTGGTACTCAGCCAGTATGTTCTGATAGAAACCTTGGTTGGGAAGGCTCATGTCAGGCTGTGGCAAGCAAGGAGGCAACACAACAAGCAGAAACCACAAAAGGAGAACTCAGCCAGAGCCTGGTTTTCAGTTCTGCGTTCCTGATACCACATGTTGTTTGTCCTTAACTCTAAAGCTGCCGTGTCACTTGCTTTTGTCTTCTGGTCTTTGTTGTTGGTTATTACTGGATTATACAGGATGAATTATAGAAACATCTGAAATCTAGTTAAAGATACACTTACTGAAGGTGAAAATGCTGGTGTGATTGCAGATCCTGTACTTTCTGAATATCATTAGCATTTATTTTGATAACAACAAGGGCTACACTTGTCCAGTGCAAGTACCTATATTTATTCCTTGCTATGAAAATATCAAATTAGAATTTTCTTTAGCTTAGTGTTTGTCTACAGTTTCCAAATTGATTTAGACTGTAAAATTCAGATTTTACAAGGAATTTAAGTCTTTATGCATTTCAGTAGCTGCTTTTGGCAGCCATGTCTATACACCATTCAGGGTTTACCATAACCTCTGTGCAGAAGAAGTATTTAAAAGTTGTTAAATACTTGTAAAGTTGTAAAAAATGTAAAAACTAAAATATCTGTGACAGATACCCTAACACAGTCTGAATTATTAGTATCAGCATTTAATTAAGGATTGAATTTATGAGGCTCTTTTAACTGGACAACTAATTTAACAAGTTGCTGTTAAAAGTTTAAGTAATTTATACTTCCTTAATTTGACATTTCCTTACTACCTGCTCAATTCCTTTTTTTCTTTTAAAGATTTCCAGCTGCTGTAATTTTAATTTGCATATCCATGGTATGTAAAGTTCACAAGTATTCTTTTTGCTGGTGCATCAGTGTAGCAGATGTTTTCTTATTTAATAAAGCTTACATGTGTGACTAGATTTAGTTCAGCAGTTCTATAAAACAATTCCATTGAGTTGATTACTTATCTAAATGAAGCATGGCTTTAAAATAATCATAATCATGTGGTCCATGGTAACATACTGAAAAAAAATGGGCAATAATTTCACCTAATTGGTTCAGAGAGTTTCTGTTACTTGTCTCACTAGCTGTTGCTTTTATCTGTTACCCATGAAGGACAGCTTACTTTGTAGAGTCTAATGACCAATCAAGGAAATAATGCCTACAACAGCTTTAAAAGACACCTGGAAAAAGAAATGTAAATCCTTAGGTAACTTAAAGCAATGCAATATGTTTATATGACTATGGCATTTGTAACAGTTGAAACTACATGGGGAATGCTGTATCTTCTGTCTAACCAAAAAAAAAAAAAAAANAAAAAGAGTATATTTTTAGTATATTTTTCCTGTCTGTGTCTTATTAAAATTAAATGCAGCAGCAAATGCTAGCCATGGACTTAGACTCACCTCAAATTCCTTAAACAGCTTTAGGACAGGTGAAACTTGATGATTTTGCTATGCAGAGATGTGTGAATATTTATTTCTTGTCACATGCAGGAGATTTAAAATGAGCTACAGATCTAAGTGTTCAGACTGCTATGTTCTCAAAGTTTTCCTATTATACTGGCTCTGTTTCTCAAACTTCCAGAAACCTTGTTTCTCTTCAGAATATGCAGTAAGACTGTATGTTAAAATTCAGTCTCTGCCCATTAGCACTCCAGAAACATGAGCCTTTTATAAAAGAGATTATCCCATACTTGTTCTTACACAGAAAACAGAAGTTGACTTGCTGTTGGTTGTGTTTGGGATAATGGTTAGTGACATTATTTAGGACATGGGAGATGGAGAGCTAATGTCATTCTCAGCCTGAGGGTTTTTTGATCTACCTCTCTCCCTCCTCTTTGTGGCAATTCTGTAATCATCCACTAACAAAGCAGGGTGGGTGAGATGTGGTGATACTGAATTACCACAGAACCACCAGACAGGAAAAAAAGGTTACTCTTGTCTCACTGTGTAAAACTCAGCCAGGTTATTTTACAGCACTGAATTGGCTGAATTTATAAGTAAACAGAGACATAAATAAGTCATTTTGTGACTGTTGTGACAGTGTAATAAAACCAGTTTACAATAATTAACTGTTTGTATAATTCCCAGAAAATATTGATATTATTTAGACATCCAAAGCATCTAGCAGCTTTGTACACTAGGTCTTCATCAACATAATATGACATGTTCAAACATGGCAATTGTTTATGTATTTTGTTGCATTAAGAGCTGTGTAGTATCTGTTTCCCATCAGACATGGTAGTTAAATGAAGAAAGTATTTTATAAAAACTTAAAAATTTGTTGCCTCTTTATGCTTGTGAAATTAGAACAGAATCATCATCCTCAGTTGTAAATGGAAAAGCTTAACAAATTATTTTTTCAAGCAGTTTATGCAGCTACGGTGGCAGTTTGAAGTAAGGCTCTTCTGACTGCCAAGTTAGTGTGTCTTCCTTAGCAGCACAGAATGGTCCTGCAGTCATTTTCATCTGTAGAGAGTTCTTGTATTCAAAATCTCACCCATTATTTTTATTTATTACAATTCTAGAATACACTTCTGCCTAAGCACCTTTTTCAGTAATATTCTCTAGTTCAGCCTGTGCCATATGTGCAGGAGTATGAAAGGATGGCAATACTCCAAACTTTAATACCTAAAGTGTATTACAATTCCTGCCATAAATTGGAGTATACATAGTCAGTTAACTGAAATTTGTACTGCAGCAGCCTGTGAAATATGATGTAGTGCTGCAAAGTTGTCTTAATTCTTCTTGTACCCTCATGAAGTCCAGCAAATGGAGCACCCAAAGGATTTTTTATCTTTTGAAGATATAAAATATCAGTTATACCTCCTTAATCATAGGGATTACCAGCATCCGTTTACTTTGGTCTGAGCGACAAATCAATGTGACTGTCCGTGGAGTACTCTGAATTTTATAATAAAGTGAAATTACGAGTGAAAAACTGAAACAAATACATGGATGTAGAGAATACCGCTCCCTTTCAACTCAGGGTCACAAAGAAATCAGGTATCAGTCACAGGCATTATGGTTTTACTGAGTTTTGGGCAGCTCTGTACACATCATCAGAAGAAAGATCATCTTCATCTGTGCAAGATCCTGATGTTATTTTCTTCATATGTCTTCAAAGCTTACAAGCACAGAAGTACAATAGTAAAAAAATCAAAATCTCACCAGACAAAAAAAGCTGTCAAAAAAGTCATGGACAGCTGTTTTTTATCAGTCTTATCTGAATCATTGCAACACCTTCAGGCATCAGTTAAAGATCCACACTCCTTTCTCCTCAGTATTGCATATATATTAACTTAAGACTGTACAAAGTTTCTTCCTGTTTTTCCATCTGATATTAATAATTTGAAGGGGATTTTTTTCTCTCTTCGTTAGACTCATGTAAACAGATCCCAACTTCCATGAAGTGAGTGAATTTCTCTCCAGTAGAAAGAATTAGATTAAAAGTTCAAAGCTTATAAAAGAGTCACCACCAATTTGTGGCACAGAGCACTGCTGCTATATGCAGGGGCCACAGTAAAATTAGTCCACTTGAGACAGGAAAATCCTGAGAACTCTTTTCTTTCCCCTCTAGTTTCAGCTTCTATTACCTGATCACACACATATTAGGTTTGGGAGGATTTATGTTGGTTGTTTCCCTTTCCTTTGGGCTAATTATTGTGTCAGAAAGCCTGTCCCAGGCAAAATTTAGTCCAAGTCCTGCCTGTTAGATCCAGGTAATTACTTTGAGAAGTAAACTTCAAATTCTGCTTTTTTCCCAGGTAACAGGTAGGACAGTTTAATTTGCATTTGATTGCTTCTCTGTCGTCAAAAGGATTCCTGATGGAAACTGGCTTTTGAAATAAATCTAGTCTCTGTAGTAGGCTACATCCTGGTCAGGTGATTGTTGGGAAGGGGAAATGGAAGAATATCTGAAATCTCGAGGGCATTTAAATGAGGAAAAAAATTTAATGGGCTCTGTAAAAAGTTCAGTATTGTAATATGCTTGTAAAAAGACCTAAAATTGAGAGAATATTCCTAAGTCTGAGAATTTAATTAAATATGTCGTAGGTTTGAATTGGAAGATATTTCTTGACCTTTATTCTCCTATGGTGGGAGAAAGGAAGAGCAATATTGACTGATCTCACAGGTGAGCATTCAAGAAACATATATATAATAATGTACATATTTATATTAGGCTTTGATTATGTAAATTGATTTAGTAGAATGAGAATAAGCAAAAGCCGTACACAATGTATCATTCTAGTAGCTTATGTGCATTTAAAGTTACTATTTGTTACATAAAGTATCAGAGTTATTGAAATCTCAGATCTTTAAAAAGAAAATTAGGATATTTCAAGCTGGAGTATGACTCAGAACCCTGTCCTTAAGATCCTTTGTGCTGTCTGAAAGATCCACAAAGCAACAGGGGGGACTGACTTTATATGAGAAGCAGCAAAAATGCTGTCAAAAGCTAACGTAAACAAATATAAAATATAGAGAAAAATAAATGTGTTTTGCCATTCTGTATGACTCAGTGATGCATTGTGTTTAGTAGTGTCAACCATATGTGTTTAAGGCAAAAATGTGATTGTATTTCAGCTGATGCTTTTTCTTTGATTTTACAATATACCTGAATCCTGCACAGCTCTGTGTTATTCACTGAGACAAAGGATGACAGCAAATGAATTCAATACATCAATAAATTACAATTCAATAAAATTCTTCCAATATATTTACTGCTAAAGACAGAAAGAACAAGATAATCAAGCTCCTTTCTGCTTTCCCTGTTCATCTCTTTGGCCCTGTTTTAAACACTTCAGTGTTTTTCTAATGGGGTTAAAGGAGAGCTAGCAGGCAGTGTAGAATCATTTTTACTGTATTTCTCTGAGTCACTAAGTATCCTGAGAGATAATGGTATCTGAATTTGTCAGCTTGGTCCCCTCCTTGCATCTGACTTAGTTTCAGTGTAGAGACAGGAACAAAGACTTGTTTAAAACAAAAAGAAGCAAGCAGCAGGACCCAAAATTATATATGCATATTAAGAATGTGCACAGCTTGGGAAAATAGTCTCTTCTCTTCTACATTCTCCAGTTCATCCGTTTCTTAGAAAATCACAGCTATTCAAGTTTATAGTGATCTCCTCATAAGTTGGACATTCAGAGATTTATGGAAAGATGACAAATTTGACAAATAGCATTTATAGCAAGATGAGACCAGCTACTTTTACAGATTTTGAGTTACTAGAAAACAGTGCTGACAGATGTTTCTCAGTATGCAATCATCTAAACAACTAATATGTTATTAGGGCAGAAGTAATAAAAGAGGAGTTATTATTTAATCCTTTAGCGAATATTTTTGCTACTACAATGGTTTCTGTATTGCTCCTCAGAGATGGCTGTACTGAAGTGAGAGATGTAAGTGATAGATATGAAGTGTCTAAGCCCTTCCAAAAGAGGATATAAACATTACTGCAACAGATAAAGAAAATTCTCCAGAATGAATGCCATTTAGAAAAGTTATATAAAAATATTTCTTCAGAAAACAGAAATATAAAAAATAATATAAAAATATTTCTTCAGAAAACAGAACAAAAGCAAATTAAAAAACAAACAAAAGAATTGCTTATTTGTAAACAACAAATAGTCAATAGATTTATTTTTCTTCAAAAGTAGAATACTGTGCCCTAGAATGGTTCTTAAAAAAATTTTTTGTGCTTTCCTGGTATTTGTGAAACTTTCTTTGATAATTGAAAAGTGAATTCATATGTTTATCACTTCCTACTGATTACAAAATATAAAAAAAAATATTTTCTGAGACAGGGCCTTTACAGAAGGTTGCTTACAGAATATTTTATTTACTGATTTAAATTCTATAAAGGAAAGAGTTATTCCCAATAAGGCTTAGGGAGGTTTTGCAATAAAGCCTAATGACATGGTCAAAATCCTAAAATGAATATACAGACAAAGAGAGCAAGGGGATAAAAATTAACTATAAAGGCTTTAAATCTGAACTTTATGATTCATTGTTTCTCATGCAGTAATTTGCTATAACTGAAATGAGGACACTGTGCCCTTACATGACTGGTGCTAATTTGGGTCTAAAACACAGGACATCCCTCATAATGAACTATGGGTTTGGGTGTGTCAGATATGTGTGTGGCTTTATTTGAAATTAGCTCCACAGCTGAACATTACAGGAAAAGAATATGCTGAAGTTTCTTCCCATACCATAGCAGAGAATGTCACAAATGAGTGACTCATTGCCTGAGCTATCTTTTCAGTTTCTGTTGTGTTTGGTCATCTTTCTCCTGTGTGGGAAGATGGTATGTCTGGTCTCCTGAGCCCCACTTCATGTGCAGTAGCTGAGACATAGCCAGCTGCAAAGCTGAAACAATTGTAAAATATATCTCTTCCCCTTATTTTTCCAGTGGACCCGTGCCAGACAGCTGGAAAACCTACAGTGACATTTCATTGACTGTCTGCTCTTCCACACATGGTCTGTAACACACAGAGCAGGTTCAACTCTACGATACACTATCCTGTGCTTCCCATGTGGCTCTCAAGGCCCCTAATGTGGCACTTTGGGATATGGTTTGGTGGTGAACAAGGCAGTGCTGGGTTACCAGTTGGACTCGATGATCTTACAGGTCTTTTCCAACCTTAATTTATGATTCTAGAGGTTGTAACAAGGCAGGGGTCAGTCTCTTCTCCCAGGTAACAAGCAAGAGGACAAGAGGAAATGGAAGTTATGGAAGTTATACTGGGGAGGTTTAGATCAGATAATAGAAAAAAAATTCTGCCCTGAAAGAGTGGTCATGCATTGGAACAGGCTGCCCAGGGAAGTGGTGGTATCACCATCCCTGGAAGCGTTCAAAAGGCATATCCTTGGGGATGTGGTTTAATGGTGAATACAACAGTGTTAGTTTAAGTTGGACTTGATGATCTCAGAGGTCTTGTCCAACCTTAACAATTCCATTATTCTAATGAGAGAACCTCCATTAACCATGCACATCTGTGACAATCAGTATCTCATCTTTTCTTTTTTTTGTTTTTGAAGATGGCCTATTTATGTAATTTCAAACAGAAGCATCCTTGATTTAATATGAATAACTATACTTTTGCATATAGAGAAGACAGCTGATGCTGTTTCTGGGGGGAAAAAAAAAGAAAATATTAATATTTAGGACCTTTTCAAGACCCTTCACAGTAAACGGAAAACATCAAAATTAACATGATTGTACGGTGGATTTTATGGGCTACATTCTCTCTAGTATCTACTTTTATCAGGGTACAAAAGTCACTGAATTTCATGAAATACAACCTGTGGCAGAATTTCTGTCCAGACCTTTCAAAAAACATTATTTAGCCAGCTTCAGTTTCTAACCAGAGCCCTCACTGTATGGAAGCTACATATTGCTCCTGTGTATCTGTGTCTTTATTTTCCGTTGCTTATATTTTATTATTTCAATAGTAGCTCAACCAAGTCAGTTCCAAGCAAGCCTGCCAAGCCAGAAGATGCAAAGTACATGGATTCTCATGTACTGCATTACCCACAGTGCAGTATTCCAGGGTGTGGAGGACAAGCTCATTTATGTAGATAGTACTTGTTGGTGATAAATTATTTCCCTTAAAATAATAAAAGAAATAAGTGAACACACTGCAGCAATAGAAAGAAATCTGCAGATGATTTACACACAAACCAAGAAAGAATACTTCCATTTGCTTGACAGAATCCGCTTGCTTTGAATTAGCTCACTCCTTTTATTCCTCTCTTTTTTCTTTTCAAGTTGTCTGACAAGTTGGCTGAGTGCTTTACTGTGCTAAATTCTGATATTTATGCAAGTGAACTGAGTACTTGCTATACATCTCTGTGCACTAGAAGCTGCACACTAGAACTTCAACACCCCTGTTGACTGTTGAAAAGATGTATGGTGTGTATACATGGAGGAGGAACAATTATGGGGCTTCCTTGCTATTTGTACTTGTTTTCTCTTCCTTTTTCCAGTTTTGTGCATCCACTGATTTTGTCACAATCATATTTCTTCTATGTCATAAAAAATATAATAGCACGAAAAAATGTATTTGACATCTCCTTCAGCACCTCATCTTAGAGGCTTACATGTTTTTATCTTTCAAATACTTAAAAGAAAGTGCACAGTTCTCATATCCTGTCCTCCCCATAGAGATTTGGTTGATCTCATATATACACCCGTTTCCACTGGACTTCACAAGTATCATGATAGATAGCAAGGCAATTTAGAATGTTTCTGGCTTATTCCATTACTTTCTTTTCCTTGACTATCATTTTAAGAGGGATGAATTTCTTCCTCTGTGCTCACAAAATTCATTATTTCTTTGTATGGAGAAGTTGCCTTGTGTGCTCAATCATTTCCTCTCTATGAGAAATTCATTAGACATAGATACAGTCACTCATGGTATTTCTTAAACTCTGTTGAACATGTATTTCTGACAAATGCTACGTGTTCACTCCAAGGCATGATGCAGTGTTAGTCATCTTTATGTATTCCTACTAAAAATAGTCAATCCCACAGCCAACTACCTCTGTGTTAGTGGAAGCCAGCTCTGTAACTGTGGAAGGGTGACTAACTCCTAGAGCAAACACTCTCCAGAATGCCTCCGCTTACTCAGTTTAGCTAGGACATTTCCTCCACTCTCTACATGATTAATGTTCTAACCATTGTCTTCAACATTAGCTTTGTATTGACAATGGTAATGAGAAACATTTAGTGTGAATCTTTGTTTCAAATTCAAAAGATGCTCTTTAGGAAGTTAAAGGGGATATCTTTATTGTTTGTACTGCCTCATGTTCCATTTTTGCTAAAGCACATGAGATCAAAATATGCCCTAAGGCATCTTACACCACTGCTACAGTTTAAAAACTGGCCAATAACTAACAGCAATTGATTGCTGTCAGATTTCACCAGGCACCACAGAAGGNCCCAGGTAACAAGCAAGAGGACAAGAGGAAATGGAAGTTATGGAAGTTATACTGGGGAGGTTTAGATCAGATAATAGAAAAAAAATTCTGCCCTGAAAGAGTGGTCATGCATTGGAACAGGCTGCCCAGGGAAGTGGTGGTATCACCATCCCTGGAAGCGTTCAAAAGGCATATCCTTGGGGATGTGGTTTAATGGTGAATACAACAGTGTTAGTTTAAGTTGGACTTGATGATCTCAGAGGTCTTGTCCAACCTTAACAATTCCATTATTCTAATGAGAGAACCTCCATTAACCATGCACATCTGTGACAATCAGTATCTCATCTTTTCTTTTTTTTGTTTTTGAAGATGGCCTATTTATGTAATTTCAAACAGAAGCATCCTTGATTTAATATGAATAACTATACTTTTGCATATAGAGAAGACAGCTGATGCTGTTTCTGGGGGGAAAAAAAAAGAAAATATTAATATTTAGGACCTTTTCAAGACCCTTCACAGTAAACGGAAAACATCAAAATTAACATGATTGTACGGTGGATTTTATGGGCTACATTCTCTCTAGTATCTACTTTTATCAGGGTACAAAAGTCACTGAATTTCATGAAATACAACCTGTGGCAGAATTTCTGTCCAGACCTTTCAAAAAACATTATTTAGCCAGCTTCAGTTTCTAACCAGAGCCCTCACTGTATGGAAGCTACATATTGCTCCTGTGTATCTGTGTCTTTATTTTCCGTTGCTTATATTTTATTATTTCAATAGTAGCTCAACCAAGTCAGTTCCAAGCAAGCCTGCCAAGCCAGAAGATGCAAAGTACATGGATTCTCATGTACTGCATTACCCACAGTGCAGTATTCCAGGGTGTGGAGGACAAGCTCATTTATGTAGATAGTACTTGTTGGTGATAAATTATTTCCCTTAAAATAATAAAAGAAATAAGTGAACACACTGCAGCAATAGAAAGAAATCTGCAGATGATTTACACACAAACCAAGAAAGAATACTTCCATTTGCTTGACAGAATCCGCTTGCTTTGAATTAGCTCACTCCTTTTATTCCTCTCTTTTTTCTTTTCAAGTTGTCTGACAAGTTGGCTGAGTGCTTTACTGTGCTAAATTCTGATATTTATGCAAGTGAACTGAGTACTTGCTATACATCTCTGTGCACTAGAAGCTGCACACTAGAACTTCAACACCCCTGTTGACTGTTGAAAAGATGTATGGTGTGTATACATGGAGGAGGAACAATTATGGGGCTTCCTTGCTATTTGTACTTGTTTTCTCTTCCTTTTTCCAGTTTTGTGCATCCACTGATTTTGTCACAATCATATTTCTTCTATGTCATAAAAAATATAATAGCACGAAAAAATGTATTTGACATCTCCTTCAGCACCTCATCTTAGAGGCTTACATGTTTTTATCTTTCAAATACTTAAAAGAAAGTGCACAGTTCTCATATCCTGTCCTCCCCATAGAGATTTGGTTGATCTCATATATACACCCGTTTCCACTGGACTTCACAAGTATCATGATAGATAGCAAGGCAATTTAGAATGTTTCTGGCTTATTCCATTACTTTCTTTTCCTTGACTATCATTTTAAGAGGGATGAATTTCTTCCTCTGTGCTCACAAAATTCATTATTTCTTTGTATGGAGAAGTTGCCTTGTGTGCTCAATCATTTCCTCTCTATGAGAAATTCATTAGACATAGATACAGTCACTCATGGTATTTCTTAAACTCTGTTGAACATGTATTTCTGACAAATGCTACGTGTTCACTCCAAGGCATGATGCAGTGTTAGTCATCTTTATGTATTCCTACTAAAAATAGTCAATCCCACAGCCAACTACCTCTGTGTTAGTGGAAGCCAGCTCTGTAACTGTGGAAGGGTGACTAACTCCTAGAGCAAACACTCTCCAGAATGCCTCCGCTTACTCAGTTTAGCTAGGACATTTCCTCCACTCTCTACATGATTAATGTTCTAACCATTGTCTTCAACATTAGCTTTGTATTGACAATGGTAATGAGAAACATTTAGTGTGAATCTTTGTTTCAAATTCAAAAGATGCTCTTTAGGAAGTTAAAGGGGATATCTTTATTGTTTGTACTGCCTCATGTTCCATTTTTGCTAAAGCACATGAGATCAAAATATGCCCTAAGGCATCTTACACCACTGCTACAGTTTAAAAACTGGCCAATAACTAACAGCAATTGATTGCTGTCAGATTTCACCAGGCACCACAGAAGGGGTCAAACTGATAGCAAATTTTAGTATCTTACAAGAGAATGTGAGAATCTTCCTGGCAGCAGAGAAAACTGTTACAGACCTTTCTGTTCTGGACTAAGCCAGATCTCTGCAATGCCAAATAATGGTTACAGTTAGCAACAAAGTGTACATTGTTATGCCTCCTAAATGTATATGCATGTTTGTAAACGTTTGTTGGTGTGTAAAATACTTCAATGTCAATATATAGATATTACTGATAAATAAAAAGATGTGTGGACAAAAACTGACACATGACATTTCCAGCTCTTATTTTGGCAAACTGCATTCCAAGTCCTAGTTCTGAACTTAGCACTATAGGTCACCCTTTAACTGAAACATATTTTCAGAAACCAGGCAAACATATGTCAAGCCAAAGTATTAACACCAGTTAGAAAGCAAACACCAGTTTGAACTTCCACCTGGAACTTGAAGCATTGCTGTGTCCAGTTCTGGGCCTCTTGCTTCAAGAAAGACATTGAGGTGCTGGAACATGTCCAGAGAAGGACAATGAAGCTGGTGAAGGATCTAGAGAGTTAGTCCTATGA
Organism: Ploceus nigricollis; assembly: GCA_013399945.1. Classification (NCBI taxonomy): domain Eukaryota; kingdom Metazoa; phylum Chordata; class Aves; order Passeriformes; family Ploceidae; genus Ploceus; species Ploceus nigricollis. The sequence continues at coordinate 377,613 of VXBC01010531.1, forward strand.
GGAGCAATTGGGAGAGCTGAGATTGTTTAGCCTGCAGAAAGGAAGGCCCAGGGGAGACCTTATTGCTCTCTACAACTCCCTGAAAGGAGGTTGTATGAAGTGGGAGTCAGCCTCTTCTGAGTGACAGCACAAGATGACACAGTCTCCAACTGTGCCAGGGGAGGTTCAGGATCAACATCAGGCAGGAAGAAATCCTTCATGAAGGTGGAGCCACCATCCTTGGAAGTGTTCAAGAAACAACTGAACATGGCACTTAGCGCTGTGGTCTAGTTGACAAGTTGGTGACTGGTCAAAGGTTGGACTCAATGATCTTAGTCTTTTCCAACCTAAATGATTCTGTGATTCTGTTATATATAAAAATAATAAGTTCAGAGGAAAAATATCAGAAGTTATCCTACAAAGTTGTTTTGATGAAATGTGGTTAAAAAGATGAAAGGACTGAGATTTCAATCCTTATGTTTAAAGCTAAGTATTTGTTTTGCTATTATATTACTATTTGAAGAAAAGTTGGACATAAGCCAACAGTGTGTGCTCACAGCCCAGAAGACCAGTCCCATCCTAGGCTGCTCCAAAAGCAGTGTGGCCAGCTGGCCAGGGCAAGGGCTCTACTCTGCCCTTGTAAGAGTGCAGAATGTCCTACCTGGAGTGTGGCGTCCAGCTCTGGGGCCCTTAGCATAAGAATGATGTGGACCTGTTGGAGAGAGTATCCAGATATAGAGGGTGGCATCCCCGCCCATGGCAGGGGGCTTGGAATGAATGAGATGATTTTAAGGGCCCTTCCAACCCAAACTATTATCTTGTTCAAAGATTCTATGATTCTGTTTGAAATGAAAGCTTGTCTGCTCCCTGAATCTTGAACATTTTCCTTCCAGAATTTAAGCAGAGGTGACAAGAAACTGTGGTTAGTTAATTTTATTTCAATGCTAGTCATTCTAAAAACAGCTATCTCCACAAGGACCTCAGAAATTAACAATTAATGCTCTTACTGAATGTTCAAAGTAATTAATTTTTATTGTTTCTAAATGTACTTTTTGTCAAGGACACACCACTCTTGACTAGTTTCCTGTCTGCTCTTGACACAGCAGAGATCTAGAACAATAGTAGCATGACAAACAGAAATAACATCAAGGGGCATTATATACAAAACAAATTACCTGCTTTTACCTCACTGGCTGCCCAGACTGTCTTTATAAATAATACCCTGGCTCCCATTCAACTCCCTGCTTGCAGTCCTAAAAATTACGGCAGAGACTGTGTTTCAATGTGTGTACGGAAAAAGAGAGATCCATGCTGAAGAAAAAAAAAAAGAAAAAAAGAGAGAGATCAGTCTTTAGCTATCTAAACATAAATAATCTCATTTCTAATCTGGCCTTGGAAAAGAGGTGCAAAAATATCTCTCATCTGGTGTGTGCAACAGTTTTAAAGTAGTATACTCTAGAGGATCAAATTATTCAGGCAGCAGAATGAGAGGCAAAACAAGAGCCAAAGATTTTGAATAAATACTACAGCTGTGGGAAATGAGTTGCAGAAATAAAATGAGGAGGGACCAGCTAGTTTTGAGGGTAATAAGCATATGAAGTATCAAGGAAACAGAGCAAAACTGAGTCTGATTTATACCCTAAATAACTTCATTGAGTTCATTAGAGTTCCATAGAATACTGAATACATAATCTCAGAAATTGGTTGGTATATGATGGCTGTGAATAAGAGAGAGGGAATTCTGCAGAAACACCAGTCCTTTTGTCTTAAGGTTTTTATACTATACTATTTCAGAAAACTTGGAAAGTGACAGACCCAGAGTGGTAGCTAGCGCCAACAGTATTGCAAGCAGGTGTTACACAACTCCCCAGCTCCCCCAGCTCAAGTGCTCTGCCTTCATCCACAATTCCTCTGCTGCTCTCAGTTTGGATCACTTTATGCTGTAAATTTTGTGATGAGCAGGGCAGTGCTTTTGTTATGCATACAGATGTGCAGCACTGACCAGAAACAGATCTCAAGATTGTTTCCACTCTAGGCATCTTGGCCTTTTGTCAGAGCTTTTCTGTTTTTCCATGCTTTTCAGTCCTCTGTTTGTAAGGTTAAAAATAAAATGGGCTGAGCCACCCAAAAGTGATTCTCCACTAGGGACTGTTTCTGCTTCTGCAATTCTGTTCTGTGCACCCTTCCTTCCTGTTGACTTTGCTGCTTTGGTTGTCCCAAGCTAAGTCTCTTATTGCCAGGGAAAAGACTTTGTTGATCTCCAACAGTCTGTCCTCCCCACCATCCCCATATGTGTTTGGGCATGACTAGGAGATGAATATTACTTCATGGCTTCCTGTCTGTCAGAAAAAGAATTCATTTATGTCTGCAGCCAAAAGGTAGAGAAACAAATAGTGAATCCTCATGCACAAGGAAACAGTGTTTTATTTAAGATACATTGTGTCTGAAAATAGTCATGCAGCAGCAACTGTGACTTTCTGTATCAGACCCAAGTTTCTCTATCCTTCTGAGGTGGCCCTTTAAAGTTTCACCTGTTTCAATTATTTCCTATGAGCTTTTACAATTTTTCCTAGCTTTACTGGAGATGGAAGACAGAAACCTGAGATTAACCCGAAGAAGGAAGCCTACCACTCAGAAGTATCAAGAACCGAATAGGCTTATTTTCCAGCATTCCTTTACCTGTTAAATCAAAAAGGTGGCATCTCTGCCAATCCCACCCCTCTTTCTCCTTCAAAGGACTCCTTGGTCACATCTTGAAGTTCTTAGATGCATCATATTTGCTTTTCACATACAACTGAAACCAGGTCCACCCATCCATCTAACTACTAACATCAGGCAGTACTCATGGTCAGCCTAAACTGTTGTCATTCAGACTACAACTATTCTGTGCAGGAGACTGACTCAGCTTCACGTGCTGGATGCACTGCAACAAGAACCCAAGTCATGTAAAATGTATTGATTTTGCATTCAGTTTCTTCAGAGCAGAATAAATTTCATAAGTGATACTTCAGTCCCAGCCCTAAATACTGAGAGTCCAATGCATTTGGCACTCAGGGGAGGGGTCAGCATTGTGGTGGGGTGCCCACCAAAGTCACTCTGTCATTCATCTCCTCAACTGGATAAGGAAAAGAAAATACAGTGAAAGTCTCATGCGTTGAGATACGGACAGAGAGAGATCACTCGCCAATTTCTGTCATAGGCAAAGCAGATTCAGCTGGGGGAAATTAGTTTGATTTATTAACAAGCAAATCAGAGTAGGGTAGTGAGATACAAAACCAAGTCTTAAACCATGTTCCCTCCACCCCTCCCTTCTTCCAGGGCTTAACTTCCAAATTCTCTGCCTCCTACCCACAAGAAGCACAGGGGAATTGGAAATGGAGGCTGCAGTCAGTTCATCACACACTGCCTCTGCCACTTCTCTACTCCACAGAGGGGACTCCTGATATGAGTCCCCTGCTTCACCATGGGGTCCTTCCTCCAGGAGACAGCTCTCAAAAATCTTCTCTATTGTGAGTCCTTCCTCCAGGCTGCAATACTTCAGAAACCATGCTGCAGAATTTCTCCAGCATGGACTTCCCATAGGATCACAATCCCCTTCAGGCACCCACCTGCACCATTATGGTGTTCTCCACATACTGCAGATGGATATGGGCTCCACTGTGGCCTCCATGGGCTGCAGGGGCAAAGATGCCTCACCATGGTCTTCTCCATGGGCTGCAGGGGAATCTCTGCTCTGATACCTCCTCCCCTTCCTTCTTCACTGATCTTGGTGTCAGCAAAATTGTTCCTCTCATATATTCTCACTCTTTTCTCCTGAGTGCTGCTGGTGTTGTGCAGTAGAATTCTTAATTCTGTAAGGCTTGAGGTGCTAACACCATTGCTGCTGGGCTCAGCCTTGGCCAGCAGTGGGTACGTGCTGGAGCTACCTGGCATTGGCTCTGTTGAACATGGGGGAAACTTATGGCAACTTCTCATAGAAGCCATCCCAGTAGACCTCTGCTACCAAAATCTTGCTACACAAACCAAGAACAAAGAACAAATTAAACTAGAGGAAAGGATAAAACAATAAAAGTTTTCTACTTATCACCCACATTTATAGAAGAACAAAATTCTGGGGAAACGTGATCTGGACAGAACTTTTTTCCTCACCTGAGCTGTTTATTTTCTGCAGTAAACACCTAGATGCAGTAACAGTAGTATTGGGATCCTAAGCAGTAGGCAAAAGAAGCAGTTGAAAAGTCAGCTGTTTAGGTGGGAAGATCTTTCCAAGAAGAACCAGGAATCCAAGATGTTTATCATAAAGGGTGGGAAAACACATGAGGGAAGCAAACCAGTATTTGGTGCAGTATCCCTCCAAAGCATATAATTGCAGTTACCTATTCTCATGAAATCAAGATTAAATCCATTGGAACAATGAATATACAGAGCTTTTAGATCCTTACATGCCTCAATGCTGAAATACAGTTTGAAAACTTCATATTTTTTACTATGGTTAATTGAAAAAAATTGTGGATATACTTGGAAAGCCAACACATGGCTCCAAGCCACTGGATTCTTCCACACATCCTGTGACCCTGACCATCTTTAACTACAGGTGTCTTTATAAAGCTTTCTATCATGACTTTGGGAGAAGGTCAAATTATCAATTGTATCTTTTCTTCCTTCCAGGGGTTTCTCTCCCAAAGCTGGATGTGGTCAGTATTTTGGTAGACATTACCAGTTTCTGCCTGGCAGGAAGGAAGGAGGAGCCTGTATCACATGTGTGAAAGATAATTATGAGAGCTTTATTTTTTTTAGAGCAACAAATGTAGGCCTTCTTTTGTTATTCTTTCTTATGTTGTCATTTCAAATATTTTCTATGGAATTATTCTTAGAGTACATACACATACATACACTGAGGTTGTTCACAGTCCACACATGAGAATTTGTTCATGGATCTCAAAAAAAAGGGGAAAATACTACTCTCACATCTGGCAATGATTTGTTTCATCATAGAACTCTGCATCTGAAAGCATTGCATAATAGATATGCAGGGCCAAAATCATCCTGGGTGTAACAGTGCTGACGTCAATTCCCTTACACCACGAAAGAATTTTTTGTGTAGAATGCAAACTGTTTTCATGAAAGACAGAGAAACACTTCAGTATGGATGCTTCTTGACTTTATTTTCTTTTAACAGCTGGCAGCTGGTAGAGATTGGCTTGTTGGCCAACTGCAATAAATGAGATGGACCATGAAAAAACAAAAAGGAGAATGGGTATGGAGACTAAAACAATTGGTACTGAGGATTTTAAACGCTGTGTGCTGTATGTAAGGGATGCTATTTCAGAGTATCTGTAGAATGGTCACTTGATTTGTGTACCTACTATAAGCTAGAAAACACAGGGTATGCTCCTGAAATGTCTAGGATTTTTTCATAATTAACGTGCTTGGATCTGCTAGAAACATGAATCATTTCCTACTAACAAAGGGTAAAATTTTTAGGCGTACCTACATGACTTAAAAAGCAGAAGAACTCTTCTGAAAAAATGCAGGAGAAATTTGCAATTCTTGTGCTGTCACTTAAATTTTAAATCTCCAAGTACAGTTCCTCTCTTGTTTTCAAGGTGGCTGGTCCCTGGAGCACTCCCTAACTCACAGTGTTACAAACAGGCAGACTCCTTTAGCTGACACTTGAATTTACCTCCTGGTTTCATCTATAGTGAATTAAGAATAATTCTACTAGCAGAGAAGCAGGAAGGGAACTTTCTTGCAGAAAGGTCATGAAAAATGGGAACATTAATATCTGGACACACTGACTGATAGCTGTCAAATTAATACTTCTCTAAATTTCGTGATGCTGAATTTTGTTTTTGAAATCCAGAGAATTTTTTGGGTGATCCTTTGTGTTCCAAGAAAGGCACACATTGTACATCTCCTAAAAGCAACAATGCAGATTATCAAAAATATTGCCATTAAACCATAAGACATTATAAAGGTTTAGGTTCTGCATATTAAGAAATCATAAAGATTTAGAGTCTGCATATATAATAAAATTATATAAACACTTATTAATCGCACATCTCTGTAAACATTAGCTGCAAAATTTCAGGGTACATTTGTGGCTTCAGTGCAATAAATGGAATCTCTGCTATAAACAGAACTTTGCCCTTAGCCCAAAATCAATTAAAATTGTTTCACAGATTACCTATGCTTTTTGCAAGTAATGTCTGTGATTTACTAACTGCATTTGTAATTTGCTAACCATATTGTCCTGCACAGAGGAAACAGCATGACACAGTTTCCTCCCTTATTCCTCCATGTCTTTGGGCTCCTGACCCTGCTCAAAAAATTCCTGAACTTCTCTGAACAGACTCTGCATTTTATGCTGATACTTACAGTAGGCACAAAACTAAGTGGAGATTATGCTAGTCATAGCTTAACCTAAAATGCTAAATCAGGTCTTTTCAGTTAGGAATATTACCACTTTAAAAAAGTTGGTTTTTTTTTTTTAAGTTGTACAGCTCTTTTTTAGAGAATTATAATCTTAAATGTACCTGCTGAATAATTTCTGTGTGGTTTTTTTAAACTTCTGCTCCTTTACAGTGTTCACTCGTTGATTCTATTTAGTGGGAACAAGATCAGGATACAGGACCTGGACACATACACATTTAAACACACATACAAACATTTAAAAATTTATTATGGATATATCCCTTATAAATTTTACATTGGAGTTGGGTGTGAATTTATATTTTTTATATTGTTCAGCTAGCTTGCTTCAAGAGAAACTTCACTGAATTAAACTGAACTACATATAAACTAGCTGCTAGAAAGCAAAAGGAAAAATCTCTTTGTGTGCATATGCACAGCTTTGAATTAAAATTATTATTATTTCTTCAACTGAGCAATTTCAGACTAAAAAAAATCAACATTTGCAACTTCAAACACTAAACATAAAATAACATCCTTACTCTAGTCACAGTTAACCACATAGTGACTAAATATAGCATCAGTCTGTCTTCAGGATGTGTCCACAATAACAGATTACTCAAAATGTTCTTCTGCTATTCCCTACCTAATATTATGTCTACAACAAAATGTGAAAGTTTAAAATATCTCTGTAATTATGGTAAACAGACAACAATCACTAAAATTGCAGAATACTGTCCGCTGCTCCTAACCTACAGGCTGTATATAGAAAACTAAATTAAACAATTCTGCCTACTGCTAGTAGTCAAACGCAGACTGAATTCCAGGTATTGGTGAAGCACAGTGGAATCATATTTTGAGTGAGATATAAATTCCAATCCTGATTTTTGTTAACATTTTTATATGATTTCTAATTCTGAACAATTAGTGTGTGTTTCTTTACTAACTGTGTTGAGAATTTTCATAGGCGTTTTAAAATGTAGAAGTCATTAGAAAAATGACACTATTTCCTCTTGCTTCCTTACTTAGAAATGGGGAAATTACTCAATGTCCAAAAAACCCTTATTCGGTTTAACTCAATAATGCAAGCCAAATTCCTCTTGGAATTGAATGCAGAAAGAAGCAGGTATCCTTAAGTGTCTCTCCACCCGTGTTTTGAGGAAAGCATTCCTTATTTCCGGGCATGGCTTCCACCCCTCCCTGCCTGCGACCCCGCCGATGCCCTTCTGCTTACGTACAGCAGCCTTGGAGTGAGAACAGGAAGAGGCGAATCAAAGCAGCAGCTGTTCTCTGAATCACAATCCTCTCTGGATTTCTCTGGTTAAAAAAAAAAAAAACAACTAATAGAAAGATAAGTCCCAGAAGAAGCACAATATTCCTTGAAGCCACCTCTGCAGCTGCTGCCAAGAAGCTCAGCAGCATGGTGATAAAGACGGGTGCAAGTGCACACAACGTTTTTTCTTTACAGATTGAGGGTGTCTTTCCATTTGGTTTGTACAGTCTACAGGGCTGGATAGCTACAAATTCAGACTCATTTGTATAAATGGTCTGTTAGAAGCTGCCTTAGTTTGGCTCCAAAAGCTTCCCTTCTATCACACCCTGAGAAAAGTCTCCTTTTAAAGTGTGCTTTTAATATTTTCAGTTTGTATTTAAGAATCAGCTCTGTCTTTGCTATTCAAATAGATATCCATTTTCAGTCTACTTGCTTCCTGGCCTAAATGAGCATGTAGAGGCCAAAATCTAATATCAACACTGTGTAAGCAGATTTCTATCAAGACACCTAGGAAAAATTTATAGATTTGAATAAAGGTTGTTTTGCAAATTCAAGAAAATATTTCCTTTTTTCGTTTCAGAAACACCAATTTGTATTGTATTTTTCTGAATGCAGATTAGCTGTTTCTTAATTACTTCAGATACTTTTTCAATGAATAGAGCTGTAAGATACCCTGAATTTCAAAACAGACTTTCTTTTGTCTTTCATATAACAGATGAATTAGACTGTTTCTGTATAAGATACTCTTGAGATACTTATAAAATAGCAAAAAATCAGAGTCATATGTTCTGAAATGCTTAGAAACATGACTGAAACCATAATCTATAAATATGGTTCAAGTTTTCTGGCCAGAGACCTGACCTTCTGTTCAGGCTTTGCTTGTAATTTTATCAACAATTAGAGGTTACTAGCAAGAGCTAAGATCATAAAATCATATAGAATACCCTCATTTGGAAGAGACCCACAAGGGGCATTGAGTTCAACTCCTGGCCCTGCACTGGACACCCCAAGAGTCGTATCATGTGCCTGAGAGCATTGTCCAAACACTTCTTGAACTCTGTCAGGCTGGTGCTGTGACCACTGCCCTGGGGACCCTGCTCCAGTGCCCAAACATCCTCTGGGTGAAGAACTTTTTCATGATATCCAAACTAAGTCTCTCCTGACACTCTCTTATTATCCCTTGGGTCCTGTCACTGGTCACCAATGAGAAGAAATCAGTGTCTGCCTCTCCACTTTTCCTCCTGAGGAAGTTGTAGACAGCCATGAAGTCTCCCCAGAGCCTCTTTTTCTCCAGGCTGAACTAGCCAAGTTGTTCAGATGTTCCACATATATCTTCCTCTCTAGACCATTCAGCAGCTTCACAGCCCTCCTTTGGACACTCTCTAATAGCTCTATGTCCTTACACAGCAAAATGAATGTAAGCATTCCTATATTATTAGAATCATAAATGACTGTGCTTTTACCTCTTCTGCCATTAAATTGTACCCAAAACTGAGAAGTACATTCATTCACAACTGATCAATTTCCATGCCAATTCCTGAAAGCTTCTAAGACTTAATTCTCTGAGCTGCTAATTCCCTTGTGCTATTTAGAGAAACAAACAAACAAAAAACACAAAAAAACAAAACAAAACAAAACCAAAAAAACCCAACAACAACCCCGGAAAAAAACCCCAAGC
>VXBC01010531.1:386968-418634 GCA_013399945.1 Ploceus nigricollis
AAAAAAAAACACCTCCCCCGCAAAAAAAAAAAAATTAATGACTCTCCTTCCTGACTCATAGTTCCTTCCTTTCTTTCTACCTTTACTGAGAAATTGTATTCTGTGTGATCCTCTTGAAAACGAGACACTTGGTCATTCCATAATTTATGTATCAAATCAGATGCAGACTTTCTTAGATTAATAGATATTAATGTTCCCTAGACTGCCACTTGTCATGTTCTTCCACAGTACAGCTACATGGTTCTGAAGTTTTACTTAAATTCTTCCATTTTCCCATTCAAATCTAGATTTTTTCATAGTCTAGTATCTTTTTGTTAAAGGAATCCAGGAACTCCTTTCAGTGGGTCAATATGAAAAGAATTTCTTGAAAGTATGTACTCAAACTGCAGGAACAAGCTAGTGAGTATTTTACATTTAGTATAATAAATCCCTGCCACTTAATCTAGTAGCCTCTTTGGTAAAATTACATGACCCACCCCTGGAAGTGTTCAAAGCCAGGTTGGATGGTGCTTTGAGCAACCTGGTCTAGTGAAAGGTGTCCTTGGTCATGGCAGGAGGGTTGGAACTGGATGCTCTTTAAGGTACGTTCCCACCCAGACCATTGTATGATTTCATGATTGTGCCTCCTTGCAAAATCTTTACATTCCTTCAATGAAAGAATACGTGCATATGACTAATGAAAGTGGCTACATTGCAGAATACTTGCAGTTTTGAGGATATAGAACAGGTTTTTATGCGTCAAGGACAAAGTTCATCACTCACATATTAGATTTCCAGTGTCTGACATGAAACCAGAAAAGTGTGGCCACAGCTTACTTGCAACATGTTTGTGGACAACATGAAAAATGCATGGACCTCATTGGATAAGGGAACTGCCACATTCCACCATGACTCAGTTTAAAATGAAAGTATGATAGGCAGAGAGTGCTGAAATTGGACATTTGCTACCTTGTTGCTCTGTAGTCATTAAAAGTCACCGTGGACCTCCAGAAACCTTTTCTCGCATTCACTGTGTTTTTGAACATAGATGTTAATAAATTTCATAATGTAGAAGATGGTGAAAAAACAAGTCTCTCTTCTGACATTATTAAAATTGTGTTTTAAATTGCCATTCTGGTAATTTTTGTAGACCTTTTCCCATATATTTTGCATGCAGTACTAATATGGGCAGAAAAAAGAACTTTCCAACAAGTTTAGTTGGTGACCTTGGATGACACTTTACATTTCATAAAGTGTGAAAACAGACCTAGTTAATTACTTAAAACATTTGTTTTCTTGATTAAACATTTCATGAATACATGACTTTAATTTTCATTGTAACTTGGGCTTCTGAATGGAAAAGTCACTATTGAAAAAGATCTTAGATGCCTGACTTGAATATTTTTTGATCATCCTTTGTTAGCTTTAGCATAAAAAAAAAATAATTGAAGCACACATTCCTGTAATATTTCATCAAGTTCTGACTAACAGAGAATCAGAAATGTTCTAAAATGTACAATTACAAACAGGCATAAACTCTGAGACATTTTTGTGGTTTCAGAGAAAACTGACTTAAGTACATACGTCTGGAAAGTCCCACCAAGAAGCCACTTCTGTATTTTCAGGAAATTAAGCAAAAAAGCCTACTGCAATTTTTCTATTGTCATTTGTTTATTTATTTTAAGCCACATAATAAGCAGAAATTTGTAATCGTAGGTGCAGTATTTAGACCAAAAAGGAATTTTTTGAAGATAAAAGAGTTGTTTATATAAACAATTGTTCTGAAAAATTTTGAGACCAATTCTAATGGTCTTATGCTCTGTGAGACTGTGAATAGTGGGAGGGTTCAAAGCTTTGTAGCCGTGGAACCAAGCCATGATCACAGTCATTCTCTTAAGCGCTTTGTTTTTACTTCCTTTTTCTGGAATGACCCCCGGAGACTACTGGACAGACAAAAAGTAGAAGCACGTGCCAGAAGATGCTCCCGAAAAGTCTGGATAAAAAGGGTGACTGGAAGAGTGGTATTCTGAATCATACCCTGAATTGCTACTCATGCTAAGATCTGTATTAGATCTGAAGGACTCCATAGCCCCACATCCTGGCCACAGCACTGGTCAAGAGCAGGGACATGCAGAAGAGTAAAGAACAGGAAGACTATATTGTCAACATTCCCTGGTATTTGGGAGATCCTGGTGACCAGCAGTTTGGAATTCAGAAATTTCTTTACATAAGAGCCTTGGGTTTGTCTAGTCCCATATTCTATCACCAAAAATATCCATAATTAGATGCATAAAACCTAGTAAAAGGGGATTAAACATACACTTTCCCAGTCTCTTGATTCTTTCAGATTTGAAGATTTCCTAATCCTGATACCATTTGTGCAGGAATCCACCAACAGGTCTCTCTCCCAGTTAGACAACCTTTCCCTGAAATGCTGTAAATTGCCAAAATCCACAATGTCCTCTGGTAACAAGTTTCACAAGCCTCCTACCCCCTCTGCTTTGAATTTTACTGCCAATAACTTAATTTGATGGTCACTACTTGCAGTTGATAGAGACTGCAAGAAGTTGGTCCATGTTAATAAATGTTAGAAGGATTAAAATTACAGTCAGTGGGATTCTGATGTAGCTCAGAATTCCCTTTTCAAAAAGCAAATGTCTTCATCATGCCTACTCTCTGCATTGACAAAAAGGAAATTTTTTTCCTTTTTTTTTAGGAAAGTTTACCAGATCAAAGGCTTTTCCAAGTCTCTCAGAGTTTCTGGATTTCAGCAGCACTTTCTGTCTAAAGCCCCTGGCAATCCAGAACCCAGGAAAAAGGCACTTGACAGATTTCAAGCGTGAGTAAAGAATCCTCTTCCAATCCTGAGAAAACAGATAAGGAAACCTGGAAACCAGACTTTTTGCAATAATACAGATATCATACAATTAGAGATTCACAGCTGCCAGACTGAAGCCTGATCATTCAGGATACTTTGTCCCAGATGACCTCTAAGCAATATTGCAAAGCTGTGAGATTCAGAGCGAGCCCTAAGCTGCACAATTAGTGATCATGATGGAGGGATCACAAGTTGAAGCTTAAATAGAAAGTATCTGTTTCATGTAATTGCGGTGCAATCTTTGCACCTTTGTGCTGAGAAAAAAGGTAAGTTCTGTAGCACTAACAGAAAATGGAAGGAAACAAGAATATTTTTCATGCTGGCATAGTAAGTACTGTAGTTCTGTCATATTTCTTCCACTGAGAGTGATGAGCTCACATAGTTTGTACAATCACAGCACATGCAGATTGTGGAATGTCCAACAGCAGTTAAAGACACTGTTCCTTTGTTCAGCTGCCTCTTTGGTGCTGTGAAAGCATCTGTCTTCTGATAATGCAGGGTGCCTTTCCATATGACTACCTTACCCTTTGTTTCTGTATTCTATTTTTAGGACAAGGTCCCTAAATGTCTCACCTTACTAAAGGTAGAATGTCATATAGAGTAGGCATTTTTGTAAGGGTTTCATTCTGAAAACTGTAAGCAGTGATGTGAATTTACAGAAGAACCATCCTGTCATCCTGGTTCCTGCCACTCCCACACACAGCACAGTGCTGTGTGTAGTGTCACGGCCTCACCTCGCATAAGCCTCCAATCTGACAAGACATGACAGCCAAGCTTGCACACACCACCATGCCTTAGTGAAATACTAGGGCTTCTTATGCATAGTGACAAGCTGATAAACTCTTAATTAGCTGCTGTTTATGAGTGTCTGCTTCTACTGTAGATCCTGATTCATTTGCCTCTGCCTATACTATGTCTCTATGTGCCAAATATGGATTGCATTACAACTGGTATCCTCCTGTGTGTGCCTATACAAAGGATGATTAGCTGTAAAGCCTTCTGTGAGACCCTTCATATGGAAAACTACTTATAAAATATATCGTGTTGCACAGCTGCCTAAATTCTGGAATGAATATCTGCTAACCATTTACATGCCAAGATTGCCATTCAAAGTTAGTTGTAACTCTATCCACTAAAGCAAAAAAAACCTATCTGGCAAGTAACATTTTTCTGACTCCCAGTTGCCCTGGTATTCAACATTGTACCAGCCCAGCACAAGGGTGTCATTATGCTTTTTCTCATGTTACCATTCTCTGTGGTCTACTGTGTTGTCACTCAAAATTTCAGATGTCTGTTTCTAATTGAATGCTTCCTTCTGCGATAGTAAAGGTGATTCATATAGTGATAAAATGTCCTAAATATTATATGGTGTTTTTCAGAACACACCAGACATTTTTGCTTTAATGCCAATCAGTACTATTCTTTCATTATATACATTTTCATCAAAAGGAGGTTAAAAAAGACAGTGAGGACTGCAAATAATATGACCTCTAAAGAGATCAAAAATGGTATAAAGATATAAATATAAACTTTTTTCTTTGCACTGGAATCAGTGAAAGCATTTCTGACACAACTCCTTTTGTGACAGTATGCATAGTCTATGGTGTCTTCCCTCTTTCAGACATATAACATTCTTTAGAACATGTTCTTCAGTAAAGATGCTGAACAAAATTAGGCTGTACTTAGAAGCAGATACTTGTTATATGCTGTCTTCGAGCAGCAATGAGCATAGTTGAAATCTGTGCTTCTGTTGGAATCCCTTGTCACTCCCACAATAAAAACAACATGACTGTAATGAGTAGATGTGACCTTGACATTTATTTATACTGTTATTTTTTTATTATTTACACCTGCATTTAGATTTCACTTTATTTTAAACTGCTCTGTCATAGAGCAGTTTAAAATAAACATAATTTATGTTTCCCCACCCTGTCTTTAAATTTGCATCCCAATCATAGTAAAGCTTGCAAAAAAGAGAACCCTTTAGAGTGAAAAGGGGAGAAACAGTGCAGGCTGTTTCACTAGAACAAAAGAATTTTTCCCTCTTCAGATACCAAGAGGCTTTATCTGTGAACTTAATGGGTGACCTTATCTCTAAAAATTCACAAACATGCTGAAGTCCTGATTCCCTGCCACTTTAGGTTTAGCAAAGTAAAAAGAGTTACAAAATGTTCCCTGTGGCTTGCTACTTAATTTATCTACCCAGTTATTCCTCTCAGAACATGAAAGGATGGGTAAAAATAATATTTACCCCACCTTGCCACCCACCTACATTGCCCTTTTTTACCTTTCTGAGCTTTTCCTTGTCTGATGGACATGGGAGTGACAGCAGAACTTCCTTAGTTTGGCTGCCAAATCCTCTTTTCTTGTGGGAGTTGGGACACCTGCTAGTAAAGGTACCTTCTGCATATTCAAATTTGAAGGTCATTGTCTGGCTTTGTCTTACTTAGGTAGTAAACTCAGTGCTGATAATACAGGATCCCTTCTTTGAAGCTTTAACCCTAAAAGACACCATTTCCATTTGGCAGTAGTTTCTGATTCACATGTTCACTGAAGTCAGGCTTCCTCTTTTGAGAACTGGAGGAAGCTAGATTTATCATTTGAAATGTCAGCAGCTTTTACAAAAAAAAAAAAAAAAGAAAAAAAAAAGAAAAAAAAAAGATGGGAAGTAAAGCCAGTGATTTGTACTTCTATCATAACACTGTCAAGACCTCTGAAAACAGGAACAAGAACAGGTCTTGGAATATTTTAAGTGTGGTGCCAAATTAGTTCCCACCTGTATCTATTAAAAAGTAGAACAGCAGGAACATAAAACACTGCTGATTTATGTTTCTTAATCTCCTCCCAATGTCATATTACACTCATTGTACTGTTGGCTTTACAAGCTGCAGCAAAGGACTGGCATCACCAAGGGCTATGGAAAGCCCTGTGTACACATGTAGAGAAAAGGAATGTCTTCTCCTTAAATAGCAATCTTACTTATTTCTCTCAGCGTGAGATTGGAAATGGTAACATACCACTGTCAAAATTCACTCTAAAAATAAAAAAAAATCAACACAGAATTGTCTTTTATAAATTATTTTACAAACAACCTAAGGGCATTATTGTCATGTGGACAGAAAATCAGTTTTTGTCAGAAGAAAATTAATTACAAAATAAAAGCAATATTTACATATTCAAAAGCACAACACATAATGGCAATGTAAAGAGCTTCTGTGCAGGATAGTTTCTGATCTATTGTCCATTAAAATGGGATCATTTGGCCTGTTTTCAGAAAATCTACCTTGAATCAGGTGAGCAGTCTGGTGACTTCACCCATTACAATCACATTTGTGCATTCACCACAAGAGACTGAACATTAGACAGACAGACATGAAACTGAAGAATCAATCAAAATAAAATCTGTGGATAATGTAGTCTGAGAGCATCACGCAAAAATCCAAGGTGAATGAAATGTTTGTAGATACAGGAGTGCCACGCTTTTGACACAGGATGACAGGTGGGTAAAGGTGTGATTCACAAGCATTTACTGAACAGAGAATTAATCTCAATATTACAAGCAAATTTGTGCTGCAGAGGAAAGTCTGAGAAAGACCATATGGCTTTAAGTCAGGAAAATAACAGGTTTGCTGCCTATAAAAAAAAAACTCTCTTACTGAGTTATGTGGTTTTGATGGCAGATTTAGCAAATGATTGGCACAATATAATAGAGTGTAATTTTAAGAACCACAGAATTATCCTACATTGGTGGTACATGCCTTTATTGTATGGGCTGAAGTCTCAGCCTGGCTCTAAATGCTTGTGTCTCCTTTTTTAATATTCATTGTTCAGTTTTTTCACAAAAGATATTTTGCTTGAAGGAACATGTAATATATCACTCAATCTATCCACTGAATTTGGCTTTACTTATTTGAGGGAGAGTCTCTAAAAGCAATTTATCTCCATTTGGAAACGTGAAAAATTAACAGGAAAATTCTGTTAGCTTCTGATAATTTCTTTTTATGAATGCGTAAGTCAAAATTGAAAAAATTCACGTTTGACAAATTTCGTCCTGTTTTGCAGATGAGATTGCATTCCTCCACAACACTTAAAAAAAAAGCAGGCTGAGGAAAATCACTTATGTGTTTAGTGTAAATATTTTCTATGTATACAGAGGAAAAAATACCTAACTGTATCTTGTTAAATATTCCTGGAATCTGGCGGTGACCTCTTACAAACAGGAAATGCATGGCAAGGGACAGAACATGATGCAGCGACTTCCAGAAGTCACACCTCAGCTGCACATAAATGAATTTATGCTGTGTTTTGACTAGAGAACTAGTAGACAACAAGTGCACTAAGTACTTTCCATGGAGAACATCCACACTGCTCCCTTCTCCAGTAACAGTTTCCAAAAGCCCATGGAGTCTATTGGCAAAGGTGGTCCTATGTCAGCTGGCTACAAGAGCAACGCCTGGGAAGCAGTGTAGGGGGCAGAGGGGAGGAAGGAGAGCAGCCAGCGTGCAGAGCTCCCCTCCAGCAGCCCTGCTGTCCCTGTGCTGCCATGCTTCCTGCCCAGCTAGCAACCCCTCCCTCCCAACCAGCCCTACTCTGGCAACAGACCTGAGCAAATTGCATGTGTGAAGTTCACTTTAATCACAACCCTTGCAGCCACAGAGACAGAACTTGTGATGCATCTTCTCAGTAATTCACCCGAAGGCAGACCAACCAGCTGAGGAAATGAACAACAGCAATTCCCCTCAGAACATTTGCATCCTCTTTCCAGTACTTCCTCATGTTCCTCATTGCGTCTTTTCTTTCTCAGTATAGAACTTCAAATACATGCATGCATAATTCAATTCTGTATTACACAGCTTCTTCTGTGATTTTTCCTATCCTTTTTCAGTTTTAGCATGATTCTCTCCATATTTCTCAAATGTGAGACTAGAAAACATTAACAAAAAAAACAAATCTGAAGTGTTTCCTAGCAATTTTTGTATTCCATGATGATCTTCAGTCTTCTGTGTAGCTGTGAAGAACCTTTATCTAGTTATCAAAATCTCTTTTGACCACTTTTATGAATCTAGTCAGGGTACCAACTCAAGTGCATAACAGCAGTCCTAAGTGCCCCTAAATTACCTTCAGAAAATACCTGAGATGCCTCTCTTCCATTTACATGCCTGATTAAGTGCTTATTTGCTATGCAGAGCAAAGCTCTTGCTTTGAAAGTTCTGTTTACTTAACAATTATCTTTTTGAACTAGAGCAATGCTAGAGGTTTCTACTCTGGTATTTCCAAATCCCTTCTTGGCATGGTTAATCAATCCAAAAGCCTTTTTCTTGTTTAAACAGAAGACTGGATTTATGAAGGCCACAAATCAAGTTTCTTTACTTGATGTTATAGTTTGAGTAGTCTCTAAATTTCTCATCTGTAATATGAAGACACTGACCTACAGGCCAGCTTAGCAGCTCTGCACTACTCCAGTGAGACAAAACTGTTTTAACTGCTGATAGGCTTTATAGAAAGATAATTTTTTTCATTTTCCTTCTGTAATTTCAGTGGCTACAGAATGTTTGGCTTTCCCTTTTCCAAAGACTTGGCATGAACAACTCTCTGGGAGAAAGCGGGTGTGCTCCTCTCAGATTCATCTCTGCCTGAAATGTGGAGTTTAGGCAGTGGTCCTTTAACTTCTCTGAATGAAAAGTTTTTTCTTTGTTCACTCTTTGCTCTTTTTCAGAATCAGTTCACTTAAAGGAGAACATGATCTGTCACCTTCTGGTGGGACTGGATGTTATTTAGCCCCCAAGTTCAGTAAACAGAAAGAATTTCTTTAGCTATGTTCATATCCCTTTTAAGAGAGGCTCTCTTTGTGATTTCAAGCATGCTTCAGTATTTGCCAATGTATAAGGCAAAATGTGTATATTTTAATTCTTCCAATAATAGCCTAGTATTAAATAACCATAAATCAGTTGGAGACTGATCCCAGCTGAGATCACAACTCAAAATTCCAAAACTCAGAGCAGAGCCCAATATTTGAATCTCTTCTATCCAAAATTGTATAAATCCTTCATGAATGTGATCAAAGTACAACATAGACAGCATCAATTGTTTTCTGTCTCTGCTTAGCTGTTTTCATGGCCTCAGTCTTGTCACTTTATCTTTCTCACACTCAATTTCTCCAGCTATAAAATGGTGTTAAACCATTTTCTTTGTAAAGTATTATAAGATAAACTGGGGAAATGTATCTGTAGTCCTGGAGTTTTATTATAGTGATCATGATCAGAACCCTAAAGATTGCAGTGAATATAAGCAAAAGATTTCTGTGCCATTCATCACAGGTATAAAACCAAAACATTTTTCTGGATATCAAAAGTGACTGGACTGTAGTTGCTGCCCTCCAAGTAATTATCCATTTGTGAGGGACAGATATAGTTACTAGGTGATGTAACAGAGTATCGATCTGAGGACTCACAGTAAAATGGACACCCTTGTTCACCTTTAGTCTGGGATCTGGAATATAAATGGAAAGTCAGAGGATTTAAGTTTTCCACATTTGGTGTGCATGTTGGTAATATTAAGACTGGAATTTGTTACGGAAAGGATTATTTAACCAAAAAGTACCGCCACTTTTAAAAGACAACATGCATTTCTGGCAGGCACTTCCCAATACAGGACAGCAATGAATCTTTTACTGCTTTGCACATGCAGGTCATTGCCAATTATGTAAATAGAGTAGATAAAAAACTAGAGAATCTCAGATTGGGCAGTGCTCTTTACTAGGATAAATAATTCAACAAATATAGAAGTAATCAACCTTGGAAAGTTAGGTTTACTTCAAAAAAAATACCACTTTTGCAGTAAACTCAGTTACCCAGTCCTTGCATCATCTTGCCTTACAAATTGGCCACATACTCATGCTGACCTAAATTACTGGTTTGTAATTGGACACAACCTTTGAAAAGTTTCTCATTTGGGACTGAACTTTTTATGACCTGCAGAGAAAACTGCTATCTGAGGGGGGAAAAAAAAAAAAAAAAAAAAAGAAGATCATAATTTGAGCTGATGAGTTTTGCTCATTGATTTGGGAATTTAATTTACATAGAGATCATTCCAAAAAGCATTATACAAATACAACCACAGAATGCTTTTCTGCAACTAAAGAGTTAAATCTGACCCTTAAAAAGCATTTAAAGCAATTGCTGAACATTTTCTTTTGGCTTTCCTGTCCTTTCATGCTTTCATGCATGAGATGCAAAACAAGTTCTTCACCTGGGATTTCTATGCAAAGGTTAGGTCACCAGCCTAACCGCTGAAATTGGTTGGTTGTCCCAATGATATATTAGTGATTTGCTAAATAAAATCATTCTGTGCTGCAGATTTATTTGCCAATGCTGGGCTTATGTATGTGGACAACAAATATGAAAGTATGGCTTTTCTTGTAGCCAAACCTGAATTTGAACATGCTCAGTTTATAAACTGCTAGCTCGATCCAGACAAGCTGACTATAGATAATAAGTAGTTTTTGCCTACAAAGCAGGGGTCCAATAGGTCAGAGTTACTTCATTTACATCTTTTCTTCAGAATGCTTTCTCAGGATGGTGTAGACAGTCATTAAGATCAAAAATCTGCTCAGCAAAGAAAGTGTGACTCATATGAGCAATAGTTTGCTGAATCATCCATTTTTACAGTTGAAGGGCTTCACTCTTTCTTCTTGCATAGCAGTTGCACAAATGCAGCCTAAACTGGGTATAAAATGATCCTAAATGTGGAGATGTTACTTTCTACTCTGCACTCAGTTAGTTCCAGTACAAATATTATTCACCATAAAGACCAATGGCAAACAGAACCTGAAGAAGAAAATCCAGGTTACAAAATATTCTATGTTATCACATGCTCTATGGAATAAAACATAGAAATTCACACACACACACACAAAAAAGGGGTTATACTGTTATTTATTTTGCAGCTTATTTAATTTGCAGTTATTTATCATGTTGCTTTGGGCCAAAGATTTTACTATTAGGGTTTAGAAATAACATAATGTTTATTAAAAAAAAAAAAAAGAAAAGGATCTTATTTCAAACCACTTACTAGTGCTAACTTTGCTTTAGAAAGGTCTTGTTTTGAAAAAAAATTGAACATGTTCACTTCATTAATTTTGTGTTAGTAGCATAATATCTAAGTGCTTCCGGTAGTCATTACATAAGTCAGAACTTAGTTCCTTATTTTTAATTGACTTATAAAATAGGAAGAATTAAATCATGTTTCGCAGTATCAAAGGACCTTCATAAGAGTTTCATTATTGAAAGTAACTTCTATCTCCACTATGCCTTTTGCATAAAACCCCCAAGGAACTGTACAAATATTTTAAGCTAAATCTTACAATCCTAGCATGAAATACTGATAATAATGTGGGCTCAGAGGTACAGAAAGAGCACCATAAGATATTAGGTTCACTGCTCATCATCATCATCATCGTAATCATCAAAACAGCCAGGACTGAGAAGAAAATAATTTGAAAAGTACCTTGCATCTGAAAGTCAGCAAGAAAAACACCAAGGAAAGTGCTGAGATGAGATTGGCTGGATTCAAACTTGCAGTCTTTGCAGACTTGTTACTCCATTCATCTCTGGAACTATTTTCAGTGCTGGGAATCTTTTGTCATAAATGTATGTTTTACATTTGTTTATTTCAGATAGCAATATTGGTATGTATTATTATTTCCTTCATGTGTACAACACCAGTTTCTGGGCACCAAGGAAACCCAAATGTCTGTGATCTCAGACCTGACAAAAGTTGGGTTACTGGCCAAAAACAAACCTGTACTGAGTTACAGCAGCATGGATGTCCATAGGTTACTGTGACTAAAGCACTACCAAAACTTAGCTTGGTTCTCTGATTTTTGTTGGAGCAAACTACTGTTTCAACTTTTCATTTAGAGCTAAGCCTGCTACCAGAAGCAGCTTCTGGAGGATGTATTTCTTGAACGCTTTAAAATAATATTAAGAGAAGTGCTAACACATAAGCAACTCGATGCTGCTCTTTAGAAAAGAAGAGTGACTAGGGTGGAGACTGACACACATCAGAGTAAGGAAAATTTTCCTCCCTGCATGTCTTTTCTTGAGGTGCAATGTGATTGTAAAGCTCCATTTTAGAAATACAGAACTGGTCAGGCATTAGTTCATAATACATTCATGTTAAGTTACAAAATATGACTGTACTATGAAACTCTGAAATGGATTTTGGAGTTTTTGGATATATTACCAGCTCAAAATTATTTTCATTCATTAATAAAACAAGTTAATCTATTTTCCATCGCTTAACCAAAACTAAGCACTTCCTGAAACCCTTAGTAACTGTGTTACAGCACACAAACTCCCTTAATGAGCTTGCACAAATCTACCTTAAGGGGGCTTATTTTAACATTGCTATCCCCATTGTAAAAGCCACAGTCACCACAGCCTCCTCCGTTATGGCAAAGCTGTAGATCCACCTATAGATACATATAGGGACAGCTTTTGCCTCGCACTTAAGGTAGGTAACATTCTCTTTGTATGCAGGTGTCCTGTCAAGTAACTCATTTACAAGTTACTTTACAACATTCTTCTCCATCTTCTATTCTATATGTGCATATGTGTGTACAGAAAGACACATATACATTAAGATGAAAACTCAAAAGCACACATAAATATCCAATCCACAAAGGGCTTTCTAAATTCATAACACTTCACTCTTATCAGTACAACCAATCGTACTGATCTTTGCTAGGAAGCAGAAGTTCCAGGATAATAATATGACACACAGGGTTGTTCCCTGCCTGCTGAATGAAATGTGGATTTAAAATTTAGGAAATATTAACTGTATATTTTAATATACTCAAATGTATTTAAAGTCTTTTATACAGCAAGATAATTGTTAATTAAATGATCATGTTTCAATTCATTTACATGTGTAATATTTGCATGATAAGGTGTTGTGTTATGCGTTTTGTTGACATTCTTATACTCTGCCAGAGAATATGCCACACAGAGTTAATGAAAGAAATTATATGATTTTTGCTTGTAATATTTATTTACTGTATTATCACCATACAATTTAATTATTCTGAGCAGTTGAGACGTGACTGTCATTACACTCATGCAGAGATACGGCAAACATTTGGAACTGTAATGGTAATACTCTAACCACTTTGCATGAAATTATAGGCAATATTTAAATTTCTCTCCAAACTTAGAATAATTTCAGCCTGGGAACATATGTTCTACTTCAGGTTTGGGGGGCTTGTTTATTTTCATTCCTAATAACCAGGGTTATTTCTAAGTCATTTGAGTTCCTTTAAAAATCAGGCTTTTGCATGCATATAGATTTGCTCTTGAATGTCTAATAAACAGTTTTGATTTGGAAATTAAAGTTGGCAATTGATTAGACCACTCTGGAGCACAGTATAGCTCCACACTGATGAGAGCTACTCATATAGATTTTACTGAAGTAAGGCAGTGTAAATTGCAGCTTATATACAAGCACCTTTCTTAGAGAGCTAAATGATAGATACTTGCTCTTTCGTTGACTTGAACTTATTTACAACCAATAACATAGACGTGACAAAAATCTGGGCAGTAAAAAAGCATTTGCTTAGATTTTAAATGGCTTGTTTGAGACCTAATTTTGATCTTGTTAAATTTCCTGGTAAAATCCATGTAAACATCAATTGGAGGTTTAATCCTTTTGCGGATTAAAATGTTCTTGCCCATAAGTGGAGATGTTAGCTATTGGTGCACCTGAAAAAAAACCTGTATAACAATCATATCCGCCTGAGTCTAAATTAGATGGCTCCTTCAATATTCATACTTGTGGTTCAGCAGAGGGGGAGGTTATCTTTCACAAGGCACACTGCTTTAGACTTACTAAATAATTCACTAAAAAATGAATACTGGAGGAAGTGTACTTAATGCTTTACTCAGTTCTGAAAGTCTGATCAAAATGTGTGACTGGATCAAGCAGAAGCTTGGCACTAAATCTGATACGCCTTTTCTAAGAGGAAGATGCTCAAAAGATCTGGAGTATTTTAGTTGGTAAATTGGCAATTCAGATTGCCTGGGGGAGTGGACAGGGGTAGAAACTGTTTTATTGAACAGAGGAGAATTCTGAACACAGCAGGAAACACAATCTACAATGCTTTTCAAAAATGCTGGCACTGATATTAAACGTGTATACCTCATCCCACTTGAGTAATAGGAGTACTGTGACTTAAATTTATTTCTAATAGTAGGGAAAAACATGTCCCACTGTGATAAAGCACTAGAATAACAATGAGACAACCTGGAGGACGAGCTCTGTGCTGTTCACTGTACACCTGTGCTGCAGTACCTGCCAGCCAGGTCCCATGGCCCATCCATCCTATGTCCTGCAATCCTGTGCCAAATTGAATCCGAACAAAAAGACTGCTGGTAATGTTGCTGTGCTGCATGACTCCCAAGCTGAAGTTCTAGCTGATGAGAACTAATGGCAATGGTATTAACTATTAAAGCACTATTTGAATGCTAAAAACATGAATTCTAGGTTGTTTTGTACATCCTACTCATTTTTCCATTCTGATCCAAGAGGAACTGCAACAAAGGGCCTGTCTCCGTCTTCCAACATCCTTATTTTATAATCCAAGAGAATCTAGGATGTAGAAAACACTTCTGGTCAGTGGGAAACTATCTCATCTGCATAACTGCAAGGTCCATTTCCTAGAACTTGCCTGACTCAGTTCCCTAAACATGTCAACTCCTACTATGTTCCCTAGACAAGCTCAAGCACAGTCGTGTGCATGTGTCCCATCAGCAGGACGCTTACCCTGATCCAAGGACACCTGCACTGACAATGTGGTTTTACTGCTGAATCTTTTTCAGGATCAAAAGAAAAATTATGTTGCTTAAAGCCTTCCCCTGAGTGCCACAGGCCACCAGCCAATCTTATTGCACAGTAAGAAACACCCCATGCTTTCTTGTCCTTCTCTCCATGGACTCTATATCAAGCTACATTTGGACATGATGAGAAGTACAGCCTCTACTTGAATAATAAGGAAATGTTGTTATGCAGTAGGCCTTGGTGATTTATTGTTCTTTAAAGAAAAATATGGGGAAAGAAGCCATCAAACAGTTCAACCAGGACAACATACTTCAAGTTGCATCTCCCAATGTTTAGCAGATGACAAAGACATTGAACATCAATAATGAAACCATATGGACTAAATTTTTTTACCCACTCCATTCCCAGTTCCACTTTTTCTTGTGGCAAAGTCTGGTTCTGGCATTTGATCTGTTCCAGTCACCCCTCCCATCCCTTTGACTAAATTAGTCGCATATGTAGATTTGCGTTTGTGTGTTTTCTAATATCAGATAGCATCTAATACTGCATCTCTTTCAAATGAGAGTAAGAAGAATGGGCACAAGCTACATTTTACCAGTAGGTTTCCCTACTGTCTTCTCAAAGAATGTAACACTCTTCTCCTCAGAACTTCTCTCTTTTTTTGCCTTATCTTCATATATCTTGAAGAGTTCTTTGTGTGTTAATGTCTGGTAGCTAACTCTCCTCTATTGAAAATACAAGGATTGTATTAATAAAATACATAGAAATACATACAAATAAAAAATAAATAGATAAAAAAATAAAGTTTTTAAAAAGCTGAAAAAAATCAAATTACATTAAGAAAATAGCAACAGGCAAATGTGATCCCACACCATTTCCTAACTTGTGGTGTATGAGGAGGCAGTGATGGATTTCATGCTGTGAGTGTTTTATAACTATACTGAAAAAATAGCATTTTATTGTAGGTTTGTTTCAGACCTCAAAAGCCTAATGATGGTCATGCCAAAATAGCACAACATGGAAGTGGTAAAATAAACCCTAAGCAGATGCCTCATAGGAATATTCTGTGCTGTATGATTATAGGGTTTTACTAGGGAAGGCTTTCTCATGCAGATAGTCCAATAGATCATTAGTGAACCTGCCAGTCTTAGTGAACATTTCTGTTCTCTGTGAAGATATAATTCCTCTTCCTGATCCTTAAAACTTGTTTACTCATGTATTTTTGCATTACAAAACCGGAGAGATTCATGTATCATGCTAAATATACTAGATCACTAATATATTGCAGAGGAAGTCTACTGAAAGTAGAAAATAAAATTTTCAGTGATACCATTATGAAAATCTTAATATTTTGTAGCTTTTTCAGGTGCATTACTGCAATTTTCACCAATTCTAGTTTCCATGTATGAGTTACCAGACACATGCATTTGGGAAAAAGGATGTGTAGTATACATAGAAGAATGACTCATAGAAGAAAAGGGCAGAAAAAGAAGGGAGAGAAATATCTAAAACTGGTAAATGGATGGCAAAAGAGAACACAAAATCAGAAAAGTGTGAAGCCAAATCGGGGACAGTTTTAAAATCTAAAAATAAAGCTTTCAAATAGATACAAATAGGAGTAGAATTAGTCTGATCTTCTATAGGGGATCTCTCCTTAAAATATTATTTGCAGTCAGATTGAAAGGATTTTTTTTTTAAATGCTGATCACATTTTGTGAGGTGCAGCCTGAGAACCATGATTTATGTAAAAAGACTCCTACCTAATATTAAAGATAAAGAGAATTATTTGAAGCTAGAGAAAAATATTCCAGCTCAGCTCTTCATCACATTGGCTGATTAATATTGACTTTCTAGCCTTTCGTGTATTGCCTGATACCTGCTACTGTTTTTTCCAGCTGGTTATTATCTGCTCAGCAGTAAGAGGAGAGAGCACCATTTCTTTTACCTGGGTGGTAGTTATGTGTTAGTAACAACCTTGCTTGGAAAGACCAAGTGATGAATCCAAAATGATGGAATGGGGTATCCTCATCCATCTGAAGGTGGCACAGAAAGAGCTTCTGAGTCTCTGTGGGTTTTGAGATGAAGTAGGATTTATTCGTGATGGTGTAGCAAAAGAAATGTTCTCAGAACTGTTTCTAAGAATAGCAGGATGACTTCTATAGCAATCCTGTGAGTAATTTGAGAGCAGCATCTATTCTGTGTTTCCGAATCCCATGAGAACGTTTGAAATATAAATATATAAAATTGTAAAATAGCTTCTTTTTTTTTTTTTGCATCTGACTTTTTTTTCATTTAAAATAGCTTGACTTGCATAATTAATTTTTGTGTGGTCTACAGTGTTTGAAGAATCTTTGTGTTATTTGGAAAGCAAAAGCATGCACCAGACCTTGGACTTCATATTTTTTTACCTTATCTGTGAGCTAATGACAAAAGTCTATGGAAATGTAAGTAGTAAATTTGAAAATGAAAGATCTGGAAGCTTTAGCAAGGCAGCTGAACCACAAGAGAATCATTCTCAGAAGATTCATTAAGATGCTGGCAAAGTTTCTTCTATGTGTTTCATTTAATAGAAGCAATCACTATACAG
The DNA here is from genome assembly GCA_013399945.1 of Ploceus nigricollis. NCBI lineage: Eukaryota > Metazoa > Chordata > Aves > Passeriformes > Ploceidae > Ploceus > Ploceus nigricollis. The sequence goes on from VXBC01010531.1 coordinate 404,245, forward strand.
TAGCTAGCATATATGATCAGTGAAATATATTCATGGCCAACATAGGAGATAGCAATGGTCTCACACTTTGAGGTAATCCCAAAGCAAATATCAGCCACTCCCCAGTCTTGAAAGCCATTGATTACAACTCTGTTTCTAATGGAAAATCAAATAAAAGCATTGAGACTGTTAAAGAAAGGAAAATGTGATGTGGAAAGATTAAAGGACAGACATCCTGATCTAGCTGAACCCAGCTGAATGCAGCTGAAATGTTCAGAAGATTAGTAGTGGCAAGAGGCAGCTCCTTTTGCATTCTCAAAGTCTTAAAGTTGTTGGTCCCAAGGTCAGACTGCTTCAGGACTGCCTTGTACCTAAATCATGAGATCTAGAGAATGTTTCTTAGCAAATTTTTGCAAAACTATATATTCCCAGTAACAGTGTGTTTCCTTTGGAGACATCTCTTGCACTGCTGGGTTGGCAGATATCAAAGAGATTATTTCCTGTAATCTAGAAGAATATGATTTCTTTACATGTCATATATATTTATAGCTGCCATAAGCTTATGTTTCTCAATAATATAATTTTACATTCTCACACCAGGCAGAAATTTGATCCCAAACCTTCTATACACCATACAGCAGCATTTCTAAAAGCAAAACTGAAAATGTATAGGTAAACATATGTATATTTGGAAGTTTGTGATATTTGTTAGATCAGTAATAAAGTGAAGCACAGAAAATTCCTAACAATAAGATGCATATGAGTCTTAGAACTTGAAAATATATACAGGAACAATAGGCCATAAACAAAGATAGCCTGAAAGTCCAAGTTAACCGCTACAGTCAATGAGGTCTACATAAATGCTAAAGTAATAAAAGCTAGCAAAAGCTTATTGCTACGTATTGCAATCAAGTCCACCATCTCAAAATTCAGCAATATTTTGAAAGTTTATAAGTAGTAAGAAATTTAGCACCAGATCAAGAAAAATGGCCTCCTTGATTGTTTTTGTATCTTTGTCCCATTTTGTCTATTCCTGCACTTTAAAAAATTTTAACAAAAATAATTTGTCCTACCAGATCATTAATAATGTGAAGCAAAATTTTTCTGATGGTTTCAGGAGTTCGGGGACAAAAAAATAAACGTGCTGAATGACTGTTTTGCTTGACTCCTTCTCATCCCTACAGATAAACTTACTTTCTTTATCTGTTTTGAACAGTGTTTATAGGAATGTTTCTCAGATGGTATTTTTATTTTAACAGAGGTAATTACTATGCTGATTCAGGAGGGCATATCAGCAAAGAGATGGTATCTCAAGACTTCATTGATGGTAATCTAAAAGACAAGAGTCCAAAGAACATGCTCAAAGAGCATTTTTCACTGGACGGCCTTTTGCAGCTTACCAGGAGTCTGTGTCCTCAGCACAGCATGTTTCTAGTCAAATGACTGAAAAAAAAAGTTATGCTTTTACATTAACATTTGCTTTTGCACCCTAGGTGGATTTCTGTATAAAATATATGTCAGTCAGCTGCTTTCTCCATTGACTTTAAAGAAAGGTTCACTCTTTGATGCTCTCTTGAGGTTTATAATCTTAATCTCCCAAAATGCTTTACCAATCCACTTTTAGCATGCCCACTCTTACTGTTCTAAATTGATGCATAGCCAGCCAAGCTAAATAACAGTTCCCAGCAATCTCAGATACGCAGCATTTTCAGGCACACATTTTCTAGTAACAGCAGGAGAATAACGTGCAGTTAATATAGTAGAGTGAAATCAAAAGACCTAGAATCAATTCATGCTCTTACCACAGGGATTCAGTACAACCTTGGGCTAATCATAGCAGAAAAAAATATACACATATCCTCGGGCCTCTGATGACCTAGGTGTCTCACTCACAATCTAGTCTCACAATCTAGTCTCCCTAGCCAGTTCCAGGCAATAGACAGATAATAGGCATCTCCCATTTCTGTCTGCAAACAGGATTGGACTTCCACTCGTCATAGGATTATTCTCTACATGCTCATTCAATGGCAGTGCAATGAAGCCCAGATTTTGAGAACCGTAGACAGCAGCATCAGAGCCTACCAGGTAGGTATAATGCCATGGAAGAAAAATAGCTGGAAATGTTTATTAATTTTGAACTGCTTAATTTTTCAAGAACAACTGAGACACAAATTTTCAGAAACAGCTGGAACATCCTCTTCTGAGGATAGGCTGAGGGAGCTGGATCTGTTCTGCCTCAAGAAGAGACAACTGAGAAGCGACTATGTCTGAAGGGAGGTGGTCAAGAAGAGGGAATCAGATTCTTCTCAGTGCTGACAAGCAATAGAACAAGAGGCAATGGGCAGAAACCGATGCACAGGAAGTTCCATTTGATTATGAGGAAGAACTTCTTGATTGTGTGAGTGACTGAGCACTGGAACAGGAGTCTTTCTCACTGGAGATATTCAAGAACTGTCTGGACACAAATCTGTTCCATGTGCTCTAGGATGACATGGAGGTTGGACCAGACGACCCACTGCGGTCCCTTCCAGCCTGACTCATTGTGATTCATGTATGAGATATGTGTTCATGCATATGTATGTGTATCTGTGCACATGCTTGTGTGTGTGTGCATGGCTGTACATGTATGTGTGTCCATGAATGAGAGTGTGTCTGTGGGTGTGTGTGTATGAAAGACATTTTAAAAATGAGGGTACTTCACAAGCATTTAGAAGATTGATTCAGCAATGGAAGAATTCAACCAAAAACCCAGAGCACATTTCCAGCCATGTGTTCTTCATTGTACTTGTCTGCATTTCCATCTAGAATGAATAACTGGAAACACTCTGTCAGTACACCAGATCACAAGAGGAGCAGGATGCTTCTTAACTACCACACATTTCGTAAAGGAGAAAAGGCTGTTTGCTGTAGTGTAAGTCAGATCAGGCTGAAGAGAAGCAATTCTGTCTCTTCCTCCCACACACAGACAATTTACACCTGCACAATTCAGCTGTGCTGAAGCATTTAAATCAATCTCAGAAAATCAAGAATAGGGTTTAAAATTCCCTTCCCAGGGAAGATCAGAGATGTAGGAACGTCATATCATATATGTTGCAGCTGGTATGTGCAATGTAAAGAATTAAAAATAATTTCTAAAACCTTACTAATTTTTTTCATATATTTGTGAATTCGATTTAGTCAATAAATTAACTGAACACTGCTCTTTGTACAGCAAATACATGTACTTTGTTATTTACAGTGGGAGATTTTTTTTATCCTTACAGAATGTGGAGGCTAAGAGGAAATATGTAAAGCATTACTATTATCCATGATTCATTGACAACAGGGCAGTTTTTGTCCATACTTCTTCAGAAATGGTGTTCCTTACAATAGTGCCAACTAAGAAAAGGAGCCCATTTTTCTAAGCACTGTGGAAACAGAATAATCTTAAAACAAGACCTACCTCAAACAGTTTACAACCTAAGGAATGAGAGAAAGCAGATAGGGGTTGTTACTCTTTATGTGTTGCCTTGTATGATGAAACTGTAAAGAATTATATAAATTGTTGCTAGTTCTGATGTAGCTCTGTGATTTACCATTGAACTGAAACTAAGTACGGTTTCTGCCTTACTGTTCCAAGACATATTTGAATTCTGGATCTGAATGAACCTGACAACCTTCTTTCTCACAAAGGCTTTTAGTTTTACTTCCACAGTTTTTTAATCAACCTTGGATGAAAGGGGAGACATGCTAAAGGTTTTCTAGTGCTTTCTAAACAGAATTCTAAATCAGATGAGGCTTCAAAATCAGATCACACTTCTTTATACTTAATCTGAATATTAATACTGTTTATTTGCCCTTAATTGTTCTGAAGTTGTTAAAATGTTCTCATATAAAGTAGTGAACTGCCTGCAAATGTTAGCAGACTGAGGTAGCAGGGGGAAATTTGATGGACAAAAATAGCTTTAAGGCCTTGAATGATAATTCTAATATCTTTGGAAGAAAAAAAAAAAACAAACAGTTATCCTGTCTCTACTTCTGTTTGCAAAATGCCGCTTCAAATCTCATTTAAAAATATATGCAGAGCAGTGGTCTCCATGCCACCTTACAAACTGCAGATGTGTTTCTCATCAATTGTTGAAAGGAAATCATCAAGCTGCAAAAAGGTAGCACGTAGAGTTCCCAAAGCATTGCTCTTGGATTAGTCCTATTTACATCTGGATGGATGTAGATGTCACTGAAAACAGTTGTGCTTTTGAGATGGACTAACAAAGCAAAATAATGGCAACAAAGGGAGATATTGCACCAGAAAAAATGGGTAACTTTGAGGACTGGAGTAGCAGAAATGAAATTCAAACACTAAAACCAAGCATTTTTAAACTAAGAACAAATATTTTACTGTAAAATCCTAGCTTTTTAGCTAGAGGACACCCAGGAGGAGAAGGACATGTAAAGATCAACTGGACACAAAACTATTTGAGCTACCAATCTGCTATAAGCAAAGAAAAAGAGAAATACATTAATAGGCTATATCAGGGACAGGGAAGGATTAATACCACTAGTGTAGAACCCTGGCAATCATCCATATGAACTGTTCTGCACAATTCTATGTTCAAGAAGAATGAATTCAAGCTAAAGTAGTTGCAGAGATGGGCTATTCAACTGGTGTTGGAAATGGAGAGCCAGGCATATGAGAAGACTGTGGTCTGGTTCATCTAGAGTATGGGGACTGATGTCATGATGGACTAAATACATCAAAGGGGGAAATAACTATTTAAGGTAGCAGACAGTGTTGTCATAAGAACACTTGGGTATAATCTGAATAGATTGAATGAACAGATTTAGGCTGGATATTAAGATGTTTTCTCTTAATTAGGGAATGAAGAGAGAGACCAGCTTCCCACTAAGTATGGAGGAGAAACATATTGCGTGTTCTAACACAACAGTTTGTTCTAACACTAACAGGTCAGTACAACAGAGAAATTATCTAACATAGGTGCTCATGTGAGCCGAGTCATGTAAGTTAACTTAATGTTTTTTTGTCCTTATTACTTTATAGAATTCTTTAACTATCTATGCAAAACTTCATTTTTGAATTAAAGTGATGTTGCAGCAGAGTAACTGAACCCATTAATCCTTTATCTACATACCCAACCCCACTGAATTAATCAAATAAAATACAGGGGTTAAAATACTGGAAGTCAACTATTTTTGCCCAAATGATTTATGTGTGCCATGCTGTGCTGTGTAAGATGGGGACTCAGCCATCCAAGAAGGTTGTGATATTATTTTAAATACGGTGTTTTCCAGGACTTCCCAAAAGCCAACAGTTTAATTCCTTCCTACTTGGTATGTTTACCAACCATTGTAAAAAATGTTACTATAAAAAGAAAATTGTTAGTTTTATTGTTTAAACCCTGGAGAAGTCAAATATTCCTAGAGAGCTGGTGAGCAGGCATTTTATTGTCATGCCCATGTAACACTGAAATACACTGAAAAAAACTAATAAAATTTTTTGGCACATTTGTCCCTAAACTTGTGTGTCTGTGATCTGTTTACTAACAGGTACTGCCTTAACATCTGACACTACAGACATCTTCAACATCTTTTCCATTTGTGATGAGACTGTGATGTCTCGAAAGAATTAATTTCACCATTGATAACTAAATTATTCTTCAGAAAGTAGAGAGAACAATGAAAAAGTATTTATGGAGTCCAGTCTTTTTTCAGAAGGATTGTGTCCTTTTTCTCTATAACTCTCTGAGAGTTTCTCTACATCTCTCTGAGATCCGAGACTACCTTTTTATGGTTCACAAGTTGTTGTTGTAATCAACTTGGCTGCAGGCCCAAAGCAAGTTGTGTGACTCAGTGACAGTTGCAATCACTGCAACCGGGAAAAAGACAAAGAGCCAATACATTTGGAATCCACAGCGACGGACGAAAATGTTTCAAGAGCTTTTCAAGAAGTCTATTGGTTGGAGAGTTTCAGATTAAACTGATGTTTAAATATTAAATATCATTACTAAGGAACATGTATACAGCATCTAATGCTGCCATTTTTTTTTTAAAGAGTATTATGTTTCAATGAGATACAGTTCTGTTAATGCCCCACAATAAAATGTTTCAGTGTTGCTGTGCACTACAAGACTATTGTTTAGGAAATGCTTAGACATGTTTTAATACAGCCAACAAGTTACACTATCTTAAAGCTGCAAAGAGGTCAAGAATGTCATTAACTGTATACATGAGCTTAACTCCTAGAAACATCAGTGAGATTTAAATATGGCCTAGACAGAAAACTAGTTGATTTTATTATGATCATGTGCCATCCCAGAGCCCAATACATCTTCTTGATAAACAACATGTTTCCTATTCACAATTTGCAGATTGCTTTGAGATAAAAAATGTTACTTCAGTAAAAGGTATCTAAAATTTTTCTTCATTTAAATAATAAAGTCCCTTGGACAAATTTATTGTGTAAATTCTTTCACAAGCATTTTGGTAACATTTGTGTGATCTGCTTGTGAGAGCAATCAGGAATCCATGCTAACACTGTAGGCAGGAGTTGAACCTAGAGTGAGATATAGACGATGTTAAATAGTTACACCTGTTCTGCACTTTCTGCAAGGAGAAGAAAAATGCACAAGCATATGAGAACGAGTTAAAGATATCCTGAATACCTCCAACTTATGTAACAGTACTCCCACTTTCTCTGCTAGCAATTCATTGCTTCTTCATGAACAGAAATGTACTTTAAAGTCACCCACAATCACACATATGAATACAGTCCCACTCGCACATTTGTACAGCAATTCCTATAATATTACCTTGTATCAAGTAGCCTAAAAATGAACTTTTAAGGAATAACATACAATACACATTTTAAATAGCCCTGGGAACTCAGCACATACATCAGTGAGAACTATGACATGTCCCCTTGTCACAAAGAGCCTTTGCTTACATAAAAATTGCCAGATTGGCTCAGATTAGTTGTCCATCGAGTCTTGAATTCTGTTTTTGAAGGTGACAAGTACCAGATGCTTCAGAGGCAGGTGCAAGAAACCCCCATACTGAACACTTATGTAATAGAGAGGGTTCTTCCTAAAATCAGGCAGTTGGTGGGTGGCTTGTGCTTCACAGCAGGAGAGTTTATAATGCCGTGAAATGTTTATCTTCGTTATGTAACCGTCGATGTGATTACCCATCTATAGTCAGCTTGGGCAAAAAGTGCCACAGGGCTTTTAATAAACACTGCTAATCATGACCTTGTTTTATTTCTCAGCTGAGAGACATCAGAGCAATTGAGGATCTGGGAGACCCTAGAGTATTATACCAATTTGCCAGACTGATCATCTTTTACAATATAGAAAGTACTCTTAAGTAGAGTTTGTTTGGCCATCTAAAAGGCAAGCGTCTGGTCTAAGCTAGTCATTAAACCAGAAATACATTCCAGTGCTGATAACTAGAAGCAGTGAATTTTTAGGGTTACACATAATGAGTTTGAATTGGGGAAGTAAGCAATAGGACTTCAAGTCCTTCTTGGAAAAAAAAAAAAAAAGTCTTAGGCAAATTAAATTAAAAATAGCCCAGACCTGAAGCAGACCACAATTCTAAAATAACATTCATAATCTCCACTACTCTAGATTAAATACAGATTTTTTTTTTCTAAAATAAAAGGATGAATTTGCTCCATAGTAAAGAAGTAAGAATGGAAACTTGCAGTAACAAATTAGGAATGGAAACATGCAGTGTACATACCAAAAAACTCATCTATACTGGATGTTTGGTTTTTAAATAAGTTTGTATTGGTGTTTTAGATTTTTGTTATATTTCTCCAAGTTAAAGCTTTTCTCCAAGAGGCAGCATGCATGTATAATGATTAAATTGAATTTGTTTGATAGTACAATCATGTCATTAGTTAATTTAGCACAACTCTATATGACTTCCAGAAATAAGGGCACATAGAGTAGTCATCACATTGGTTTGCAGCACAAGACCATTTGTAGGAAAATAAACAAGTACAGTGCAGAAAGTGTCTGGGTTTAACATTCTTTTAAACTAAATTATTTTGATGAAATGGCAAAAATAAGCATGGTGGAAGAAGATATTGGAGTAACTGGGCACCTGAACTGGTACAAGGCAAGTTAGCCCTTTGCTATACTGTCACTGTGCAGTCTATTTTCTAAAGCAAAGACTACGTGCAACATCCATTTGCACTTGAGTTAACACTCCATTCAGACCTTGCTTATCCATTCCTGATTTCTTTCTGCTTCTATCGGACCAGAAGAGCTTGAGAGAGTTATGTATCTGTTTGCATATCTGAGGGACCCTTAAAAATAGAGTGGATATTTCCATTCTCATTTCTAGAAGTGAGAGAAATCAGGGTGGAATAAGAATTATCCTCCCATGGAAGTCAAGTGATGTAAGAACTTCCTCATGACTGAACATATTAAATGGTTGTGCAAATGTTCCTTGATTATTTTACTGAAAAAAAAAAAAAACAAAAAAACACCAGGTCTGCTTGAACTCCCTACAGTGGTAAGTTGAAACTTACCCATCTGTGCCCTGAAATGAATTAAAAGTCTGCATAAAACTGACCACAGCATCTCAGCTGCAGTCTCTTCAACTACATTGCAAGCTCTTGTTCCATCACACCATACCCTGGAAATATTTTAAATGAGTCGCCGAAGACTGCACAAAACAGGGTTGCAGGGCTGGGAGGAGAACCAGGACTGCTGATGGGTCATTCTGTGTTCAGTGCATTAGGCCACAGTTTTCCCTAGACAGGGCATTTCTGCATATGGTATAGAAATGTGTCTCCTGTTTCTATTTCATATGGCCTGAAATGACTGCAATTAATCTGTTCCCAGCTGCTGGCCAACAGGTACCACTGTAATTTCTGAATATATCTGGGGCTTTCCCTTTGGAGGATCCTGAGAACTGATTTTCTAGGTGACTATTGATCATAACAAGTCAAAAAGTAAAAGAAAAAAAAGAAACACATGAAAGCCTATATTAAATTAAGAACAATATTCTAAGTAAGATTTCCATATGTTCTTCACAGAATAATTACTTCTTAGCATAACCATTTGTGAACAAATGAGATTGCAGCCTTTTTCAGTGTACTTAAATAGTCTGTTTTCTTCCTTGGATTTACCCAAATTTTGTACCAAGCCACACTTTAGGCTGGCACTACTCACCACTGTCTCCATAGAAAGCAGTTTTGCACTGTCACCATCTTCTTGCTCCCCTCTCCGTGCTATCCATTCTTGGGTGTGCTGCCTCATTTCTCCTCATAGAGAAATGACGGCACAAACTTTTCCTACGGATTTGCTGGGAAAGGCATGAAAGAGCTGCAGAAAGGAAAATAATTCTTATCTCTGCTCCCTGTTCTCCCCTGTGGAATGTTGAGTTGGAGATTGTTTACCTGCAAGGACCAATCGGAGTCCAGCTGTGTCTGGACTCTCGTGAAGGTCACGAGTAAGTCTAAGACTAAGACTAAGACAGGTAAGTTAGAAGTAGGTATGTAGAATAGCCTCTTTTCAAATAGTATTAATGTATTTTAGTAGAGATTTAATAAAAAGTATGTTAAGCATCTCAAAAGCTTCTGATCTGCGTGGACATCCTTCATTCTCATCCCATGGGGCTCGCCTGCATTTTTACAATATGGGTGAGTGTGTTTATCTAGTCACATGGTTAGCTGGAAATACTGAAAGACTAATCAGGGTGGTTTTCCCACGTTAGTTTTAATCTAAGTGAACATCCCAATGAAGTACATTGCCCAACACACAGATATTTGGGCCACCCAAGGCGCCAGATAGGGAAGGGAACAGAGTAGGAGGAAGGTGGGGTTGTTTCAGTAGCAATGCTGTCCTAACTGGCCTTACCTTAAAGCACGTAAAATATCACCAAAATCAAACATATACTAATCCCAAAGCACCCTGTGAGCACGCTCCAAAAGGATAGAATAAACTTCCTAAACAACTGATACCACAGATCACCACTGCAACTGCTGTGCACGTCAACCACATCTGCCACATTAGCATCACAAGATGTGTTCCCCATCCTCCCACCTGGGTCTCCATCTTTCCAACACATAGCAGTAATTTCTATCCAGATAGTTCTGGGTTATTGCAAATCATAAACTGGAATAATTTATGAAACTTTGATATTCTGATGAGTTAGATGCATCTCAAATATGTTAGAATTGATAAGGATTTGACTCTAACATTGTTTTGTATCTTGCCAGAAAACATTTTTTGAGCCAGTAGCATCAAGTAGAACAAATAATTTTTTTATCCCATGTGTGCGCGGTAACAGGATTCCTGCTTAGAACTTAACAAAATCTGACTTTGCTGATATACTAATATAGATTTAATCAGCTCGGTTTAGCTAAATCCTTATTAAGATGTGTGCAATGACCACCCAGTGTTTTATCTCACACTAAGATTATGAATGAAAGCTACTGCAGAAGAAATTCCCAAATGACCTCTAATAATTTTCCTCAAAATGGCAGAACATCCATCTGACTTTCATTTTTTGTAAATGTATCATTAGCATCTGTATACAAACATAAGCATCACGGTGTTTTGTGGAGGTAGAGTTCAAAACTTTCATATTTAGGACTTAGAGCTATGAATTGGTCACTTAAGTTCTGCAATGACTGACTAATCTGGATTGCATTACTTAACTTCCACTGATCCTATTACGGATTTTAAGATGTGAATGCCATGCAGATCAGAATTATGCAACCTAACCTCCATAATACATCTATATATAATTCTTCTGCCACAGACTCAGAGTCCTGCTACACTCCATGGCTACTCCTGACCACCTCTTTCATCAGAGGTGTCACAGACACATGTGGAACCGTTTCAAGGAATGGTGAATAAGAAGACTGGGCCAAATGTATATGTTTTGTACATGTTTTGCCCATGATGGTTATTTGGTGAGTGATCTCTCTGCTGGACCTTATCGCAATCCACAAACCTTTAGTTATGTTTTCTTTCCCCAGTCCAGTTGCAGAGGGGAGTGACAGGGACGCTCTGGTGGGTACCTGGCATCCAGCCAGGGTCAGTCCACTACACTTACACAGATTTCTTCTTGTATGTTATATGGCTTCCTAAAAACATACATTACCTTCATTTTGCTTTAGCAGTAATGGTTGCCTCCCCAGTTCTCGTTTCAAAAGTCCCACAGCTATCAAAATGTTACAGCAGAGCAATGGCATTGGCATATAAACTAGTTTTCGTAAAGTGCAATTTAAGAGGTATTTGATATAGCAAAACATCAAATGCAATGTAAAAAAATAATGATTTTTAACCTGACTTGCCCTTTTCCATACTGAGCATATCTTGTCTCTAGCTAAGGAATCACCTCTGTACCCACACCAAAAAGTGAGTACATTTCAGCAGCTCTAGTGAATAGAGTAATAGAAGCTTTCCTTTTCAGAGGTAACTTTTCAAAGTCATAGAGAAGGTGGCCAAATTTCAACTCATACAACTTAAATGGTCCAGATTCTAACAACAGAAAGCAAAGAGGCACAGAATTTACAGACAAGGCCCCAAAACATGTGGTGGTTGGAACAAAAAGTAGTAAGTTGTCTGAGGTGTCTGAATGGTGACATATATGCCTAACTTGCCTCTGCCTTGTTTGCACAGGCAGGACTCACGCATACTACAGAAATAAACCTTTTGCATTGAAAACACCTGTTAACTTAATTCTGCTCAAAAAAATCAAACGTAGAAAGCTCTAAAACCAGCTGCTGCTCAGCAAAATAATACCAGTACTCCAGGACTGTGTTCTTCCAGCTTTCTAGCCTGGACAGAGGAACACAAACAAACAGGATTTCAGAATCGAGACACAAATCAGAGCAGATTTTCTGTCCTCTTACGATATTCAGGTAAAGGGAGGGAAACTGCTTGCAAGACCTCTGCTTCACACACTGCTGCATGAGACTGCTTGCAGAAGTCAAAGGACCTACCACAGGTGAAGAAGCAGTGGGTCCTTCTCCCCTTACTACCTCCACACAGAAAAATAGAAGCCCAGGATGAGTCTCACATTTTTCAGCTGACAACTGAATACACATTTTATTCTTAACAAAGAAGCTCATGAAAACTTTAAGGAGACTGAAATGATTTGAAATTATTTATGGTAACATTAAAAACCAGTTCATTTTATTGAATCGTCGCTATGAAAATAATGTTTATATTAAATATATTTAAGGAATTAGCATAAAAAACACACATCTAGATTAATGATCTTGTCAGCATAGTGTCCCATTGTTCAGATGCAGTGAATAGAGCTATACCACCATCTGACAAACGGAACTATTCTTGAGCATTCTTGTACAGAATCACGTAAATTGACTTATCTTAATGAAAACAACAACTTACAGAATGTTAAATATTTCAACTTTAAAGCCAAAAGAAAATGGGAAATAAATCAGCAGGAAGTCACGTTATCTTGCCAGTCACAAGACAGGAAGTTGTCTGAAAGGATTCTTACTGCTAAGTAGAATATTATATTGTGCCCACAGCTGAGTTTTAAACACTTTTCATGTGAATTGTAAAATTATATAAAAGTGGGTTTGTAATGTTTAGTATCTGGATGAGGTTGTGCCATGAATAACTTCCATTTTTGAATGTACTCTTCTGAAAAAAAAAAAAAAAATTACAAAACTGGAAATTTTCCCCCCAAAGCCTTGTAGATAAAGAAGCAAACTTTAATATTGCAGGTTTGAGATGTGTGCTGCTTGAAACATGTTAGTGTCTTTATCAGAGAAAGCATGATAACAGTTAACTGTAATTGTACCATTACATTTATGGTAGAACCCCTATATAGAAACATGGAATTCCAATCCCTAGGAATATTGCAACATAAACTATCTAGAAATGAAACATGCCTTTTCTTGCCTTCTAGGTAAAATAAAAATAGATTTTGTTTACAATGCTCTAAGTAACCACTCCACAAAATAAAAATCTGACTAAAACTGTATATGCTTACTGAAAAGGAACTATTTCCTTAACAAATATCCTACATAAATGCAATGCCACCCTGCTTCTAGGCATTCAAACAAATGACGCAAGTTTATAGTCTGGTCTTCAGTGATGTGAGGCACTCCAGATTCCCTTGAAATGGTGAAAATTCCTTCTCCTGATTTCCCATATTCCTGTCTCTCCCTCTTGGGAAAAAGTCAATCAAAGTAGTGTGGGAATCAGACACGTTATTATTGCCAGTGGAGCTTGCCCCATCTTTTTCCAACAGAAAGAGAGAATGGGTCATTGCCACTCCTATAGTACTACCAAAGTAGGGAAAAAAATCTCACAGTTACAGGAAAAAATGAAATGAGATCACAATTGACAGAGAAGGTTCTTAGAGAGCAACTGTGAAAAAGCGAGGAAGAACACAGGAAGCCTGGGATAATGGAATGTGCATTGGGAAAGTGACGTCTTACAGCAGCAGCACCACTATGTTTTGGGTTCTCCACGAAGTTTGGACAATGAAATTTATCAGTTGGCAAGCATGCATACAAAGACTAAGAAGGAAGAAATAAAAATCCAACCGACAGACAAAACCACAGCATAATCTTTTATTATAACTTAATTTACTTGATGGTCTGACTCATGATTTTTGAGTCGTCTGGGTTTGCAGCTCTGCTCCACTTTTTCATCAGACCAAGTAGCACATTTACCATGTAAGTTCCTGAAAAGGGATTTGGTTGCTGCTGCTTCTTGATTTCACTGCTTTACCTAAATCAACTAGAAATGCTTCCATTTCAGAGTGCATTTAGAAAAAGGGACAACTCGAACTTAGACAAACTGTCTCGTGCCGTCACTCCCTTAGAACCGCAGTTACGGAAATAATAACAAAAAGGGCCCCGCTTTTCCACGTCTCCGGAGAGCATACTGGTACAGCCTCTCACGGCACCGCTCGAAGCAGCGCAGCCCGGGCTGCCGGGACCACTCTGCTCGGCTCGCCAGTGCAGCCGCTCCGCGCCGCGTCCCAGCGGGACCCGGGGGCTGAGGGCGGCCGCTCCGGGACGAGCAGACCGGAGCAGGTATCGGGCACGGGGACCCGCTTCACCAAGTCCTCCGCGCTCCCCAGAGACGGCCGCACTTTCGCGGCTACGTTCACTCCGGCTTAAAAAAGTAGCAAAAGAGTGGGAGCCCAGCCCGCAGGCGGAGACTCCAACGCTCAGCTGCGCCTGTCCCGAGCCCCCAGCCGCTGCAGGCGCCTGAGCCGGACCCTTCGCCACTGGCGGCCCAATTCCTCCCACCACTCCCGGGACGCCCACCCCGGCCCGCAGCAGCGGCCCCGGGGGTCTGCGCGGCCCCGCGCCTTCGGGGCCGGAAGGAGCGGGCAGCCGACAGCCCGCGTATCCCTCCGCGGCGCCGTGCGTGCGTGTGCGGCGGCGGCTCCCCGGGATGCGC
>VXBC01010531.1:420738-505061 GCA_013399945.1 Ploceus nigricollis
AGCCGTAGCGGTACGATTTGCGATGTCGATGTTTGCTCGGTCTGATTTTATGAATGATGCGGTGACGGCCGCGGCCATGGCGGTGGGGAGGGAGCGCTGCGCCCATTGTATCTGTAGGTAGCGGTGAGCGGCCGGGGAGCAGCCGAGCTGACAGGCAGGGTGCCGACGGGGCTCCTCCGGCAGGAAAGATGGATTTCCCATTTCACTGCCTTCTTCCGAGCAAAGCCTGCGCACCTTCCCGTGCGCTCCCCAAACGCGGCGTTCGGGTCCTCGGGGAGCGGCGCGGACCGGGCCCCGCGGGGAGCGGAGCCCGGCGGGACGCGNTGTTGACACAGTTATGTGGGAAATATCAGCTCGGGGAGGTGCTGGGAGCACGTGATCAGCTCCATTCATAAAATACCTGGCTGTCCATTCACAGTGCAGTACAGTGTCTGCATTCAGCAGCCTCGCAGATCAGACCTGCATGGGAAGGGAGAGGCAGCCAGGCCGGCAGGTTTATCGGAGAGGGCAGCAGAAAGAGGGCTTATGGCTGCGAGCATGGGAAGTCACTGTAAAGGGAGATGTGGAGGGACGAGAAAGGCTTATTTTTATAGTTTATGTTTATCCTTTTCCTATAAAGGAGCATGAATTCAGAAGCACTTTCTCACTGTATCATCTTACGTTTAAACTAGGAAGAGTTTTATTCAGGAAAATGTTGAAATATTTTCCCCTTCAGGAATACTGAGTCAAAAATACAGTACTGAAAATCAAATTCATTATTATGAATGTATTTTCAAGTCAGTGTATTAATCCATTTGGAGTCATTTACATTTTATTGAACAATACGGCCTTACATCTGCAAGAGATCAACATGGTGCAGAAGGAAGTCAGTCATACCTAATGTGGCATCTGAAAATGTTGCCTATTATAAAATACAGGTGACAGTGAAGACAACTGAATTGATAGAAATCAACACTGCGATTCATTTTTCTGTCTGTTTACTCTGAGAATTTTACAGCAGATTAGCAATCATAGTTTCTCCTTAACCTATGCCATGGCTAAAGAGACCTCTGAAATATCAGAATACTAAGAATGTTTTTAATATGGCATAAATTGTTTAGAGGGCAATGTATTATCTTTGATTTTAAATTTATTGAAAATTAAAAAAACCCATGGTGAAATTTACTGATGAAGGATCCCCAGAGCAGACAGTGTATTTTTTTGATGTAACTGTTTTGTGGTTGCCAGTGTTAAAATGGTGATGTTCATTGCTCATGAATACACTTTTTCATTATCTTAACAAATTACACAGACGTGAGCCTTAATTATACATCCATGGAGTGGAGGAGGCTTGTTGTTAGTACAGCCTAAGAGAATACCTGAAATATTACAAATCGTTGCTTAATAAAAGAAAGGAAAGCTCATATACAGTATCTGCTTTGAGTTTATTCGGTGGTGCTATAGAACTAAATGTGTTCTTATATAAATGCCCTTACAAAGCACTATACATGGTGCTTTTTCTTAAAGAATAGATGGGGTTTTTTTACTTCACGTATTTAAATAGCAGAAATAAAATAAGAAAAATGCTTCTCAGTTGCTTTGCTTTTTTTTACAGCATTTTTTGTGTGGCCAGAGTCATAATTTCTCTCTGGCTGCTTTTTCACATAGCACAAGCGTGTCACTTCAAATGGCTGGGAAGTATGATTGAAATGCCAGATAAACTGTTAGTGAAAATAAGACAGGTACAAATTGAAATTCATATATTAGAAGTTCACTGTATTTAATTTTATCAGTAGAATTGATGGCATCAATGGCCTTGAGTTCATTAACAGATCTTTCAGCATATAAAAGTGAATACAGGTACTTTGCAATGCATTTTGTGTCATTGTAGCTACCAGGAATATTCTGGTAATTGAGCATTATTCTTTGTTTATAAAACTTCATTTTACACAGTCAGATATAGATATTTGTGGTGTCTGGAGTTTGACCTTAGTTAATAATAAATTCTCAGTGGTGGTGGGAAAGATTAATTAAGAAGCTACATTAAGGACTACTAGGTTTCTTCTCGATCATGAACATATGGAAGGCAGCCTTATAAAATTCTGATTACTACAGATGAGTCTTCATTGGTGATTTTTACATTGTTCTTGTAATGATGTTATTGTATTTGTCAGGTATTAGTTAAATGAAAGTATTTCTATACCTCCAGATAATTTTATTGTTTTTCTTCCTCAGTGATATTTTGCAGTCAGGGTGGTCAGCATCAACACAATATATTCCCAAAACCAATCAGTTTTTAAGTGAAGGAATTAGTAGAATTTTTGAACTCATGGGTCAATTTGCTACTCGTGCAACTGAATATAATAATGTTAAAGGAGTCATGTCAGTGAGCACTATACCAAATTCCTGTTTTGGTGGCAGGTTTTAATTGCTGTCTAGAAATGTGACTGAATTTCAGTGTTAGGGAAAACAGAATAGTTGTTGTGCCATGTAGCCCTCATTCCGTAGGGGTGAATGATGACAGGCTTAAGATGGAGTCATAGTTGCTGCAATCGAAAAGTAAGAGCACTGCTTTACTGGCTTGTCTACTTTCCTCTGTATTGCAGGTGGCTGCTTTTTATTTCAGGGAACGCTACTGCTCTTGAATTGTATTCAGAGTTGTTTTTACATACTGTATTTTTTACAGATTCAGATTGTCACATGCTGATTGTTTTACTGCATAAATATATTCATTTTCCTAGATAATTTGATTAAAGAGATTGTAAATTAAACACAGTATATTCTAATGCTGTGTGCTTAACAACCTCAGGTTATGATGCTGTAAACATCCTCAAGTGTTGATTGAAAAAGTGAAGGTGAACTAAATTTTTAAATAAGGTATTTATTCATGTCTTCCTTTAATATATATGAAAATACTGTTTGTACTTCAGAATTGTATTAAATTTGTCTTACAATCCCAGATACTGAAAGATGAATGTGAAATTGTACCACAGAAAGTAATGCCTGTTTGTTTGGGCTTATTAATTCTGGGGGGATTTTAATACTTTTCAGCAGGTTAAATTTCTTTCTGCAGTTTAGGGCATATATAGACTCTGAAATTCTTCATCCCTTAATGAAAGGAATTTTTAAATAGAACTGGTTTTTTTTTAGGATAGGATTTTCTAACCCAATTGATTATATTAAATCATTGCAATTCTAATATACTTTCATTTGAGGGAAGGTTGCTTTATAGAGTCCTTGGGAGGCTTTTCCAGTCTTATGAACTGATTCTTGCTGTCTGTTTGGCTTTATGTTCTGTGACACTATTTTGAAGGTGAAACTGAATTTGCCTGTTACATAATCCCAGAGTCAGTTGGAGGGGTGGGGGGGATGGGTATTTTTACTTTTTTCTTTCAAAAAAAGGTTCACCTTAGCAACAGTCCTTGATTACGGTGATATTGCAGAAAAATGCTTTTGATGTTTCAGTGTAACTGGAGCCAGCAATAATATTTCAATTAAAGAATGTCGAGTGTTTCCCTTGTTTATTCACTTAAAATGTAATGCTCTTGATGTGTTAAAGTGACTGTGAGGACATCAGCCTGATTTTTGAAAGTAAAGATGTTTATTGAAAAGAATATATCCTGACAGGATCAGAAGTCACAGGATAAAAGCTGAGGGCAATCCTGGTGCATTTGGAGGTAAATGCTGGTAATTTTGTTTGTTATTTAGCCATTCTTGTGTATATCTGGAGAAATTGTGTGTATAGGTGATGACTTAATGGGATTATGGCAAACACCAGAAATAAAAAATACTCTTCAGAGTATTAACGCAAGTTTAAAAAGGAGACAAAGGAAATAATTTTGTCTTTTTTGGTTTTTACTCTGCTGATTCCAAAAGAGTGACTATGATATGACATAGAGTGTATGTTGTCTTAAATGCTGTTGTTCAAATGTTAAATGTTTGCTTTCTCCCTTCTACTTTTCTTCCCCAGTTAGAACATGTCACACATTACTCTAAAGAATTTGAAAGATGTCTGGAAGTTGCCATATTGTTCAGGATCTCAGTTTCTTTATGGCTGCTTTGAGAAGGAAATGTCTTTTTTTCCTTTCTGTTCTAGTGTGCAACAACACTTCAGCAAATAAATTTAAACTAGCAGAGTTTGCACAGTTATTGAATGGCTGGAATTGATTGCAAACAAAAATTAAATGTTCCCTAAAAATGTAAAGTTTGTTCCTCCTTTCTCCCTTGAAAATATTCATACCTCTTTCTGAAAGCATTTTCCATTGTTTCGTATCTATTTAATTATGGGCAACTAATGTGCGACAAAGTTTCCAAATTAAAATTCAATAAGATATAAACAAATTTGCAAATTTTTTTTATACTTTCTAATACTTCATTAGGTGTGTCTCCTGTCTTCAGCAATGCTTAATTTTTGGGGAAAGGAAGAGGACTGAATGCTCTTGTGTATGGTCATATATTTCTAGACTTAAGACAATAGCAATACATACTTCTGTTGTGATTGGTTTTTTGTGCTCTATAAGTGAAGTTTGGGGTTTTTTTAACCAAAAAAACTTAGACTATGCTCTATAAAATCTGTTGGCTGTCACTATTCCCTGTGGTTTTTCTCATTCATAAAGTGATACCATTTTGTATATAGTAAAAAATTTTATGGTATGTCATACTAGCTTAAGCACAGCACCTCTCCTTCCTGAAAGTTGTAATAGGAATCAATCTATAAGACTGCAGTGGTATTGAACAGCACTCACACTTGTATAAAGTAAGCAGACATTTTAAGTGCATGTGTTTTCTAATCTTTTCAAGCTTATCTTTACAGTAATGTTCGTTTAAAAAATATATATTAATTTGTCTATATTCATTGTTTTATTTTAATTTTCTCCTACATAGGAACAAGAAAAGGAAGAAAATCCAAGCAACCTACAAGTCTTTAGATATGCTGAGGGTCAAAAAATTTGCATTTAAGTGCTCTGAGTGCTGGAATTTGTTTATAAATGTGGTTCTGATTAAGTAGCAATTCACTTGCTACACACAGGCCCTAACTCCCAATGCTCCAATTAAGGTGGGGAAAACAGATGATGATGATGATGATACTCTTATTATTATTACTATTACTATTATTAATTTTGTCCCAATATAATGACAGTAAATTAATCTATCTCTGAAAGGAAACCACTCACAAGCATTTTTCTCTGTAAGAAGTCAATGTCATATGACAGTAAATAATTCAGACAGGGAAAACAGGCCATAGAAACTTCATCAGTTACTGTGTTCCATTCTGCGCTGCTATGTGATACCAGACTTCCATTCAGAAGGAAATATTATTCATGTGTACACTATGCAAGAATTCTCCAAATGTGTATAATTGAAACATCTAAATGATCTTAAAAATTAGGTGGTATAGCATCTGTTTCTTCTTCCCCCCCACCAGATGCATTCATTCCTGCGTCTTGACTACTGCTGTTCATAATATTTTAATTATGTAAGGAAGTCTAATTCTGTTAAAGCAAGTTTAACACTCACCTGTTCAGAACACCAGAAGGAATTCTGTGTCCCAAATGCTTGGCTTGAAAGGTTTTGTGAGCCAGTTTTTGACTGGAATGGTTTGTGAGAGCAGGTGTCATTAAAGTCTATGGAAAAGTTGGGGTTTTTTGAGTTGTTTTTAAAAAGCCCAGGAAAACAGTAATAAATGAAGAGGCCTTCCCCAAGATGATCTGACAACTGTTAACAATCACTCTTTTTCTTTGACTCCTGCTGGTTAGGTGAGATACTGAAGTTTGTCAAAGCAAAAATGAAACTGATTTATTTCAGTTTTAAGTAAAGTCAAATGTTGTCAACAAACATACATAACAACAAGAAGCATCAAAAATTTCATTAATGAAACAAGTAATTACTGAAATCTAGTGCCAAGTTTATTAAAAATTGTTGCTGAGACTGACTGTGTTCCCTAAATAACCCCAGAACTGGTAAGCTGTAGCTGTCAGTGAGGATTCCTGCCAGGCATTTTTATTCCTTCAGAAATTGTGCAGAACTGTTTTGGTGAAGTGGTATAAACCTTGAGGGCAGAAGAGATTTTTCTCTCTCCTTAGCCTTTTTTGAAAGGATTAAGGGTAGTGAAAGGTGGGAGTACAGTGCCTGCTCAGATTTAGGAATTTGTATGTAGCTTCTTAAAAACTTTTTAACCTCTCAGATGTGATAAAGTTTTCTGAGCCCTGGGTGTTCCTTTCTGTGCATGGTGTGCTTATTCTGGATCCCAGTACAGCATGTCTTAATATGAGGCCTGTGATTGAGGCTGATATATGTTGAACCTTAAACAGAAATACATTTTTAAAAGGTGTAAAGAAGCTAATTCAGGATTTAGAGATGAGATTTGTACATTTAAAATGGGAAATCCTGAGGGGTTTTTTAATCTATGTATGGAGCTGACCTTTGTAACAAAGCTATATGTTTGTAAGCACTGGTTATTGTTGATAATCACTGGTCTTTGCTTGCTTTAGGGCTAACAATAATTTGGAAGTTTCATAGTAGGATAGACTTCAGATAGGTATGTTTGTGCCCTCTTCAGGGGGTAGTTAACTATCTCATAACAAGCTCCACTTGTGATTCAAATGATACTGATCTGTGCTACTGATGTATGACTGTGCTACTGATGATGCAAAAAAATTGTTATTGCTGTCTCTAATTTTAGAAGATTTTTAGGAAGAAATTGATTGCTGGTACCAATTGTACATAATGAGCGTGCCAAGGGAGTGCAAAATTGTAAAATTAAATGTTTGAGAACTGAGATTTTTTGTGCAAATAAAATCCATGTGGTCAAGATGTATGAATTTTGATGATTTTGGTAATAAGACAGATACACAGTTGTAATCAGATTGCCTGGGTTCTGCTCTCAAACTTTCAATATTAGGAAATGGCCAATTTTCTTTTTTTTCAACCCCTTGCCTCATTTATTTCTCCTGTGCCAGAGAGGAGGATTGTGTTTTCTGGTCATGGATAGGTGGTTCTGTGTAATTGAAGACTGTGTCTTAGTAAGTGTTAAAATTGTATAACTACTAATATTGAAAAATAAAGCAATATTCTGACAGATTTGTTAGGGGCTTTTTGTTTGATTTGTTTCTTGAGTTTAGTCTGATTTTAGTCTTTAATCTTCAGATTTCAACTATGTGAGCATTTCAAATGTTGGTAATATCACTGTAATTGCATCCAGACTTGTAGCATGCTGTTTCTTACATTCTTTCTGCTAATATGATTTTCTTAGTCATTATCTGAAAGTTGGGGTTTTAGTGTTGGGGGTTTTTTCCCCACCAGTTCGGAACCTCTCTCTAGTTTTTTGAGAAGTTTATTTGAGGGAATAATACATTTGCTATGTTGAACTTTATTTTGGTTTGGTTCTTTTAAGGCAGTAATGGCAGCTGTTATGAGAAGTCACGCACGCTAGACACATGCATCACAATGTGGCAAGTCACAGGGTGCCAGTGAGACTGTTAACAATGTATGGGCTTATTTGCTGTGGAGCTACCTAATGTAAGGGGTGTCATTAAGCCTGGGTTTTCTGTGGTGTCCCTCATGTATCCTATAGGAATAGTGTTATAGTTCAGGCCCCCTCTCATTGACATGAAAATGCCAGTTGTTTGTCATTTCTTAATGAGTAAAAAAAAAGAGGAAGTATGTTTTCTCTCTGGATCTTCTTTTCCTCTTTCTGGCGGAGTGGGGTGGGTGGGGAAACTTGAGGTAAACTGTGTTCATAAAATCTTTTACTATGTTGTGTTTTGTGGTTCCCAAAGAAGTTAGTGTGTGTAAATCAAGCCATTATTAATTACACGGTTGTTATAATGCATTAAGACCCATTAAGTGTCTTGACAGAATCTTGCTTCGTCTTCTACTTCTTTCAGCCTCCAGAAAACTTTTTAATGGATGTGTAACCACTGCTTGAGCAGTCTTGTGACAATCGGTAGCACAGTACTTTCATGCTTTCTGTATCTGTACTGAACGGGGCTAGCTTAAAATATCTTATATTGTCTTAGGTGTATTCAACTTGACACATCCTCTAGAAGAGCCCCCATATGCACCTTAAAATGTACGTGCTTTGTTACTATGGTGATGCAGAAGAATCGTGCATGTTAACAACCCGCATTAGGCAATGGAGGATTTGCAGAAATCAGTTAAGCATCTGCCTGGGGCATGGAAAACTGAGTCTGTGACCATACCTGCGCCCCAGCCTCTTGGCTGCAGGCAGGCTGAGGGAATCTTGTTATGAGATTACCTGCTTCCCTGTTTTCATGTTGTCTGAGGGGCGAAGATGACTTTTTGGTAATGGTTTCAGAAGCTGAAGTAGTCTTGCCTTATCGTATACTTTTAAGTATCTTCTATCATATACTTCGGGTGTTCTGCATAGTGTGAAGCAGATGCTTGGGGAAATGTGTGTTTGTCACTGACACAAACCTCATTTTACTTTTCTTCAAACTACCTGGGCTGATGATGCATGAATTCACGAGCTTTCGTTTCTCAGTTATGGCTGCCTGCAAATCCTGCGCAAGGAGAACATGTCCACATTCATTGCCCTGAAACAAGGTAGAAAACATGAGCTCTTTTTCATCTATTAGTTGAATTCTGGATGAAGAACAGGTCTGTTCAACGAAGCTGTTCCAGAACACATGAATTTAGAGTGCTGTACTTTAGTATAGTGGAATTTCCTGTGGAGGCCTTTTATTTTCCTTGTTCTGGAGTAAGTTGCTGTTAACTAGGGGAAAACTAATAACCTTAGTTGGTTAATTAGAGGAGCTTTTTCAGGTTCCCCCTTCTTTCCTTCTCTGCTGTACATTTTAAAAAGTATAGTTTTTTTGCATTTGATTATTTTGTTTATTTTGTTTCTTCGTGGTTTTTTGTTTGTCTTTCATTTGGTTGTTTTGTTACTGCTGAAAGTGATGTATCTTCTCCATGTTTTGAGTGTATTGGTTTTGAAGTGTGTGGGTTTCTCGCCATCCTCATAGATTTTGGCTTGTTTTTAGTAGTTTTAGGAAGCATTTTTTCTGAATATTTCTCTATTAGTGTTCTCATACAGGTTATCCTGAAAAGCTTGTCTGGAAAGTAAGCCATTGTTTAGTGTCTCTTGGAGACATTTCACTGGCCCATTGAGTATCCTTACAGGTCTTAATACCAGGGGTTTACCCTTGAGCAATGCTAGCAAGAAGCTTGTCTTTTACCACTTTGGAACAATAAAAACATAACCCAAATAAAAACGTGTGGGTTTTTTTGCTGTAGAAGGAGAGAATGCTTCCCACAGGCTACAAGTTTCGTCTTCTTTTCATCAATGAAAGAAGAAGACATTACAAAAATGTTGAAAATCAATGTTGAGTCACTTCTCTGCTACAGAAAATTCAACTTTTTTGATATTTGCAAACAAATCTTTCTGAAGTAGAACTGCAGTTATATGTGTAGTTCTTTTTCAGAACAAAACCAAAATGTATGGATTAGACTTGAGCAGTAACGAGAATTAAGTTTACCAAGTCTGTTATTTCAGCTGGTTTTTTAGGCCTGAGTGGCTCTTGGCAGATACAGAATTGGCTTTTCTACCATTTGGCAAATCTGTGCTGCTTGAGCTTGGGCTCCACAACTGAAACTCAATGGATGAAGTGGGAGCTTTTAGTTAGTTTTAAGATCCTCATGCTCCTTTCAGTGTGAGCTTGGATCAATTTAGCATCCCAAATAAAGCATGATGATCAAAATCTCTGCCATGTACTTCAGTAAAAGATCCTTTCAGTAGAGAAGTTTCAAGAGAGATCCTAATTGTATTTCACATGGCAAAGGAGGAAGGATCAAGTGACACTTCTCAAGGGTAAGAGTGATTTTGGTCAGCTTTTCTGAGATTGCTTCACAGTTTGTTTTGAAGGCAATTACAGTCAGTAATTGTAGTGCAGAAACTGTAGTATCCTACAGTAGAAATTATTTGCTTTCTGCATTTTTTGTTTCTTCACTTACACCTATGTATTTTACAGTGGAGAAAACGTAACTGTCAGTTACAGCATTAGTATCTGTGATCTAGGGTGTATTTGGTGAGAGAATTTTTTTCAGTGTTGTTACTGCTTGGCTTCCCTTATTTTGTCTAAAGAATAAAATAGTACATTTGATTCCTGTTGAATTCAGTCTTAATAGTTGAAATTAAAGATGCTGTTCAATCTTTTATCATTAACCAAAAAAAAACCTGGTTGTATCATGTTTTCAGTAGGATATAACTTCCATTAGCTTTATTTACAATGGGAAATGGTGTTCTCCAAAGGAGTAATCTTACTTTCCTCTGCAATGAGTTCTTACTATAACTCAGCAAATAATTTTGTCAGAATGTATTCCTGTTTGTCTTTGGGATTTGTCCTTTGTCAATAACAATGCTGGACAAAAAGTAGGAAAATCTTTGGTCTAACCTTTTCTTCATGCAATATTCCAGTAGATCACGAGAAGATCAGATCAGTAGTTCTCACAGTTTAAATAGCCAGCTACTATTTGTATTCCTTTCATTTCCATGACAGTATGATCAGAAATTGCTGTAGCATCTGGCAGTGCAAGTAGGGAGGTTTATGTATTCCTTCTGTCTATCTATTTTTGAAGATTTGATTTTTCCTAATGATAAACTTAGGTTCATTAACCTCCAGTCTCTCAAGCTCCATTATGTACCATTTTCTTCACAAAGGAAAATGTTGTGTGTGTGGTTTATTCATTCCAATATTAGACTTGCACTGCAGTTTCTCAGTCTTGGCTGCTACCAAGCGAGGTTCCAAGATCCACAGAAGTGAAATTGAATTCCATATTAATCATATTCCTTGAGATTACACAAAATTATTTATCTGTGGCTCTGAAGGGTCTCGAAGTTGTTGCTCCTTTGTAAAAATACACAGAAAAGGGTACTCGCAAGCAGATCTTCATAATTCTATGGGTGTTTTTAAGAGATGTATGTAAATGCCCCCTCTCCCAAGCAGCATGAAGATTTGTAATGGTATATCTGATATGTGCTATTGATGGATTTGTTGTAAATGTTTCTGATAGCCTACATTATTTGAAATACTTAACTCTTCAGGATAGGTTTAAAGGTTTGGTTTGGGTTTTTTTTCAGACCCTTTCTGTTAGCCTGTGAAGTATTTCAGAATAAACTGCAGTTGTATAAGTACACAAGCAATTTAAAATAGAAATAAAAAAGAATTCCATTAATGCGCTGTGTTTAATCAACACTGACAAATCCAGTTTCACTAAATATAAGAGTACTGGTGCTGTCATTTTGACACACAAAATAACATTGTCTATGTAGTTAATAGTCCCCTCTTAAAGCAACTAAAGCAAATTTACAGTTGAAATCAGTTAATGAGAGAGAGTGGGAGTAGATTTATTTAAAATCTACTGAACTTAAATGCTCACTTGTTTGCTTTTTAATGGTAAAACAGCTCTGTGGTTTGAAATGGTTTGGGGAAGTTGTGACAAGGCAGATGATGATTCAGAACTGTTGAAAGACTACAGAGGGGTCAGCTGCAGTTTCTCCTTTCTGAGAGGTTGGAAATGGCCCTTTGAAAATGTCTGAGAGACTCAATAGACATTGAAGATGCTCAGAGGTGCCATTCATATCTGGACAGTATTCCAAGAGCATCACAAATGAATAATGATTTAGTATTATATTTTGTTATTTTAACTTCTTAATGCTGCTGTTACCTGAAGATTATCATGCTCTACATAAAAACATAAGAGTTTCCATAAAGGATCTGGCAAAAAATTTTGTTGACATCCTTTCTCTGACTTTTCCATTTGCTATGGAACTTGGTTAAATTCCAAATGCATCTGTTTCCTCATCAGGAGGTTTGAGCTGAAATATATTATTTCTTTCTGGATTCTTTGGTGGGAAACTTTACCATGTGGGTTGTTTGGTAGGGCTTCATTTGACCTTAGCAGAAAGTTAGGTTTGGGTGGTTTATCTGTTCCTAATGGAAGTGTTGTGTTTTCGGACATTTAGAAGTTCAAGCGAACTGAAATTGCTATGCCAGCTTATGCAGTTTTAATCTTTTGATGTAACTGGCTGTTCATGCTTGATGGTAGAACTTGAAATTAGTCTTATCTAAATGAAGTATTTCAGTATCTGTGTATTGTGTGGGTATTTCATTTCTTGAAACCATTTGTCTTACAAGAACCATGTAAGTAAGGTGATGAGGGAAAATGGTAAATATCATGTTCTAGGGAAGAACTTAGCAATTCAATTTTGTTAGGAAATGCATTGAATTTATGGTCATGTCAGTGTCAACTGCCTTCTTTCTGATGTTAAGGTGGTATTTTAGTAGATAGAGAAAGGGATTGCGAGGTGCGGGTGCTCTTGGGTTTTGTCCTTGAACAAGGACCTCATGAAGTAGGGGGGAGTTTGCCTATGTTGCTTTCCTTCAGTCTCTGTTCAGCCAAGGTTCATCCATTAATACTTGGAAACTGGGTGGGTTTCTTGTTTATTTGTTTTGTTAGGTTTTTTTGTGTGGTTTTTGGTTGTTTGGGTTTTTTTTTAAGATGCTGCTTTACACTAGATACAATTGAGGCACAAACAAAGGATTTATTGATTAAAAGTTAGGTACTTCAAAATTTGCCTGTGTATTTCACTTAACTGTAGGTCTGTCATTTTTGTACACAAAACAAAATATGCTTAATGTAAATCAATTGAATTCAAGGAAATTCTAACTGGTTATTTGGGCCAAGGTGATACTGAGTGCAAATGTGAATTCATATGGGTTTGAGAGAGCTGCTGGGTGTTTTAAATTACGTTTTGTGTGTTGTTCAACTAGAGTTGAATTATACCAGGTCTGGTTTTGTTGCATGGAACACTTCCTCAACTGTAAAGTCTTTTTTCAAGGTGGTATTAGAGAGATGAAAGTATGAAATGAGGGCAGGAGCATGGAAGGGCAAAAGTAAAGCTGCTGTAAGGGCTACCTATGTCTACAAAATATAGTAATTCCTTTCCCCTAATTAGAGCTGGACCTTCTGTCAAGATAGGTCTGCTGTTCCAGCTGGGGCCTGCAGTAGGTGATATATACCATTCTTTTAATTCTCAATGGCATTGATGGAACCTGAAGCTACTTTTCTTTGCTCCTGACTATCCTTGTTAGAAGTTGAAATGGAAGGCAATAGAGACAGTAAGACAATGCTGAAAGAAAAAAAAAAAAAGGAGTGACAAGGAGAGAAATCTGGGGCCTAGTTTTTAGATATGCATCTAGAAATCAATTAGGCAAACTGCTGGTATTAAATTTCTAAAATTATTTCAGATGCCTGTCTTGCAATTTGAAAGCTCTTCTCGTAGCAGATTTTTAAGGTTTTTCATTGAAGTATATAGTACAGTGAACATTAGAGTCCTTTATTAAGACTGCTTTTCATTTTGAATTACTGCCCTGTTGCCCAGTGCATTGAGTTCTGGAAAAATACCTAGTAAACTCCACAGCCTAATTCATGTTCTGTTTGGCAGTGTTGGAAGCTATAGATAGTTTGTCTAAGAATTGCTTCCAGTCCTACCAGTGGTATCCATGGCACTAGTAAGAAAGCATTTTTAGGCAATTTTTGTCAGCTTCACTTGTTAGCTTTCTTGCTACTTTAAAAGAATGCCCAAACACTATTCTGAAACTTTAAAGAAAATGCAAAGAGAAGTTTAAATGTCTCTGTGGGCTATACAGCTGCCACTCTTTATATGAAGAATGACAGGCTTCACCAGAATGTCTGGCTCTTAAAGCAGGAGACCATGATGCTGAAACACATTAGAGCAATGTTATTTATATTCTGCCAAAAGCAATTATCTTGCAAGACTTATAAATATGTGTTAGCTTTTATGTGTGTGATAAACTCTACAGACTTCCACAGAGATCTGTAGGTCTACTCAGAGTGATATATTTAAATTTTTGCAGGACTGAAGCCCAAGTGTTTGCCTAAAAAGATGTTTCTAGTTTCAGGCATATGCTGATTATTCAGTAGTGTGGCAGGAGTGTTTGGGATTGGTCTGCTATGATTAGGGTTGTTAGTATACTGAGCTGAAGAGTTTTATATTTAATAGTATTTGATAAGAGTTGTTTAAAGAAACCTGTCTGGATCCACTGGTATTTCTGTTCAGCAGCAACTTCTAAGCTCCCAAGGGCTCTTATCTATCCAAGTACCCTATTTTTAATTTCTGTGAATCCTTTACTTTTTTTTCCCATGAAGATGTATTACTCCTTAAAAGTACCTTCAGTTAGCTACTTCAGGCCCTAAAACTGGCTTTGTTCTATGCTGCGTCTTTTCATCACCCTGTGACAGAAAATGAGCTCCACTGTTTGAGAAGAAAGGCCTGTACTTTGGATCTTGGTTACCAAATAGAGCAGCTTTTCTGTTCACCCCACAGCTGTTGTTAGTGTTTCATTCTGCAACTGCTAGAGGATGGGCAAGTAACCATCCTCATATGAGACAAAAATATAACTCCATTAGTCAGCTGGCGTGGGTTGTTGAAGCAAAAATGCAGGCAGTATTTTCTCCTGATGGAGAAAAATCCATCACATCCTATTAAAGTTGCCATTAGCTGACTATGGGGCAATGTACATTTCCTGAATTCATGATTGCCTGTTCTCCTTACTTTGATGGCTGTCTACTTTAAAACTTGTAATTTAGTCAAACTATTTTAGGATCATGTTACATATCTGGGGTTAATTTTATTTGACATATAATCTGTCTGGGAAGAACTTACAAGAAATAATGATGTTTGATGCTAACTGAACTTCAAATTTCTTAAATTATTGTAGTGTGAATTAGAGAACCTCATTCCTAAAGAGGTTCCATGAGATTTCTCAAATCTATATTACCCTATAGGACTTCTAAGATCTAGTATTTAAACTCATTGCTGTTAAACACAGATTTTTAAGTTTCTATCAAAGATGGCACTGGGGGGAGGAGGGGGTTGTGATGTTTTTGTTGAGGTTGTTTGGATTTTTATTTTTTACAGCTGTCTTCTGAAGGTTGAAAATGTGATAGGCTAGTGGCATCTCTGACATTCTCTTGCCAGTCAATATTCATTATAAAGTTTAAGTGAGGGAAAGTTATAACCCTTTGACTTTTTTACTCTAACATTTGAACCCTTAAGGTTTTTGGATGTTTAATCTTCATAACGTGAAGATCTTCATGACCTAAAGCACAACCAAGAAAATAAAAAGGTGCCATCTTTTCCTAGCTGCTTATCAATGAAAAGAAAATTATTTTTCTTTTGTATTGTGGAAGTGTGACTCTTCTGTCATATCTAGAGCGGTGTTTCAATAGAGGATGACTCCCTCTCTGAGGGAAATACATATGTGGTCAGGCTTCTTCTTAGTTTGGTGCTTAGGGATTTTGTTAAAATCCCTTATTTCTTTAATTGTTTATGTACTTTTTTTTAATGTAATGTGGACAGAGAGAAATGTACAATCTCTTAAATTGAGAGGGATGAGTATTTAACCTTAACATGAAGATTGAATGTTTTTTGGCAATAACACTTCTGATATTAGTGTATCAATGTCATAGATCATTGGTTGCAGATTACAGGTGCATTAACACCTATGAGTTAAAGGCAGACTGTTGTGCAATTCTTATGCTGAGTGACCCATGTCTATTTCCATGTTGTGTAGGATATCGATGAAGAAATGATGCAATGGAAAACTGTGGTTTAGTTTTGGTCCTTATTGCAGTAATGTTTCAATATAGGCAGATCCTGGATGTATCTCCGGCTACTTGACAGTTCTTTGTCTCTGGTGGTTTTCATGTTTATTTAAGGCAGGTAATTGGCAATGCCTTCAGTTTTGCTCCCTATTCCCTCAAGTGAAGCCACTTCTTGTTGTTCTCAGTAAGCTGTCTATGTGGTAGTAAAGAATTTAAGAACATAGCAGTGAGCAGAAAAGTTAAATTGGAAAATTAGGTGACTGTGTTGTTATACAGATATAATGACTCTTCTAGTTGAATTAAACTAAAAAATAAAAATTACATACCTCCAGCTGAGGGAACTATTTTCTGTCAAGTCACTTGTTGCATGCTCGTGTATGTTGTATACCCTAAAACCTAGTGTAAAAATGTTGACAAAATTTTGTACTATTTTACACAAAAACTTGGTTGCTCAGCTAAAAGCTGTTGTAAAATGCAGTTATTAATATATTAGATTGAAAATAAAATCTCTGTAAAAATAATTTTTAACTTCCCAGAAAAGAACATGAGCAAGATCCTATTTCAGTGTATTTGATCAGAAAATTCTAGTTTTACCAGAGTTAAGCACAGGTTTCATGGAAGTAAAGGCTGGGCCCTTTCGGGAATACTATCAGCTCTTCACTGAGAGTAGTGGAATATCTCCTCAGGTGCTGTGTCTTGGAGTGGTTTTCCTACTGGATTTTTGCAGTTTGGTCTTCAATAAAACTTTAATGCTTTCCCTTCGTGAAAGGAAAATCCATCTTCACTATGTTTCTGATTGGCCTGGTTTTGTCTGGCAGCTTCCAGGCAGCCATGGAGGTTTCAGATTCTAACCTTTCTCTCTAGTCTCACTCTCCAGCAGTGGGCTTATCCTCTGCATGCATTGCTTATCAAACAGGCACTGGTTTTTTTTTCAATACAGTAATTTTCTTTATGTCAAAGCCCTCCTGCATGCTAAACAATGCATCCGAGTCTTTGGTTTTTCTGCAGACCACTTGAAGGTGCAGGTAGATAGAAGCTGGAGCATACTATGAGTATGGACAGGGCTGCTCTTATCCTTGAAGTAACATTTTCTGTACTTCCTACTTGTTATGTTAGGCGTAGATGTAGTAACTGGTCTCTGTGAACATAGGCATGTGGACACTGGTGTCTGTAGGCTCTCCCTCTTACCTGCTTCTCTTCAGATTGGCTTGGTAGGAAGCTTGTTTTGCCTCTTATGAATTGAGAGAGATTGCCATATGGTCTGGTATAGTTCATGTACACAACTGTGATCCAGTAGAGGAAAGGCAAACTCCCAACCCCCCTACTGCTGTTTCAGAAAGGAACAGACAGGAGGAAGTAGGAGTGAGAACAGATTTCTGGATAGATTGGTAGGCAGTGGGGTGAATTCTTAGCACTTCCCACCAGAAGTCTATTCTAATAAGCGTCGGGTTTTAACTGTGTGGATGCTGCTGAGGAAGCTGGAATATGAGTATGAAGAGCAAATGCATAAATAGACTTAAAGGGATAATTTCAATTTAAAATCATAAAAGTGTTTATTTCATATCTGAAACAAGGCTGTGGTGCTCTCAGTCTCTAGCTGGGTGAAGTTAATCATGGCTTGATTTTTTTTTTTTTGTTTGTTTTTTTTTTGTTTTTGTTTTTAACTTCTATTTTTTTCAAACTCTACATTCAACTGAACATATGCACTACTGGCTTTATCTAGAAAACACTGTTGTAGCAGTATGAGACTGAATGAGACTTTCCTAGGGTTTACACCTAGGAAGTATGTGTATAAATAGTTCGAAAGTGATTGAAATATGCCAAATGCAACAGAAATTTTTTTCTTGGTTTCTGGGTCCCTTAAAGCAAAGGGGTAATATTATTTGTTCCCAGAGTATACAGGAGGAACAAATGGATTTTTATGTTAGACAAATGGCTAGGATATTGATTATCAGTTTCAGTCTGATTTAAATCTTTACTGCTTTACTGAGTTAAAGTAGTAAACAAGTAGTAAACAGGTAGTCTATTTAGAATTTTTTTAGATTGTGTAGACTACAGAGAAACTTTTATGGCTTTCCTGTGGATAAAAAAATTATTTTGTACATACATGTGTCCCCCAAAAGGAATATTTTAGATAAGTCTTTAAAAACCTATGCAAACTTGCATTTCTAATGATGAAATATAGTTTTGAGCTGCCAATGAAAGGCATAGTTGACATTCACAGCCTTGGCCCTAGACATAAGGGGCACATGACTGAAGATAAGTTGGGGCACTGATCCATCAGAACAATCTTTTTGGGAGGATGGGTTTTCTGTTTTGGTTGCACAACTAGTTTTCTTTACAGCTGTATACTGATTTAAGTTAACACAAAGGAGGTAGGAGAATTGTACCCCAAGACTGGAGAAGAAAGGGGTAGGAATTCAGGCTGGATTTAGGTATAAAAGCAAATAATTGTTGCTGCAGACCTGCAGATGCTGAATCACTGATAGAGCTCTGCATTTATGGCTGCTCAGACATCACCTATGAATAACATCTTGCAATGAATAAGGAATTCAAAAAATGAGAGATCTATGTGGCATTTATGTGCTATGCAGTGTACTCCTGTCACATAGCTGTTCAATGGAGCATCACCCTTTCATTTGTCTCCTGGAGATGCATCGTCTGTCTGTGTCAAAATGCTTACATGAGTGCAATCTTTTCTTTGAGTGCCAGTTTACTGGAACGCAATGTTAAAGTTTCAAATCCATGGATTTTGTATTATTTCCTTGCATTCTCAGGAAATGCTGAATAACTTTTTATAAATAACGATCCTTATTAAAGGATGAATAGCTGCAAAACTTGTAGAGTTTTCATGTTTGGGGCTTTTTTTTTCCTTCTTCCTCTTTTGTAAAGAGGAGATTTGTATTTCCTCTCCCTTATGTGCTTGGCATAATAATGCAAGAGCATGGGCAAGGGGGGGAAAAACTGTTTACAAGCAACAGTGGTTCACGATGCCACTTGTACTGTGGTTGGAAAATGTGTTTTACCAATAAATTGACTAATCTCAATTTAAAGTATGTCCTTAACAAGCAGTTAGTTAGCAGCATGGTCACTTCATCAGTTTTTGTTTTTCTTTATTGTGAATAAATGTTTTGTAGCAGAAAAGGTTCAGTTGCCAAGTGAATTTTTCTAGGTTGTTTTTAAATGCTACTTTTCTATTGTAAAACCTTTTCTGGGTAATATTTCCTTGAGTATTGGTGACTATGCAACAATGAAGATGAGGTGATGAATCACTTCAGGCAAATCACATTTGTTTGCTGTATATTAGACTTCTTCAAAACAGAGGCTGCTATAATTCCTTTCCAGTGAAAAGATCCAGACTGAATACTCCTAACCCTTCCTGAGACTTAGAGTAGCTTGCATTCAGACTTCTAAATTCATACAGTACGACTACTATCTTTAGTGCTAATTTATTGTAAAATTATTGGTTTATTAGTATAAAAGTTTGGCCATATATGCTGTATCAATGTTTTAATGTGCAGAAAGGTAGTACTTATTTCTTTTATATCTGCACTGAAAATATTAGGTTTTGCATGGATTAATGATACACAGATTTAAAGCTACATGCAGGTTATATGTGCTTATAATTGAGCCTCTTCTTGTGATGTATTTTCCATTGTATTTTTTGAAAATTGTTGTTTCTCTCTCACTACATTAAGGGATTAACTTTTTAGTGTTCAGAATACCTATTTTCTGTGCTACCAGAGTTAATCCCTTTGCACCTTCTGGAATCAAGGGTGCTTTCCTTTGGTGTATTCAGTCATTACATAAAGGAAATGGTTTGCTTTGTTAGCATGTCAGCTGGGCTTAACTAACACAAGGAGGGCCAAAACCTCTCACAGTAAGAATTCAGAGAAAGAAAATATATGTTCCTTGGGAGGAAGAACTTTTTTCCATTACTTTTTTTAAATGTTTGGTCCACATAATTCCTCACATATGAAGCCAAAAAACTTAATAATTAGATTTTTCTTTATGTTTATACTGCAGAAAAAGGTCAAATATGCCAAACTTTGTGACTTAAATCCTGGGTGTTCATATTGTTAGTTGTATCCTAATCTCAAAATACGTATGTAATGTAGATAAGCAGGCAAGCTCCAACTGGGCTGTAATTTACTGATCAAGGTTGGATAATTGTTCTGGATTGAAGTTGCTCTTTCTTCAGGATCATTCTTGATTCACATCAGCTTTCCCAATGTTGATCACTGCAAAGCTGCAGAAGTAGTGGAGAAAGTGCATGTGGAACTAAATGATCAGGGCAAGAGAAGGATGGAAAGTGCTTCTGGCACTGTCACATTACTATAAAGTGCTTAGAACAATAATTGTAGTGTAGGTATGCAAGATGCCTTGGATTTATTAGCAGGAGAGAGCGTAGAACTGTCAGTAGCTTTGTGTTCTCTCACAAGTCTGTCAAAGGACCTCCTGAGATCATGCTGCAGAGAGTAGTTTCAGGAAAGATTAAAGAAATCTAATTGCTCTGCATTTTCAGCTGTCTCTGCTTACTCATTGGAAATGCGTCTTAAAACCATTCTTTGCACTTCTTCATGATGCTTACCAGTTTTCCACCTGTTAAAACTGTTAATATGGTATAGATTTTGATACAATAACTTGTATTTGTTGGAAATTACTTATGAATATACAATTCAAAATGAAAAATTTCTACCTTACTCTGCGTTTTTTAATTGGAACCAATCTAACCAATTTTTTCCTAACTTAAATTTGGCTGCAAGCTTTTATACTGCCCTTTTAATCCAGGAAAAAAAAAAATTGTGTATTATAGAAAGCCATAGCATAACAGTTGCATGTCAAACAATGATGTACATTGTGAATATGCTTGTCATTGATGAAGGGCACCTAGTTTTTCCTCATGTGTCTGCTTTTCATTTGGGAAAAGCAGATACTGTTTCCTTTCTCTTTCCTACTTCTCCATCACTTATTTTCTTTTTTTCTCCTTTTTCTTTTTCCTCTCCTCCTCCTTTTTCTTTTTCCTCTCCTCCTCCTTTTTCTTTTTCCTCTCCTCCTCCTTTTTTCTTTTTCCTCTCTATTACTGTTATTTACTTGACAGCAAACAATTTATACAAACCATATTTTTTCTGCCCAGTCTTTTAATGTCACTGACTTTTGAAACATCTATTACTTCACTTTGGTTACTTGAGTTCTGGCATTTTAGCTCCCTCTTCTTCCCCTTAAATAACACTTAGGCAATTTTTTTTTTTGGTGCTTCCTAAAGAAACAACTGTGTCAACTGTTTTTTGTTTGGTTTTTTTATCATCTTTTTATGTAGAATAGGCAATATTAGGTTTTTACTCAGTCTTCTATGAAAATGCTTCATACAGATGGTTGTATTGAGTTCTGGGCACGCAACACTTCCCAGTCAACACAGGGGTGAAGAAAACAAGGATGAGCTACAAGGATTTAGCTACCTAATGGTATCTAAAAGTGCAGCGACAGTTCTAAAATTCTTCTACTCACATAATTGCTTCTCTCTGTAAGTATTACTATTTCTAAGAACTTACTGACTAAAAAAGTATTTTATTCATTCCTCCCAATATTAGTGAACTTATAAGCAAATGAATCTGTCTAGGAATTGCTGCATGACTAGAGAAGATTCTTTCTTCTCTTCCAACTCAATTTAATTTCTTGATATTTGAGCAACCAAGTTTAAGAAGCAGAGCCCTCAAAAACACTATTTTACGTCCTGTATGTAAAGCTCATATGTGATAAATGCATTCCCAATGTTGGGTTTTGAGCAAAATGTACAGAATTCTGTCAGATGAACATGTGTGATGCAGCTGATACTTGAGGCTTAAATTCCCAAACAGTGAATGTTTTAGATCAAAATTTAGAGATTGTTAACACCACCAAAGTAGTTATTTGTAGTATGCTGTTCATCTTTTGACTTTGCTTTTCAGCATGCATAATAAAATGCTGATTGCTTTTCTTCAGCTAATAAAACAGTTAATGACTTCTCCTACCTTATTTGAATTACTTGGACAGTATCCTTGCAGATAAAAGTACTCAAAATTCATTGTTATTTATAATAAAGGAAAATTATTTGTAATGCTCGCTGTTTTGATAGTAGACCCTGTCCTTGGAGTATAAATATAGAAGGTCCTTCTGTTGCTGCAGTAAGAACAAAGATCTGTAACAAAACACATGGGTACTAAAAAAAGAGCCAAATTGAAATTGAGTTTGATCTTCTCCATCGACACCTATTTGTCTGTTCTACCAGTTTAATTTCTCCTTATTTTTATTGAATATATAATGTCTGCTGTCTCTTTAAGCAGAGATATTTAATTTTCTGGTTGTATTTCTTCAATTATGCAGCCATGATTCATTTCTAGTACTGTTAAATACAAAGACACAAATATTTTTTGAATGGCTTCATGAACATCTCATTAATTTAGTAAGGTTTTTTAGTTTTGTACTTTAGCCTATATTTTATAAGCTATTATGCTTTATTTTGTGTAATAAAAGGGGCAAATACCACTTAAAACATTTTTACAGTGGATAGCAATCAGCTTTGGCTAGTAAAGCTGTGCAACATTGATGTCAGAGCTGCACTGAAGAAGAAAAAAAATCTGCTTAGCTGTTCGTATGTGACGTTTTTGTCTCATAGATTGACTGCAGCTGAAAGGCTATTATTTCACTCCTTGCTTGGATTCTACTGTCTAAAAACTGTTTTGAGCTTGCATTGCACAATGTTGCACTTGCGTTCTTGGTACTCTAATCATGTATTTTGTGCAGTTTGACTTAGCTGTCTCCATCACCTTTTTCAGAATTTCCTCCTTAGGGTGAAGTTCCACCCTAAACCATAATTTATCATAGAATGATTTGCATTCAAAGGGAGCCCAGAGGTTGTCTAGTGGAAGATTTTGGCAGGAGCATCTTCCACTACACCAGGTTGCTCAAAGCCCCATCCAAGACACCCTTGAACACTTCCAGAATGAAGCATTCACCAATTTTGTTGGAAACCTGATCTAGTGATTCACCACACTCACAGTAAAGAACTTCCCTCTACTATCTAAGCCTATCCTTCATCAGTTTAAGGCCATTACCCTTCTAATGGTATTAATGGTTTTAAAAGTCCAAAAAGGAAACAAGGAGATGTGATTATAACACTAAATTATCTCATTATCTCATCATCTCTGTTGTAACCCTTTGTTTAGGGTTGCATTGTTGCCAAAACAAGGAAAATGTATCTGGTGGATCCCTTTTAAGTTGCTGAATAGACAGAGATTCAGTGATTATTGTAGGAGTTTTCATGACTATCATTTATAAGTATGAATTTGTTCTTATTTTGGTTTATTACATATTTGATGAGGAAGGGGAATGCATGTGTATTCCTTATTCTTTTTCTGTGTCGTTGCTTACAAGTTTCTAAACTTTTCTTCTGGAAAAGCAGCAAATAATGGAACTTAAATAATCTTCATTTTGAACTCAGAGGCCTTGCAGTGCCTTATTATTGCTTTTCTCTGTGTTCTGTTCATACACAACCCATGTATTCATTACGTACAGCTTTTTGCAGAAACTTGTGAAGAATAATACTTTAGCAGTAGTTGGAATGGGGAATGTAGTAAAACCAAGGCTTAGTTACACTTTTTTTGTGATGTGCTGTTAAAATTCCTATGTTCTGACCTTCAGGCCTGTGGGCATATTTCTATGCTTAGACTGCTGGTTAGGCTGCTAATTATTACTGAGGTTATCAAACATAATAATACAATTATATAATGGCTGTGTAAGTTACATTTTTCATGCTGACAAATATAAAGGGCATACTGTTGAAACCTTTTGTATAATCTTACTAATATTTTGTTTTTTCTGGTTTGATGGACTATTATAACAGAAGTATTTGCATTTGTCACTTGTTTATTTCCATTTACTTCCTGTCTCTGAAATATTAATAGTTTGTTAAAACTACAGAAAAGACTGGTTTCAAGCCGTGAAATGTGGTGCTGTGTAGCAAGGGAATGGTAACTTCTTTTTTTGGTCAGTGAACCACGTTTAAAAAAGTTTTGTAAGTTCACAAGCTTCTTTCTTAAAGCTCATTCAGGCTTTCTTTTTTACTTTGGCTTTGGTGTTGTTAAGCATTTTGCAGTTTGGTTTGTAGTCTTTCTGTTTTGTTAGTGCAGACATTAATGATTTGTCCATTTGTGTATGTTCAAAACGTCCTTTTGGATGTTTACTGGGGGTTTTTTTTATGTTAAAAGGAGAAATTTAGCATTTGGGATTTTCATAGAATATAATTTACTCTGCAAAGATCCCTTTCATATCATATGGTTAAAGTCCTTGAAAAGCCACGTCAATGGAAATGTTAAGACAAGCTTTAGATTTAACAGTAGCAATGAATGATGCTACAGTTTCAATTCACATGGGTTTAAACACATGAATGTTTTTTGTATACAACATTCATTGGCAATCTCACAGCTCAGCAAGTATTCTTGGAGTATTTTTGAGTATTTTTAAAGTGTGGATATGCTTTATTTGGTTCCAGGTTCTGTTCCTTTTCTGTGCAGGCTGAGTGGGAAATAGATGCCAGAAATGACCTGTACCTGTTAGAAATTTCTTTTAATGTGATAAGAATAAAATTTAGATTTTGTGCTTGCCTACCTAATATCAAGTGTTATTTTAAGTGAGTAAGCTCCGTAGGTCTGATGCTTTTTTCTTCCATAATGCATTGCCAAAAGTTCAACAGTATGTAGCAGCTCACCCTCTAAGCTCTGTACAACACCAGACAACTCGGAGCTTCACTGAGTTATGCTCATTACAGATGCTCTCTGGCCCAAAGGGTCTGTAGTCCAGGATGCCCTAACAGAAGTTCAGGCAGAGTAAATACAAAAAATCTGTGATGAAGTTGTCTGACCCGTTTGAGAAAGTATAACAGCTTTGTCCTTTATTTTTGCTATATGAGTTCTTAGGTGGAGGAAAATAATAGCTATCTGAGCATTTGTGGAGTACGATTCCTAAATACAACAAGCAGTGGAATAAAAAGTACAAAGGTGCTTGTTTGAAAATAATATACTTAGTACAGTCTGTTGTACCTTAGGGTAGCTAAAATTGTTTATAAAGGAATGTGTTAGTTACCTTCATCTTATTTTAGTGGTCTAGAACTTTATGACAAAATGGCTTGTTGATTAATGCATTCACATTTGTTAATAGGGTTTCCAGTCCTGAAATCCATAATCTCAGTGGCTAGATGACCAGCTTTGACAATGAGAGTGATCTAATTGCACTTGCATAATTCATACTTGGACTTTGTGAGGATGTAAGACTGGAGGACAACGGCTGTGAGAGAAGAGAGAATTCTGACCTGTTCAGATAGAAATATTACCTAAAATCTTTCCATAAATTGTTGTCCTAAATTGTAGTATTCTCAGGAAAATGAAAAGCACAACTGAATCTGCAGGCTTCACTTAAAAAAAAAAAAAAACAAATCTAGACTGGATGGTGTTGTCTGATGAAATTTACTAGAAGTGTCAAGTTGTCTTAGTTTCAGTGGAATCTGCCTTAGGCTGCAGACTTGTGCTTGTTTGCTAAGGAGCTCAAGAAAATGAAAAGCGTGTGTTCCATCATTTCTTTAGATGTTTCTTTGTTTTTGCAAGGTTGGAAAGAAATGGTAATTTTTCTCACTAAAAACACCCAAACGAAACCTCTTTCTCTTGTTTAATTTGTGGGCTCTTCCATCTTTCTCTACATGTTTCCATGGTAAGCAAATCAGAATTAATACGTGGCATCAGTACCCAATAGCTTGGTAAGAAACAAGTAATGATTTCACAGAATTAAAAGAGGGTACAGACAGTTCTGTGCTATAAATGGAATTAAGAGATTCCTGTGGATCTTCAGAAATTCTGAGGTAAGGAAGAAGTAAAAACTATGAGAATATATGCAGAGAAGGGAAGACAGGCTAGAATAGAGAGTGGATATGAATAGAGAGTGGATATTTCTGGATTTATGGCTGTCAGCATTTAAAACTGAGGCAAATTTAGGATTTTCTGGAAGAAAACCCATTAAACTTGGAGGGTACATCAGCACCAGGATCTGACCACTCAAATTATGTTACCCATCTGCCTTAAACTGGATGGAATTTAATCCAGAAGTCCTTGGTACGAGCAGTCCTTTGTTGTGAACAGGCAGCTGTAGAAGTGGTCAAAAAGCATCTTCCATATCCAGCTTATCTCATAAACTGCTACAAAGGGGAACTACATATTATATGCTATTTATTTAGTTCTGCTATATGTGTCCAAAATCTGTAGAGCCATCTTTGAATGCTACCTTGATTCTTTTTAATTTTTGTGGGGAAGGGTAGAAAGAAAAATAAGTTTGTTTGGGTTTTTTATTTGATTGTGCATTTTATATTATATGCCATTTTCTAAGTAATATGCCTTGACCAGATGATGTTACAGAACTCTCTTTCTATTATGAAAACTTAGGCCTTCAGAAGACAGTTTCTTTAAAAGGGGTAGAATCCAAGTATGTGTTGGGATCTTTAGTGGGATAAGATATTACTTCACTTAACCAACCTTCATGGATGACATACAGAAGTAATAGAAACTAGCTACAATTATCAAAGAAGAGAAAATGCTAGGGAACAGGGCTAAAATGTTTTTCATACGAATGTCAAATACGTACTTTATATGTAATTTTGATGGGTTTCAAATCTTAACAGCTTCTCCATTCTTCATATGTTCTTGTGCTTTGCAAAAGAGCTTACAGCTGCAGCCATTCTTCCTTGCAGCATTGATTACTTTACATGGACATAATTCTTAAACTGTCTGTATTCAAATAGGAGCACTATAACCCCATTCCTCCTTTAATTTTTTTTTAATTATTCTATATTATGTCCAAGAGAACACTTCATGAGAGCATTATAGTATTTTGACACTTGTTCATTTGTGTCTCATTTTCCCTTTTGAATTGTAGGTGTGCTGTTAAACAGCTTGTTTTATGAGCCTCTTCTACTAAATAATAATTGTAATGATGTATTTTTGGCTCTTTCAGGATACCAGTTATCCTTTCCTTACATAATATTGTTTCCCATGTAGCTTTTTCCTTTTCCATTTTGGGTTCAAGCTATTTTGCTTGGCAGCTCAGGTGTCTGTAAATAGATTTTCTTCTTGTTGTTTTGTTTTATTGGTTTTTTGGGGTTTGTTATTTAAGCAGAAATGTTCCATTAAGGTTTTTGACAAAATCCAAAGCTCTTCAGTAAATCAGTGTGGTTACCAATATTCTAAATGTAACAGCATTTGTCTGTAGTTCCTTCTAGAAATCTATGTCTTTCCTTGCTAAACTCCTCACAGAAATGAACTTCCTAGGCATAGTAGCCATGCACATTTGCTGTTTATTGTGAGGAATACCTCTTGCCTCTTTTTAAAGGAGAAAATCTGACAAGTCTTGCATTCTACCAGTGTAAGAGTTTGGTGTATGTTCTGATTTGTTGATATAATTTTGAGAGGAGGAGGGTAACAGACATGTTAAGCAAAGCCTCATTTAGTAGCTGTTATTATGGCAATATCCTCTTCATTAAAAAATAAGAACGTATGCTGTCATACGTTTTCTGGATGTAAACGACGTCTTCTTTAGCACTTGTGCTACATTTGCATCTCCTTCTGTTTTAGATAAGTCATTAATATTTTGTGCCAGTGGCACTCATTCTCTAAACCTTTAGTAACGAAGGGTTTATAACATCAGCAGTGTACCGGTAAGGTCATCTGCTATTGATGACATTATTGAGTCAATACTCAAAAAATGCTATTTGCAAGTAAAACAGACTTTAGCTTAGTTTGACAGTACCTTTTGGTATGTGGACATGCATGTACTCATGAGCACTTCTCTAGCTAGGAATCATGAAGTCTTCTTCTAAGCTGTTTGGATAATAAGAACCATAAAAAGTCAAGTGTGGTTCATGTATGCTCTTTTGATAAGGCTACAAACAAAAGTATATTGCACCAGAAGTTGGAGCGAGTAAATTATGTGTGTAAAGTGCCAGTAAAAGGTAAAGAGCCTTGATCCATGACCATTTCACATTTGGAGACCAGCCTGGAGCTGTTATATGGGTGCCAGCAAAGATAGTGGAATTTCATAGCAGAGTGTGTCATCATTTTTCAGAATGCCTTTTTTTTTTCCCTTAGCCTTGTCAGAAGTGTTTAAATAGCAGTTTGCACAGTGACAACTCTTGCTTCAAAGTATCATGAATTCTTCTAAATTAACCCATATATTTATGAATTATATTTATGAAGTTGTATTTTATTGAAATCGCTGTGCTTTGAAATATGATATTAGAGAAAAGAAAGAATAATTGAGATTGGAGGGCATCTCTGGTTGTCATCTTCCCTGCTGCTCATGGAAGTGTCACCTAAATCAGCTTACCTAGGACTGTGTCCAGATGGATTTTGGAACTCTCCAAGAATGGAGACTTCACAATTTCTCTGGATAACCTGTGTCAGTACTCAGGTACCCTCACAGTGAAGAAGTGGTTGCTGATATTCAAATGGAACTCCCTGTGTTTCAGTTTCTGTCCATTGTCACTGGTGCTCTCACTGGGCACCACTGAGAAGAGCCTCTGTCTATCCTCTTTGTAGCCTCCCTTGAGCTTTTTGTATACAATAAGAAAATACCCACAAGTTTTTCTTTTTCCGGCTAAGCAGTCCCAGCTCTCTCAGCCTTCCCTCATATGATGAATGCTTCAGTCTCTTAATCATTTTTGTTGCACTCTGCTGGACCCACTCCAGAAGTTCCATGTCTTTTGTGTACTGGAAAGCCCAAAACTGGACAAAGCTCTCCAGATGTGGCCTCAGTAGGGCTGAGTCGAGACAGAGGATTGGCCTCTGTGACCTGCTGGCAAAATTGTTGGCCTGCTTTGTCCCAAGGGCATGTTTTTGCTTATGTTAAGCTTGGTGTCCATGTGAAACTCGAGGTCCTTTTCTTCAAGTCTGCTTTCCACCTTCTAAATTTTTTTACCAAAGCTGAAAGAGTCAGTTTCTCTTATGGTTCAGTTTATAATTCCACTTGCAGATTCAGGTTTCTTGATGGTAATGGTAGTAGCTGTATAGTACTAAAAAAAAGAATTTGCAATTACAATACAATCGCTTTAAGCAACACTTCTGAAATCACTTTTGTTTTTCAGTCCTATATTAAAATAGAAATGTGCAAAATGCAGTACAAGTAGAAGAATGGCAATGTTTAATATGAATTAGGAGAGAGAAGATTAGCATACTGTTGAAACTAGGTTAAAATATATGTAAAGCAACAAGATGGCTGCTTCCCTACTTGATCCCCAACATCTCTTCCTCTTTTTCTCTGGGAAGAGTATTTTGGCAGAAAACTCCTAAGTATTCATTCTCTTTTGCTTGTCTAATGGAATAAAGGACAAATGCAATAACATGTTATCTTTATGGTCTTGATATTAAATGCAAGAAATACCCCAAATTATCAAAGTAGTTTATTTTTCACAAAAAAAAAAAAAAAGGTGATTAAATTACAGTTGTGTTCTTTCCCCAGCCACCAAAAGCAGATTTGTTCCTTAGTTGTTGAGCTGAAGGTCCAAGCCTGTCTTGGCCAGGAATGGGCCTCCTGCACTTGCACAACAGTTC
Source organism: Ploceus nigricollis (assembly GCA_013399945.1). NCBI lineage: Eukaryota > Metazoa > Chordata > Aves > Passeriformes > Ploceidae > Ploceus > Ploceus nigricollis. The sequence continues at coordinate 449,991 of VXBC01010531.1, forward strand.
AGTCATTCAGCTTATAAGTCAGTTTGGGCCCAAGAGCATTGCAGTGACATAAACACACAGGGACTGTAGGTCATATCTTTCCTGTCCACTTATGGTTTATAACCTTTTCATTTTGCCCCTAATGCTTTCTTAGGCTGTTTAATTCACCCCACTACAGATTTTGATTTTGGTATAAGAATAATCTTCATTTGATTATATTTTTAGAATGAAACTTCACACAACATATTTATTATACTATCTTAAAATTGCTTTGTTTCAGGTTTACTAGGTATAGCACTGAGACACATGCTATACTCCTCAGTAAGTCTTCACTGCTAGAGGGAAAAAACAGTGTAGATAACCTTTTTTTTCCTCTTCCTCCTTTATTCCAATTTATAATTCCCTTTAATCACATTAGAATACCATACTCTTATCTCCTACCTGAGGCACTCAGTTGTTAGAGAGATCTGTTTCCTTACTTATTAAAAAGTAAGGAGATCTTTTATTAAAATGTAAAAGATCTTGGATTCCAGTGTCATTGTCCCCAGTTGTACGATCCTCAGTACTGACTTTAAGAAAGCAGCATGCTCCTTTGTCCAGAATACCATTTCCTTTAAACCTTGCTCTGCCTCAAGAATTTCCAGTGGCCACAACCAAAACCAGGGAGTCTCAGGAAATGTTGGCTTCAGTACAGTAGCTTTGGACCTGCTGTTGCAGTGCTGCCTTCATGTTCCATTTCACACTCTTGTGGTAGCTCTGGTAAAAGGCTTTGTAAGAGCAATGCTCAACTGATCACCCTGTTTGTTTGGTTTTTCTTTTGTTCAGGTATTCCTGATAGAGCTGCTAAACATGCAAGAGTAGGTAAAAACCTTAGGCGGTGTTAGGAAGACACTAGAGCCTTGTCTGCCCTTTTTCCCACTACTAAGGTAACACCAGCAGTTTAACAATTTGTTCTAAAGTTCCCAAGAGTAGATGGGGCTATAATGCTTACAGATACAAGACTTCCAAGTGCTTTCATAGTGCCAGTAGTGTGACAGGCAGATCCTGTTTTGTTTGCAGAGGATTTTGGAAATGGGAATCATTTATAGGTCCTGCTGCTGCTGCATTCTGGTTGCAAACCAGCTTGTGTTGTTGCTAAAAATAGCTATTGTTACCAATTGTGAGTTCCATTCGAATATAAAAAAAATATTAAAAAACAACCACCAACAGAAACATAAAACTAAAAATCTCTTTGTAGACTTAGGCATTTTTACAAGTACAGAATTTGTCTAGTTAATCTACAGGGTAGTTATATGGAAAAACTGACTTGTTTCAATTTAAAAGATTGTTCATTAAATATTACCTTTTAGGGAATTTTATTTTGCACTAATGCAGTGGATTTGATAGTAGTTTCTAAAATATTTGAAAGGATAAATGTTTATAACATTCATTTGGAATATATGAAAAGGAAATCACAAGATTGTTAACTAGACCAGACTAAGCATCTCAGTATAGGATAGGGGAAAAAAACCCCAACACTGATAGAGAATTCTATTGAATGGAAGTAGGTTAAGCCTCTGTCTGCTTCTTGCTAGCAGTTCTTGGAAAGAAAATGTGTGTGGAGTGTGAACTTCCATTTTAAGAAAAAATTAATGTAGGTTTTTCTCATGTAGCCTAAGGGAAGTTCTCTTTAACTGAATTCTTGCTGCAGTTGGTTGATATACAAATAAAAGCTCTAATATTCAACCAAATAACCAAATTTATAGAGTGAAAAACTTAAAAACTAAATTTGTGGTTCACTTAAACTGAGAATAGCAAAGACAGGTTTTAGGCTTAACCAGTTGTTGCATCCTGTTTCTTATTGGTTTGCAGGAGAGTCCTGGTGTCCTCAGTTTCTGTCAGAAGAGGCTCTTCTGAGAGGAATGAGTTGAAAGACTACCTGTGTTTGAAGGCACAACTACAGTCTGACCTTAGCTCCAAGTGAAACACAATGATAGAGACCAGTGAATGAATTATTCAACTTTCAGTAATATTATTCAGCATCGAGATGTAGCCATTTGTATTTGCAGATATTAGAATTGTGATAGATGCATACCATGAAGGATTGGATTTTTCTTTATTATATTTGTCTGCTGTGTTTGAGTACTTAACTAAAAGATGTTGGTAAAGAAATGGTGAGCAACAATGACTGAACCATCATTTTAACTATGAGATGTAGAGAGAGGAGGGGGCTTTGCTCAGAGGCAGCAAGCTAAATACAGCTGCCTATAAGCTAAAAATTTATAGTCTTGTAAAATTTTCCATTTTACAAACCATTATGTACTTAGGCTTACATGCTTGCAGCAAAATTCTTATATATATATGTGTGTGTGTGTGTGTGTATATGCACACAAGTGAATCATATTTATGAATCATACATGTGTGTGAGAACGTAATATATTAATTATGCAAAAAAGCCTACCTTTGTTATTTTCGGGATTTTCGGGGGGGTGTTGGAAATAAAGCAGTGATCTTTTAAAAGTGCAACAGCTTCATGAATAGTTTTATCTCAAATATAGAAGGAACAACTTCTAATATTTCTTCTTCAGCCCTTAAATTTGACATCACTCGTGCTAAGTGGCATAAATACTTAAACCCTCAATCAGGAATATGTTTCAAAAAGATAACACCTTGTTTTAAGGTGTTGAAATGTTCAATCATCAACTGCTACATTCTTCCAGTAAACTGTACTTCAAATGTAGCATCTCATAACGTCCTTGGCAAACCATGGGGTTTTCCAAGTGATGTAGTGGCAAATTCATAACCAAAACGAAAAGTTTTCATTTAATTTAAAAGAAAAAACTAAGAGCAGAGAGAGAGGGAAATTACCAAAACCTCTTTTTCCAATACTCTGGAGTTTGGCTTTTAGGTAATGACATGCTAATAATTTGTTTATTTTATAAAATCACTAAATGATGGAAAAATATGTTAGATTGTAAAATTAATTTTACACACAATGCAAATACAGGAGAGAAGTGGCAAGTAGACACTGCAAATATGGATTTTAAGTAGTTATAACTGGTTCTGTTTTCAAACCCCACAGTGCATGTCCTGGCCTACCCTTGCAAACCATGAGTTATATGGATGAAGGGAAGCAGGGTGTCTGCCTAGAAGCCTGTTCTTGTTTAGATTTCAGTGACAGAAGGCCTGACCTCTTTCTGTTTTCCCGTTCTCTTTTCTGTGCAATTTCATGGTGGCTGACTGGCTTCATGATTAGTCTAAAATAAATCAGGAGTTGATTAATATTCTCTTTCCGGCCCTCTAGCTAGATCATTGAGTGTAAAGTTTTTGGAAGAATATGAGTTTTGATTTGGCAACTACTTTCTCTGGTTAAGCCTCTTTACAAAACGTCACGACCTCTGAGAAGTCCTAATGAAGGCATAAAAATACAGAGGAACATTTTTAGAAGGTGGTCTTAAATTGTTTTCTTCTAGGTGATGTTTGTGGAAAGACAATGCTAATTATTGTGATCTTGGTTGTGAGTTCCTTGGTTTTGTTTTGTTTTTTACTAGACTTAGGTTGTTTAGGTTTATGGAAAGCTAATTTCTTCTTTTGCTTCTCTTTCAGTAATAGTTATGCACGAGTGCGAGCTGTGGTGATGACCCGGGATGACTCAAGTGGTGGATGGTTACCACTTGGAGGGGGTGGACTAAGCTGTGTCACAGTCTTCAAAGTCATTCCCCAGGAAGAGAATAGCTGTGCTGATTTTCTTATCCATGGAGAACGACTCAGGGATAAAACGGTAACAATTTTTATCTATTTAATTATTCTACTAAAACTATATGGGACATAGGTATTGATGCTTGCTTATTATTGCCTATAAACTACAAAGTAAATTTATAGTCTCAGTCTAATGCTGCTGCCGAACTTCTGTATATCAATGATTGTGTACCAAAAGAGACAGTTACTGGTTTTTGATTCTGCTTTTTTAGAATCAAGCACATTGATTTTTTTTTTTTTAGGAACTCTCCATCCATTTTGGGAAAAATTTTGCTATTAATTTTTCTTGCAATGAAAGATTAGAGTTAAATCTTGTTTCTATACCAGTGATATTGCATTTAGGAGGAGCGTTGGAAATGAGAATTTGATTAAGAACATGAAACCAGGTGGAATTTCTCAGTATTGATTTTGTTAGCTGTGGAATATGGCTATGACAAAAAGAAGCCATTTTACATGAGAACAACTTCGTATTGAAAGACAGCATGAAGTAGCAAGAATTGACCTGGTTTGATGAATACCTAGACAGTATTCATTTAACAGCTACCTTACATAAAATACCAGTAATAAACATCTCTTAAGAGGCATCATGAAAATCAGCCTCACAAAAGGAAAACTGGTGCAGGATCTCAGCCATTTCTACATGCAGACCTAAGGAAGACAAAATGGGCTTACTAAGGATTGCTTGGTTACTTGTATAGCAAACAGATTTCTGAATGGGGCTGTGTTTTACTGCAGACACAAAGAGAAGTAGAGAAGGCACAAAAGCTCCGTCTTAATGACTTTTTTCAAGAATTTTTTCTTTTCTGCAAATGAACGTTGACTCCTCTGTAAGCTTAAAAGATAGAATTACTTCTTATACTGTTCTGCTGACCCTTCCTCAAGCACACCAGTTTCTCCCCTGAGGCAGGGCTGCTGAGTTTTCTGCCTTGATTGTGACTATTGTAGGAAGAGAGCATATAAATAGAAATTCTGCTGACTCAGTTGTTTCAGTGGGGTGTAGCGCTATTAGCAGAGTACCCTGTGTTCCCGCACAGCTACGTGCACCTGCAGTTCCTTCCTCACTTTGCAGTAGTTCCCTTTAGAACTTTTTTTAGCCTTGTTGAGGCTCTTTTTGAGAAGCTTAATTGCATTTAGAGATGCTTGATAATTTTTTCTTAATTCTTAATACTTGGAATATTCACAGCTTGCCTTAAGAGTAATAAAATGCTCCGAAGTAGAGTTGCCTGCATGCGTATAAAGAAGTCCGGTCAGCAGTGTCCTGATCTGTTTGCAGTGTCCTTTCTCCCATTTCCTCTAGGCAAGACTTGTTTTGTTTCCACTTCTGGTAGAAGGTTTTAAATGTTTCTCCTCCTCTTCCTGTCTAAACTCAAGCTCATGTTAGCATGAATATGTTTTCCAAACCTTTATTGTCTCGAACAGCTTGTTTTGGTTTTGGTTTTTTGTGTGTATCCCATCCTGTGTTCATCTGTCTTCCTTGTACTTGCCCCCCAAATGTGACCTAACAAGACTGTAATCTTGCTGTAGTTATGGGAAGTTGCTGTTGAAAGTCAGCCCCTCAAAAATGCGGGATAAGAGGTGGAAGAAGTGCAGTTAGGACGAACATCTCTCCTATGTATATTGAATAAAGCTCAGGGAACTAACAAATATAGATTTAGGGTTTGGAGAAGAACACTGGAAAACCAATAATTAATTGATAACTGAATGAAAGTAACTGTGTATTCATGTATTTCTACAGACTTCAGATAATGCAATTATAAGCAGCAGCTAATGTGTAATGAATTAACAACCAAGTTGTATGGAAAGCAAGAAGACCCCGCTTGGCACCAAAGAAACAAGATCCTGTACGAAGAAATGTGATGACAAAATTAGGTCATGGCGCTTATTTAGAAGGGCAGAAGATAGCAGGCACTGAAAGAGAAATTCTGTTGGACATGTCACTGATTCTAAAACTGTTCTGATCATTATGCTTTCAATATGGTTAATGGTTTTACATTCATTCTTAGGATATTCTTGTGGGTTCACTGTTTAAGCACAAATTTTAACCTTTTCTTTAATAAAGCCAAACAATTGGGGTTTTAGTCCAAATAGAAGTGACAGATGACTATTCTATTTCATAATCATTATTTTTTTTTTAAAAGTGGAAGCCACTGTATTTGCCACAGTTGAGACCAAATATTTTGATAATCTTCAGATTTTGTGGAAGTGTTATGCTGAATCTACTGTTTCTGTGCCCCAGCTTCCCTTTAGTCTTGTTTTAGAATGCCCTTGGTAGATCTCAATGCCTGAATAATTGTTGAAGTTAGTAGTATGCTGTTTAGTTGGTTGCTCTGCCATTGTATTTGAAAAGAGTGTTACAATATTTTTTTTTAAACTTCCTAAACAGCTTCTAACATTTCAGTTATTCAGACTTTGAGTACATGTGTCTTCAGGAATGTTTAATTAATAATCTACTGTAATATCTACAAGTCACTTGTATCATGATTTCCAGTTCACTAACATTTTTGCAAGGTACACACACAGCTGTTTTTGAAAATACTTCTGTGGATTAAAAGAGAAAGTAATTTTTACAAATCAACTTCCCCACATTCTCTAAAGTTACGTTACACATTGCTAAAATACCTTTCTAATCTAGATTATATCTTGATTTTCTCTGGCCAATAAGTCTTTTCTTTTGTGAACTGGCTTAGCTTCCAGAAAAGGTACAGAAATTCCCTTATCCTGGAAACCTAGAGTGTGGAAACTTGGAACACTTTTCTGTGATGTGGGGAAGCATAGGTTTTGAAATATCTTAGGTTAGAAAGTAAATGGAGTTCAGATCTATAGCTTTTACCTAAGATAAATGGGAATCATAATGCCAGTATAACTGTTTAACCAATGTGTCAGTGGAAAGGTGAAATTCTCTCCAAGCCAGCTTGAAATCCATAGGTGAGGTGTTTGATGGAGGTATCTTCCAGATGGCTCTTAGATGGTTATACTGAAGAGGAATTAGCTTTAGTTGCTGCTTCTGACACTACATTGCAGTTCCATTCCAGTGTGCCAGATCTTTGCATGTATTTTATAGGCTGTGCAGGCATTTAATTGTAACTGTAGATCTCAGTCTGTAAGTCAGGTGTATAAATTAAATACTCCGGAATGACCATCAAAATATTGAAGATCCTTGTTGGAGAGGGCTTGTCTTGTTTCTTTTTAGACCTGAGAGGCAGGTTGCTGTCAGCCCTTTTATGAACCAGCTTCAGACTACATGTAGAACTTCCAAAATTTTTGTGCAGTACACAGCTATTTAAAACATCTTGTGGCATTCACAAAAACCATCCTAGTTATCTGAGGAGAAAATCAAAGTGGTGGCTCCATTGAATTAATTTGAGAGAGAATGATCCCCGCTAGTTTGCTCAGGTTGTTTAATGTAAGGGTATTTCATTAAGACTTTTCCCATAATTACATATTTCCCCCTTTATTATAATCACCTTTCTAGATCAGGCTCCAGCCAGTCTGCTTGGAACAATTGCACTCCCTCATAACCTGGTCAGGTCTGCTGTTCTCTCTTTTTGTGTTTACAGTAGCTCTCTTTTATCTCAATAGCTAAGCACATATTAGGCTCAAACTTACTGGTTTTTAGGCTTTGGTGAATTTTACCTTCTTGAATGAAAAGTCTAATAGACTTCTCTGGTTTATTGTCTTCTCCAGACTTTTGCCATGCAAGTTTTTATCAAAGGAGGAAAAAAAAATATTACTAATATCTTTTAGATCATGAATCAGGAGTAACAAAGTTTAAAATCTTTCCTTTGAATAAAAACTAATTGTGTGAAGGGAGAGACACAAAGCTAAAACTGAGTAGAAATACTTTTCTCTTCTAAAACTCTGCTGTTCACAAACTTAAATATTTACTTTTTAAATTGTCTTTAAAGATTGAGGGGAGGTTGATTCTGATGGGCTGTAGTACAGCCCAGCACATCATCTTCTTTTTTGAACTGAATCAAAAGTATGCATAGAGCAATTATGTCATTTGGTTATTGTGGCACTGGGTTCGTATACTCTGTAGTATGAATATCCTCAGGTTGTGCTGCTTGTTCCCAGGAGTAAAGCAGAAAAAGCACTGAAAAACTATGTCCTTATATGTTTGTAGATTTGGGTTGGGAATGAGGAACTGTGAAGCTGTCTATCTTACATGTGTTCTTGTAAGCTTTGAAAATACAGCTAGAAACCAGTAAAATAGTATCCAGGATCTCAAAATGTTCTATTATTGGGTCTGTTACCAAGACAGAAATTTGTATCAAATGCAAAAGTTTTTTTTTTTTAGTTTTGTTTATTTGTTTGTTTTTGGGGGTTTTTTCCCTGTTTTTTTTTTTTTCCCCTGAAATAAGCTCTAAGTAAGGATGTCATATCTTCAATACTCATTTTATTTCTGTTTAAAAATATTTGGGTTTTAAGTGCTGAAGTAGAAAATTTCTGACTCTGGAGATTGATCTTGTCTACATAAGCCAAATAGATTTTATTGTCTTTAAAGATTTAGTTTTTAGAGGTGAGAAAAGAAACATTAGGCAAAAAAGTATTTTTGAGTAGCAATGAATTCTTTAGTGTTACATTTAATGACATCTAGATATTAAAAGGAGCTTTTCATTAAATAACAGGAGACATAGAGCATAAATAGGGCTCTGTATTTATGCTCTGAGAATATAAATTTTGGTCATGTGGATCTGGTTTTCTTCTGTCTAGAGTCTGATGATTCTGCAACATTTTCCATTATGTGCCAAGGTAGATGTTTCATATTGGCATGGAAGTCTTATATTTAAGTCTTGAAATGAAGAAAACCTTCAGAACAGTAACGCATGAGGTGTTTTTTGAAATGAAACTTAGTTAAGCTGTAGACATTTTATTTACAATTTTTCAGGCCTTTGCTGTGCTTATCCTTGGAGATCTTGGGGAAAGTCTACCTAAAAAGATTTGGGAGTGCATATTTTGGGTAACCATGTGGAAGAGTATATGACCTTCACCTATGATGTGGAGAGTTCTGAACCATAACAAAGCACACTAAAAATAATTGGAATTTTGAAATATATCTGCATTGAAAAGGCTTGGTTTCTATTTCCAGGCCTTGGAGAATATGTGTATGAGGATACTTGCTCCCCAGCCCCCATGATAGTTCACATGCTTGAGCATAAGTTAGCCTTTGGCAAAATTAAGTTTTACAGTTTAAAAATTTACTATTGCTGCAAAGCATAGAAGTGTTTCAGGGAGAGAAAAATGCTTCCGGGGATGGTTGGTATGTTTTTTAGTTGGATTTGGATTTTTTTGTATTTCTGAATGTAACAAATACTGTTGAAGGGCTGGATGTTTATAAATTTGTGTCCCACTGCTAACTGAGACCCATAGCTTTTCAGTTTTCTCTCAGGTAGGGCAGGCATCAAGTCTTGCTTGTATAAATTCTTATATCTGATAACACATACAATTTTGATGCAACATATTTTTCCCTTTTCAATGCCCTTTCACTTATACCTTCTGTGTTAAGCAGTCTGTTTTCATACAGGTTTAGATGGGAAAAATCAGTGTCACCCCCTCAAAGGTGTTGTTTCCTTGAATCAAGTAGAAAACAATTAGTGTTGGATGGGATATTTACTTGTTTTGTTAATCAAAGCTTGTTATACAATGCGTAAGGGTTGGAAGTGGGGGTGAGTGTTGCTTTTTGGGCTGGAGGGAGTTGGTTTGGGGATTTTATAGTTTGATTTGTGTGTCTTTGAAAACCATAGCTCCTACTCAGTCAAGTTTTAATCCAGTTTTTAATCTCTAGTGGTAAAATTTTTACTGGGTGTATGAAATTTCAGAATGAAGTCATCTGGATTAATCCCTTGGGCACCAAAAATTCATTATGATGCTATAAAATCAGGCTTGCAGTACTTTTTGTTGATGTTTTGGGTGACACTGCACACAAAATAGACTGTGAAAATAGTTGGTGTTAATGTATTAGAGATTCCCCCTAAAGAGCTTTCAGACCTAGAAAAGGCAGTGGTGTGAGAAGCCTGCCTTTTTAACTGCTCTTTGAAAAAGGAAGGAAGTTTAAAATCATCCAGAGGAACAAAGAACAACTATTTGATGCACCTTAGAACTGCAGAGTAATCCTTTTTTTCTTCCTGCAAAAACTTTTCCCACAGACCTACAGCAAATAGATTCCTTTTTATGTTTTCTTGTAGGCAGTTTTACCTATGTACTGTTGACCATTTAGGGAGATCTGAGTGGAGAAACAAAAAATTACGTTAATGGTGAAGGAGTTTATAGGTGCAGATAGAATATTATCCTTCTAGAGGGAGAGGTAAAAGGCAGTAACAGTTGAGAGGAGATGATTACTGGTGGGTTGTAGAGGGAATAAATAATAAAGAGAAAGAGAAAAAAACCTATTTGCCTATGTAATAATTAGACAACAAAAGGAGAAGAGGAACACAAAGAATATGTAAGAATAACCCAAATATAGATATATATTTATATTTTTTTAAGTTTGAGGGGTTTTCTCAGTTTTTTATACTTAAACTAATTTTACGATATCCTGTGAGGAATTTTGTATTTTTCTTTTAGAAAGCCACATATGTAACAAAACAAAAAATAAAAAAATTCTAAAAGTACATCAGTGAAATGATAGAATATTGAAATTCCTCATTCATCAATGCCTTCATCAGCAAATACCAATACAGAGACACATGTTGTCTCGCTGGGAGCTTTATTATATTATTATACTGCTATGGGAGCAGATCAATGCATCTCCCTCCATACTTGTTCACATTGGATTTTTTTTAATCAGTAAACACCCAGTGTAACGATGTTGCTTAAAATAATTTTTGCCAGTGAAGTAAATATGCAAATATATTTTTAAAACCAGACTATTTAAAGGGAAAATGCTAAGGCTTTCCAGTACCTGAAGGGAGCCTGCAAAAAAAGCTGGATAGGGGTTATTTAACAGAGAATATAGTGACAAGACAAGGCAGAATGGCTTCAAATTTAAAGAGGGTGGATTTAGATTAGATACTAGTCAAAAATTCTTTATTGTGAGGGTGGTAAGGCACTGGAACAGCTGGCCCAGAAAAGTGCTGAATGTTCCACTCCTGGAAGTGTTCAAGGCCATTTTGAATGGAGCCGTTAGCAACCTGGTCTAGTGGAAGGTGTCCCTGCCTGTGTCAGGGGGGTTGGAACTGAAGCTTGAGTTTTCTTTCAACCCAAACCATTTTATGATTCTATGTGAAGACTGTGACTTTGCTTTAGAACTGAATATGCATGTATACCTCTAGTGATTTTGTAGCCAAATAATTCTGGTAATTATTCACAGTTACTGTTTTTTTTAATAGATGAACATGAGCCACAAATGTATTTTTGTCTAGGTGCTCATAAAGATTTTAGGTTTTATTAATTTCATTTTTTAAACAATTCTCTTGTGTTACTTTCACTTGTCTATTAGCCTTTCTGAAGAGAAATCTGAAAATCTGCCTGAAAGCAGCATAAAGTTAGTCTAGTGCTAAAAGATTTTGTAGATCTCAGTGATACAGTAAAATTTGATATCAGCACACATAATGCTTTTTGGGGGGATGTGACCTATTTCATTTGCTGAACATCTACCAAGTCTGTACTGGTTGTTGCAGGTATGAGATACTTTTATGGGTATAAGATTTTTGAATAGGAAGGTTGACTCAGTAAAAAAATAGTGTCTTCAACCCATACCATTTATCAGCAACTGATAGTGAATAATTTGGCCATAATGGAAATGAAGTTAAAATTACATCCTTGCAGCAGGAAGAAATTTGAAGAGACCTCTATGACGTATGTTTTAGGTAGTTCGCAAAGACTACCTTTTGTTCTCAAATTTGATATATTGGTCATTGATATCTTTTCCTTCTGTTTTCTTTCTGAAAGGTGGTCTTGGAATGCACATTAAAGAAAGACCTTGTTTACAACAAAGTTACTCCTACTTTTTACCACTGGAAGATTGATGACAAAAAGTTTGGCCTCACATTTCAGAGTCCTGCTGATGCAAGAGCATTTGATAGAGGTATTCGGAGAGCAGTAGAGGATATTTCTCAAGGTACATATTTCAGGTGAAAGACTTGGTGGGGTGGATGAATATTGAGTGTTTACTAAAAAAGATGTCAAAGCACTTGTGTAACATTTCTATTGACAGTATTTAAGGATGTGGATTAAACTATAGTATATTGGGATTTTAATAGTTTTTGAAGTAGTACTTATGGCAATTCTAAATTGCCATTCATGTCTTAAATTGTTTCACAAACACCAATAAGATAATTTCCTGAAACATCCCTACATAATAAAGCATTGCCTCTTTCTTTTAGACATGAAGAAATGGAGGAAGCTGGAGTGTAATATTCTCTCACTTGGATCTTAGAAGCTTTTTGCAACTCCTGTGTTCTTGTAGGATAAGCTGGGAAGTTGAATGATTTGTGACCTATTGAGTTCTCTTCTTATCTGCACATACTTCAGTTAATAGTTTTATTTTTTACTAACACCTGAGTTAGTAGTAGTTCTGCATTCGGTGTGGTTCTGAGGACAGGTTTTTTTAGGAACAGAAGAAGAGTTTACTCAGATAGTAATATGGCCAACTGGTTCCAGAGCTTCACTGAATTAATAGAAACCAGTGAGCAAACTGAAGGATATCATCAAGCCTAGATTCTGAGCTGAAAATATGATAAATGTATTGCTGGATTGAGAGAGGGAGGGAAGAGAACATGTGTCTATTGAATTGAAAGAACATCTCTTTCAGGCTTGTAAAAAGTAACTTTAGGGATTTTATGTGTGTTATCCTACTAATGAAGGGAGGAGCATGTTTCTGAAGGGAAATGCTTTTTGACATACTCTAATGACTGCTTTGGAATTTTGTTGGTACAATCCATATCATTTCAAGACAAATATTTAGAGAACATGAGAATAATTTTTTTCTCTTAGGGTCTCACACTTTCAATTTCTGCTGATTTATAGCAAAATACAACACAGTGTGCATTCATGCCAACCAAACGTGTCTGCCTTTATTTTTCAAAATGCTACATTAAAAGGAATATACTCTCTTGCTTCTGACTGCTGATGACACATTGAAAATGCTTTTATAAGGAAGGTGGGAACAAGAGAAAGGAGTGTGGCTAGTTATACTCAGTATAGAAAATGCAGTGTAGAAATGAATGATGCTTACTAAATCAACTTGAAATGCAGTGATCTATAGGTTAAAACAGTAAACAAGGATATTTATATAATCATCACCAGATATTGAGAGATGATGTGGACTACTGGAAGCAGTAAGTGGTAAATACAAAGAAAATAACCTTGTCTATTTTTTTTCTCTATATAAAGGTTATCCACCCTCCCAAAATGATGTTGAAGTGGCAGAAGACTGCTTTCAAGTGAGTAAATTTTTAAATTAATAGTGCATTTTTTCTTTTACAAATGTACTGAACAGATTTTGCTCTCATTACTGAGAATAAGCAAAGTAAGAGCAATAGCAAAATTCACTTTAATGAAATAAGTTCCAGAAGAATTATCTAGAAGACTTATAATATTATGTGTCCTAAACAAAGTAGTTATTATTTAATCCATAGGATCATTAAGTATTCTGAGTTTAATTTTTAAGTTCAGAATGTCTGTTCAAGTTATATGTCTTCTTTGATCTTATTGAAATAAGAAATATTCTTCTGGGAAACAGAAAATAGAGGGATGAAGAATCTCTTTACTTGTACATCCTGTTTGTTTCCTTAGATTTTCCTTTGCAGTGATAAAACTCTTCTAACATCAAATGGTTAGAGTTGAAAAGATGCTGAGGCAATGGTTGAGAGGATCTAATCCAAAGAAAGACAGAAGTTCAGACAATTTTTAAAAACACACTGAAGATAAAGTAGCCACTTGTTGAGATTCAAGTTTTTATTGATCCTTTTTTGCACTATTCAATTTCTGTAGGTCATAATGGCTCAAGAGATAAAAATTTATGTCCAACCATGCTTCAGAGTTACAGTGCTTTACATGTATACCTATACCATAAGTACTGTAACACTGATGCATAGCACTGCCTGGTAATATCCAAGAATCATATAATTAAAAACCAGTATAAAAAATATTATGGATATATATATATACACACATATATATATATACACACACACAGAGTAAATAACTATGTTATAAGTGAGTAAGTCCTATTTGTGTCTAGGTATGCTTGTTGTTTTTCCCTTCTTATTTATGGTTTTAGGGAAAACCGTGTCTTCATTCACACGTATATTGAATTTTCAGAGCAGGAATTTAAATTAATACGAAGATGGTAAAGAAACAAGTTGACTCAGGGGTCTTAGTGACTATTCAGAAAACTGATAGTGTTGCTAAGTGATTTCTTCTGGGAAGGAGTCTTGTCACTTATGCAGTAATAAATCCTGTATCAGTGTAAATAGATCCAGTGTAGAACCTCTAGAACACAAAATCAAGAAAATTAGCAGTTGACTTTGAAGATATAATAGGAGACTGATAGTCAAGTATTTAGAAGGGATACTGCAATGCAGTGGCAATACAGAAGTTCCTGATATCTTTTCATTTTATGGTAGAAGAAATGTATTTCTTTGTGTAAGTGTTGGCTGTGTAACCACCTGTTGTTCTTTACTTGCAGTGCTTTTTTTAAAGACACTTGAAAGTAAAATTGCTATGAATATTAGATATTTCAGATTTAAAAAAGAAATTAGATTTTGACAGGGTGAAGGAAATATGTGCCAAAGTTAATGCAGTTCTTAATCAGCTCTTAAAAGACTTGCTTAAACATGGTTTGTTGCAAGGATTAATAATTGAACAGTTTCTACGGGCCTAATGAGATTAGAACAAACCAATTACCTCTGATTTTGCTGCCTAGTTATTACGTTTCTATATAAGGATGCCAAAATTGAGGAAAATATCTGAGATTCATTATAGTTACAAATTTGTTATTGGGAAAGTGGAGAAAAGTGTATTTACAACATCTCTTCTATACATATGAATATCAATACACCACCTATTTACATATATAAATATAGGTTTACTTTATATTCCATTTTTAAAAATAAATGTATATATTTTTTAAAATGTCTGTAAACCAGATTTTATAGATATAAATACTCACACATTATATATATATTAGAGGTACAAACAATCTTGTGTAGTACAAACTGCTCTGAACTATCTTTTACATTCTAGACAGGAAAACACACTTAATGACATCGTCACAATAGACATTGTTTAATTGTGGATTTGTGCTGTAGATAGATGTCCTGTTTTCTAAAAACAAAAAAGCTAGCCAATATCTCCTACCATATCTCTGCACACCAAAGTAAAATAAGTGATACTGATACTAGCATTTATCAGAAGGAAGGAAAAATACAGAAATGCAGAGAAAACTGAATCCACCCTGATTTAGCTATGCTTCATCTAAACTGGGTTTATGTATCAATAACAAAGCTGTAATTGCAGGCTTATGAACGTGAGTGTAGAAAAGCTACACAATTTTAGTTACAGGCATCAGGTCTAGTCTCCAAGAATACCTTTGAAATACCAAATAGTCCACATTCTCTTTCAAATTATTAATTCCTTCCCCTTCCAAGATTGATACTCTGATAAGTGAAACTGGACACCGGATACCCCAGGGTCTTTTTAACTTGATGCATATGACCATCATTCTTTAAAGAGGATGTATTGAGTATTTGAAGAGTCATGTTGACTTGTCCCCCACTTTTTGCCACTTCTACGTGGTTTAAAAGGCTTAATGATTTTTTGTTTACCTGTTTATTTTATAAGCTGTTTTCCAAAATCTCCATTAATATTTTTGAGTGTGTTTTAGAGTATATCTGTGCAAGGGCATTTTGGAGTGTGGATAGAATATTAAAGAGCAGTTTTTCCTATACTGTTCTAGTCATCTTACACAGCAGGAATCCTCTATTTACTGTACATTTGAATTATAAATATAGTATTTGGTTTGTACATAAATTTCATTAACAGTGGCTTGTTTTTGTTGTTTTTTTTTTTTTTTTTAATGAAGATGACTAGATGATGAAGAAAGCTAAATGTGTTTCATAAGTTATTTTACTGGCATTTTATATTTGGTGCTATAGAGAGCAAATAAAATAATCCAAAGAAGATAAGAAATTATCATCTCAGTGTGAAATCTCAGTGCTTCCTTGTAATAAGTATTATCACATTTTATAGAAGTAGTTAGCAAAAATAGTGGTTGTCCAAAAGTTGTATGTGCATATCTTAAATGTAAATCCAAAAACTGAACTCTTGTCTTGTGCCTTCTAAGCTAGCAATTGGCTTGCTATGTAATACCTTGGTTCACTAAATTTTTGATTTTTTAATTTACATTTTGTAAATAAAATCTCCCAGAGAAAGCATTCTTTTTGCTAAAGATCAAATTTATCATTTTAAGAAGACATAGCTTCATTATAGTTTCTTTAGACTCTCTGTTTACAAATAAGGTTAAAATCCTAGTATTAAAAGAATATGATCTCTTAAGGGTTTTCATGGTTGCTTAAATTATTGCAATTATTTTTAGTTGTTTAATTAACTTATTAGATGAAAATTGTTCATATCATCAAATAAGCCCTAGTCTTACCAGATTCATTTCAAACAGAAATACATGAATGAGTTAAGGCAGAGCTATCTGACTTCCTATAATGTTGGTAAATGGAATCTGGGAAAGTATATATGCTTACATGGAAATATACATTGGGAATTTGTTCTGTTAGGAAGTTTAGATGTTTTTGGTATAAAACGTTGCATTTTGAATGTAGGAGTAGCTTGTGTAAGTCAGTTTGCTTGTCTGTTAAAATATTGGCTCAGGTTATTTTCCTCTACCAAAAAACTTATTGCTCTAAAACTCACCTAGCTTAACTGAAAAAAAACAAAAAAAAATTTTTTTTTTTCCTTAGAAGTAAATCTAAATGAAATCTAGAGCTCATACATTTAAAATTATTTTTGTGGGGATTTTGAATCCTGTAATGCGTAAGTCTTGCTTTTGTGAACTGAAAAATAGAGTAGTTGAGCTTTAATTTCTTTCAGTTTTTGTTGATTCAGCCATATTGGTGTTATTTATAGGCTACCAACACATTTTAACAGTTTGAAGTAATAAGAATTGGATCACTTATGCTTTTGAGTTTCTTACTACTGGCAGAAGAAAACTGTAGACTGATAAATTGTAAGCAGAAAATAAAGAGTTTGGCTTGTTCTTTCAGAAGTAAGTACACTGGACTTTTTGTTAATAGTAAGGGGAAAAGGCCTGAAACTTACACGCATTTTAAGTGGTTTTGGTGCAGGCAGAGAAGACATTAATTGTTCATTTGCCATTCTGTAAATACACTGTTTTGTGACCTCTTCATAAGGGCCTTCAATGACCACTCAATTTATTTTGTCTCTAACAAAATGTTTGCAGAAGTTTTATTTTATAAAAATAACATTATGACTTTTAAGGAAATGTGAAATAATTTACCCTTGGTGCACTATTGTTTTATGGATAAGACAATGCTACATGGTAAAACACTAAAGATTAGAAATATTTAGTGCAGTTAATAAATTGCTTAGATCCAGTTCTTAGAACTAAAAGTAATACTAATTCATATTATCAATTTCAAATAAATCTATTTATATATTGTGCTAAATCATTTTGGTTTATTAAGCTTTTTTTCTTCGAGTTGTATATAAAAAACAGAAGGAATTTTTTTCCCCTCACCAGTATTCCTAGCAGCCTCTTTATATGTAGTGTTCTCTGTATATTCAGGTGGAAAAGCCTTTGAACAAACAGACATGCCAAATGTCTTATTTTTTAGTTTAAACAGTATTAAATATTCAGAGTAATCTAGGTAATATTTCAGCCTATGTCAGAAACACATACCTGAAAATAATAGAGTTTATTTGCCAAATATATTGCTCCATTGGTCTCAGAAATAGCCAAAGCAGAAGGAAGTCATTCAGATGTTTTTGAAACCTGTATAATTTATTCAGAATTGAAAAATTAAGGAAAAAGCATTTAAATGTTTCTTGTGTTGTTAGCATCAAACAGCAGATTTTCGGGCCTCGTAGGAAGTAAATGCAAAAGCTGAGATGCAGCGGAAATGTGGTCTCTCATCCATCCTTCTGTGTAATCATTAAACTTACTTAGAGAACATTTTTAACAATGTTTGCAGAACAATGTTGAATTCTCTCCCAGACTTAACTCTGGCAAACTGGGAGAAGTAAGGAGAGAAAATTTGAAGAACAAGAGAAGCTCAGTCTGGTTTTCATTTTCTCTACAGCTGTCATCTGGCTTTGAATTCTGCTGGAGAGCTGCAGCTGGAGTCATTTTATTGCTTTACCCAGCATCCTTTTGCTTGTGCGCACAGAAATGTTTTAGTAGTCTTGGAAAAAAATTCAGAGTATCTCTTAGCAACCATAGGACAGTAATTATTATACCAGCAGCTGGGAGCAAACCAGATTTCCGTTCTGCATTAAAAACTGGCGTAGGTTACTTTACAGATGATACTGAATAACCTATGCCAGTACTGTACTTTGCAGGCTGTGGTTAAAGAATATTGAATGTGGGCGGTGTAATTGCTTTGGACAGTAGAAAAGGAGAATGTGTGCGCATCTGTGTTAGTGTGTGATACTCTGTATATTTGTTCTGTATATGTTCTTGTGGAAAACTTCATATGTTTGCTTCTTACTTAAATGCATTTTCAACACAATACCATTTTTGTTTCTAGGGCTTCTTACTTCAGATTGTCAGTGTTTCCATTATAAATGTGGGTTTTCAGATGTTTATGACCTTGTAATAAAACATCACATTGGAGCAGGAAGTTGTCCAAGGAAAAGGTTTTTGGATACTAATGAGTGTGGTTTCACTGTATCAAAACTGCAGTTTAATTAAAAGCAGAGAGTTCAGCATGTTCATCTGGCATTTCTGTAATTCGGCATGGTGTATATTTATTGGCTAAAGAACTGACATGATTGCTTTTCATTTTAATACCGGAAGTTAGTCTGTGTCCACTTACCTGTAGTGTGTAGGATGGTAAGGTGAGCATTGTGCTTTCAGAAATGCTGTCTGGCAAGTTCTTCCCTTACAAAAGGTCACATGCTTTTCTCTGTCTGCTGCCACCCTGAAATTTGTCCTTGAAGTCAATTAGTTTGAATTGTGGTATCTGTGTTGGAATTTTCTAAAAGCATTCTTTGATAATTGCTGTGTATAGGGCACCAAAGTTTGCTTTAAGATTAAGGTTTGGGTTTTGTGCATCATCTGGCACTGCTAGTTAGCACAGTAAGAGGTGATCTGTGCCTGTGTCCTTCATCAGATGGAGCCTTCCGTGACGGCCAGGGGGAGTACTTGTGTGTGCCTGTGTGAGCATGTGCATGTGTCCTTTTTGCTCTATAGTGTAGATAGTTTATTTTTAAAGAAGAAAGGTGTGAATCACCTGCAGGGACAGGAAATAATGCAGGCTGCTGCAAATCTCACCCAGGGATGAAAACTGGCTTGTGGGTAGTATGTGTTTTTTTCCTGGGAAGGAAGGAGTAGAAGTTTTTGCAGCTTGCTCCCTTCTCCCTAGACCACTCAAATTTATAATAGCCAGGGAAAGGGGAAAGGGGATGCTTATCACTGTGGTTTCTGTAAAATGTCTTCTAGCTGTTAGCTTAATTGCTTGTAGTCATTTTAAACATTGCTCAGACCAAAAATGGTTGTAGGCATTTCTTCCTCATTTTGAATACAGCTGTTCTGTAGTTTGAGCCACTGTTTTGGAAGCTTTTTATGTCATTGGGCAATGTATCTGCAGGAGTACCTCCTGCTATGAAGATGTTTGCTATTGCACTAATATTTGATGCTTTTTGCTCTTAAAATAAGTATACATATATGAAGTCTAATTGTTCTTAGTCATTCCAACATTTCTTTTATACTCATTTCCCAACAATGTTTGACCAGAAAATTTAATTTTGACAATAACAGGGTCAATTACTTTGTGGTGGTGTCATGCTCAAGGATCTGCCAATAGTACTTCTTCTTGGTGTTTTGCCAGTCTTCAAAATTTTTCAGGGGAACATTAACCTGATTGAGTGAGCTTTTGTCTTTCTTGGGGTGTATGCTCTCTAGTATTAATTACGCTGATCATGAATTAATTACTAAATTTAATGTTTTCCCACATGGTGCTTCTGAAACATTATATATAAATTTAGTGATGTGATGATTTTCTTTCTCCTACAAAATCAGCTACAGACCAGCTACTTCAAAATATCTAGATCTCTTAGAACTTGATACATTAGGCTTTTATGTATGTGAGGTACTAATGTAATCCTAGAATAAGTTCCTTAAATACTTTGATAAGTGAAAACTAATGATTCTGAGTTAATATTTAACCTGCCAAAACTTTGGGTTTGCCTCCGCCTCAGTATTTTTCTGTAGTATTTTTATTCTTTTTGTCTAAATGTTTCCTTGATACATATAAATCCTTATAATAAAGCTGAAACATTCTCATTGCTGGAAGCTGGATGATGCCAGAATTTTCTCAGTGCTATCCATGATGACAGCCAGTTAACTTTACAGCATCCCTCAATGCAAACAAAACATACAGTACATTTTTGGCAGCTCAATGGAATTTATATCAAAATGCTCTGCTGTATCCTAAGTATGTCCCAGTCAGTCAAGCTTAAAGAATGAGAACTATTCATTTTTCAATTCATTTCAGAAACTGGATCATCTTACAAGCCAGTATTCCACCCAAACATACTTCCTCTTCCTTCTTCTGAATGGCACAGGTCCTGCAGCTATCTCATCATGTATTGCTTCATAGTTTCACTTTTGTATCAAATTGCCTGATACGACTTTAATTGCAAAATGACATTCATGTTTAATGCACACTTGCTGCAATTAGATATATTTAAATTGGGCCAGTATAGGTTAAAAATTACTTTTTCTTCCAGCTGATTTTGCTTTTAATTTATTAAAAGATCTGACTAGCTTTTGTCTTATTAAATAGTCTCAGAAATTTTTTTTCTCCAATTGTGTTTTTGTAAATACTGGCAGCCTTATGGGTAGAAAACATCATCTCATAGACAGGTTAATCTCTGTTTCCTTGAAGAGGTCTGATTTTGCAACTGTGTTTCAATGGAACGTATCTCTAGTGCCCAAGTTATGTACTGTCTGCAGAGAAATTCTGTATTTGCCAAGGCTGACTCAAAATAAAGAAAATAGTTGCCTACTTCTAAATGCTTTAAAAATGTGCATTTAACAATACTGGTGTTTATAGGTACCTCTAACACATTATATGGAATATTAACACATTTATGTATGAACTTGTTTGGTTTGGTGTTGTTTTTATATAAATGCAAAAATCATTTCAAGAAAGTTCTTATGTGTTCTAGACTGCTCAAGAAAATACATCAGGTTCACTAATGAAAGATCACCTTTTTCAACATGAAACTGTAGTAACCAGTGAAACTTACAACAGTGCAAATTTAAGGCCTTCAGCATTTGAGGATTTCAACACCAGGAGAGCCTGTTTTCCTAGCCAACCTAACCAGGTAAGAATACCAACAAAAGATGCAGTCCTTTGCTTGCTGTATTAATGGCACAGTATGTAGTTTCTGACAAGAAATCACTGCATTCCAAGTCCATGTACTTTCAACTTCTTGAAATGTTCAATATAAACTTTGCAGCTGAAATATTATAGCATTATTATGGCAGAGGTAAAGCTTTGTGAAGGTATTTACCTATCATTGTAGTGCACCAGACTACATGAACAAATATTTAATTTCTTTAAAGTCTCTTTTTGTATTGCAGATTTCAGTATCTGCAGGCTTAAAAAGCTGCTTAATTTCTTCCAGAAAATGTTAACTAGACATTAGCTCAGTCTTAGTTATATGTATATCAATACTGTTTTGCTTAGAAATATTGAAAAGTATCTTTAAAATTGGTGTCTTGGATGCATTGTACAGTAGGGCACGTCTGCTAAGTATTTTATTGAAGTATTGCTTATGCTTTCTAAATGCCTCTTTAAGCTAAAGTACTCAGTTTTGGTACAGAAAGGAAAAAATATATATCAGTATGAAAAGTATTCAGCCATTGGTACAGCTATATAGCACTATACGTTTTTCTTTTTTTCAAAAGCTAAAAGAACTGACAGTTTTTGTGGACTGTAGAAGTAGTCTTAGTAAGCTGGATTACAATTAATTTGATGGTCTTATGTCTAGAACCAAAGACATGGGAAGCTTTTAGAATATGCTGAATAACAGATGTCAAAGCAGAATGCAAGTTCAAGTAGTTCTGAAGACTAACCAAAAAATAATTCTGCTGCTTGTAATAAAGATTTTTAGTACCTTCAATTATTTTTGCAGAGAAAAATTGTACTTAAGTCTTATATCACCTACTCTTAATCTGCTTTATTGGGCAAAAGAAGCAAGCAGTGTTGTCTGGATGACTAAGAAGCTTGAAATATTAATTTTTTATCTTTAATCATTGATCTACTCCAATTATCTCTTCGTATAAGTCACCTCATATTTTTTTTTCTGTTCAGGTACATATTTACCTTTTGTTTCTGTTAAGGTACATATTTTTCCCTCTTCCCATTTACTTGCAAAGAGAATTGTAAATATTTTTTAGAATAGAATGGATTGGTGATTAGGTTATTGCAGCTAAAATTTAATGGCTACAGTAACCAGTGATGTATGTCCTATTAGTCTTCCTTGCATTGTAAAGAAAATGCAGTAGCTTGAAATGCCTGTATGTTTTAAAAGCATGTATAAAATAGACTACTGAGAAAGTGATAATTTAGGTAGTGTTAAACTGATTAGTCAGTGTCTGTCTGATAGAAATTAAATAGAAATTTCTTTCAAATGACAGTGTTAGAATTCAGTTCTTGAAAAGTGAAGTTATGGGGGATTCCATGAAAATTTAAGTAGATATTCTTTAAACTATTCTTCTCATATTGTAGCACCACCTGCAAGCAACAGACACTCTCTGCTTTTTGCATGGTCTTGTGGTACACACATTTAGAACATAGGCAGGTCACCAAAACTTCACATTCTGTATGTGCACACACTGCACTGGCTCTGCTAAACTCCATGCATGTGACCAGGTGGCACTGCAGATCTTGATCTAGTTACTGGGTTTATTTCAATTTTGTGCAAATAAGTTTGAACACTCTTAAGTAAGAGTGTGCTCATAAGTTGAATAGCTCAAGAAGTACATGCTCCAACTAAAGAAATGATTAATGACAAGTCAGATTTTACCTGTAATATTTTGACTGTTAGTAAAAAAATACTCAAGTCCTTTAGCTTTCCAGCTTCTAATACATGAAGTAAGTTAAATTTAGTACTTTGCAATGATGTAGGCAGCTGCTGGTGTCTTCATACTGAGAAGTTGCAAGATGAGCAAAATCAGGTGTAATTCTTCGAGGACAAGCAGCAAAGGCTACTGTACCAAGGAAGGCTGTGCCTAGTTTAAAGGTGCACCCCTTCAAGTAAGGTGCGATACTTGTGGGTTCAGTTGCATCAACAAAAATTTTCTGCCTAATTTCTGGTTGGCTAATAATGTTCAGAATCAGATTCTCTGTGGAATTTCAGTTCGCTGTAACATTCTTTCTCCCTTCCTGCTTCAGCTTGACATAGATGACATCTGTAGTGAGTTTTAGTTTTGACTATTTAGAGGACTGAGTGCATAAGTCTCATTAAATTTTGCTGCTATTTGTAACTATGTGGACTTGGGTTGTGAATTGTTCATAAGTTTTCATGTACTTCATGTATTCACATAGGTCCCGTTTATTACCCAATGAGTAAGCTCTTTCCAGCATTTATTGAGTTTGCTTATTTTTCAGCATGTTCTGCTCAAAAAATATTTCTTAATATCAGTGCCTTAAACAATGTAGTGGTGCCTTATTTGTAACATGCCAGTTAAGCATTTTTAGGTGTTGGACTCAAGACTTGAAAAAAATAAATGAGTCCTATGTATGTGGCGTGTTCTGCTCAAACAAATAAAAAGCCTTCAAAGGCTAAGGAGAGGTCGAATTCTACAGTTGTTAGTATTTGTAGTGATCTTTAATGGCTATTAGCTGTCTGGGCAATGGGAATTTGAGGG
Source organism: Ploceus nigricollis (assembly GCA_013399945.1). NCBI lineage: Eukaryota > Metazoa > Chordata > Aves > Passeriformes > Ploceidae > Ploceus > Ploceus nigricollis. Next base: position 473,782 of record VXBC01010531.1, read on the forward strand.
TGCATTTTTGTATTGAGGTTTTAGGGTTTTTTTCTTTTAAACAGTGGGTTTTATTTACTGTCTTAAGTGCATGCATAATATTCTGTGTGGACAGTGGGGTAAGGATCCTTTATGCCTGTAATATATGGAATTCTAATAACTTTTGCAGCTTTTTTTCTTAAATAAGTTTATGCTGTAAAATGTTCAAATAACCCCATTAGCCATAGTTAGTTATTTTTGCTAAACAATAGATTCTTCCTCTTGTTTGAAAACAGAATAGGGCTGAGAAGCAGTCTGCTTTTATAAGCAAAGGAGAAGCCTAACTGCTTGTATAGGGAGTAGTGAAGAGAAGCAATGTTAGCTGAATAGGGTATAACCTTTCTTTTCCCTGTATCCTTGAAACCTTGTGGAAGTTCAACTATGTGGCTTGGAGCCAAGAAAAAAAAAAATATTCTTGTTAGCATACTCCAGTTGAAAGTCCCAGGGCAAAGCATTTCTAATTACAGTTCTGTACTCATCACACAAGGATTGTTGAGCAGGGAAGTGATGGTTAGAGCAGGCTACAGATATTCTTACGTAATCAGAAGATAGCATATTTTAAGAAGCTCTTCCTTCCTCTTTTCCAGCTGCTTCCCTTTTCCCTTCTCTGTCTCCTACCCCAAAATCAGGACATGCAGACTTCAGCACAGTAGGAGTATAGATGCATGCAAAGTGACATAGAAGTGTTTTAACCTAAAACATCATCTTAGTTTCACACACTGCAACAGGTTAGGAACATGCAGTTCAATTGTTGTACTTGACTATGGAATGGTGACACATTAATTCTCATTAATTTGAGTACTAATAAGATAAACCCTCTCAAAGCAACAATACTGATGCCAAAGATTATTCCCAATAATTCATGATTCTGGAAGAATTTGTAAGACTAATAGGTTAGGGAGGGGAGGGGTATTTTGTCTTTTCTGAGAGATGGTTTACAGGCTGTGCACTAGACAAAGAAAAAGGCAGAATTTGACTTGAAGCCCACTCAAAATCTGGCTCTGATTATAATAGCCCTACAGTGTAGGAAAATAATTGCCTGCCTGTAAGGTAGAAATACTGGGGCAGAGTGAAACCTTTGCTTTTTTGCTGCACTGCCTGCTATTTTCAGGAGCTACTTTTATACACATGTGCTAAGTTTTTACCCTGTCATTATTTGCACCTTTTCTTGCAAGTCACTTCTAATGTGATTTCAGTAACATTTAGTGGCAATCCACTGTCTTACACTTAGACATCTAAGGCCTGCAGTATTTCAGTTTGGATGGTTCTCTGAATTTTGTCATCTTTGTCAACTTTTTCATGTCTCCACGCCCTTTCATTGTAAGGCAGAATAAACAAGAATTCTTACCTTATTTCTCTGCTGGTTTTCTATGTGTTTAGCACATTCCTTATTACTTGCCTTTTGAAGTAAAAGGTCTTAAATTATGGTCAGTTTATTACAAACTGAGAATTTAAGAAATACTTGGGTCTTTGCCTGATGGTGTCCTAAACTAATCAATTTAAGTACTGTATATTATCTAACGAGAGACACATTCAGAAGATGCTGTTGTTGATTGATTGTCATACTGAATGTTGTTCTTCATACTGCGAAATGCTTATCTAGAACACAGCCTTGATAATACGTTACCAGTATTCAGTACTCTTGTTATGAATTGGAGAGAGTTTGAAAACTTAGAGCAGGAATTAAGGAAAGCTTCTCCTGGATAACACAATAGTGAATATACTAGAGAGTTAGTCCTAAAGCAGCAGATCATCACATGAAATCAGCACATAAGGCATAATTAGTCTGTTGAATTAGTTTCCACTTTAAGATGTTAATACTCTAATTTTGAGCATAATTCACAGAGCAGCATCAAGTTTCATGTGGATACCAAAATACCCAAAGCTCTTATGAGATACTAAAAAGTCAGGAAAGAATACTGAAGCTTATAGACCTAATACCCTGCAGAAGATTGATTATTGTAGGAATGTTTGTAAATTTTAGTAGTGAGAAAATAATCCGAATTTTTTTTTTATCCTCAGGCAGCAGAAGAAAAAAGTCTTGGTTTTTTAGTTTTCTAATCTAAGTTTTACATTGTAGATGGACATAAATTTGGGACTTCACCATAGTAAACTTCTCTTACTTTGCCATTTCAGGTCCCACTGAAGTCAATCAGACACGTTAGTTTTCAGGACGAAGATGAAATTGTCAGAATAAACCCTCGTGACATTTTGATACGTCGTTATGCAGACTACAGGCATCCTGACATGTGGAAGAATGACCTGGAGAGGGATGATGCGGACTCAAATATACCATTTTCTAAATCAGACAGTAAAAAATCTGACTATTTATACCCATGTGGAGATGGAACTAAGTTGAATTCCCTAAAAGACTCAAAGAGTTCTGTGGTATTTAAAACTCAGCCTTCCTCATCAAAATTTAAAAACTCAAAAAGAAGAAAAGAGGATGGTGAGCGTTCCCGCTGTATATACTGCCAGGAAAGGTTTAATCATGAAGATAATGGCAGAGGAAAATGTCAAGATGCGCCAGATCCTATTAAAAGATGTATCTACCAAGTTAGTTGCATGCTTTGCGCAGAGAGCATGCTGTATCACTGCATGTCAGACTCTGAAGGAGATTTCTCTGATCCTTGCTCGTGTGACACTAGTGATGACAAGTTCTGCTTACGCTGGTTAGCACTGGTGGCACTCTCGTTCATTGCTCCATGTATGTGCTGCTACCTCCCCTTGAGAGCATGCCATCACTGTGGTGAGGTGTGTGGGTGCTGTGGAGGAAAGCATAAAGCTGCGGGATGAATCAGTCTTGTGCCAAACAGAGCTGAAAAATCTTTGTTTCCAGGAAGCATCTAACTTGGATTTGTGGAAGCTTTTTGGCAAGCTGAAGGGAATCTTCTTTCACGTAAGAGATGCTTGATGTGGAGGAAGCAACAAGACTTGTCAGACCTTGGCATTTTACAAGTGCTAGCCATGCCTAACTATTTCCTTTGAGTGCGTGGCATTTGTTGCGAGTTGTGAAGGAGATTTTGCAAAGGAAAGCCTGTTCTTATTATTGGCTATAAAATGAGTATATAAACTATGATTATACTAAAAGGGATTAACTTTTGCCACTTTGTACATTCATGGTTTAGGTGAGGGGGCTCTTTTAAAAGGATTAAAACTTATCTGAGGGGAAATTTTAACTAAAAGTGCACTAGTGACAGTTGATTTAAGATTAAGAAAAGTTAATACTCAGCAAATGAGAAATGAAACTGATTTTAAGTGCAACTAAATCACTTATTAATAGTTTTTTGGAAGCAACTTTATGTATAAATAACAAATGTTTATATTTAACTAAATGTGTAAGGTACGAATTATTACTTGTTAAACTTTCCTTCCCTCCGATATAGTAGGTATGGACCATATCTACTGTCACATTCCATGGTAGTATTTTGAATAGTTAATTTAGTTGCATTTTTATTCCAGATGGACAAATTGATATTTTCAGTCCTGGTTCCCTTCAGCTACAGTTTGTGTTGAGTTGTATCCATGCATTCTGATAATCTAAAAACCTTTAAAATATTAATTATTCTAGTCTTGAGTGACCAATATTTTTTTTGTTAAGCACAGATGTAATTGTCTAAAATGTTCTTGTTAGAACATAACATTTATTTTTATATATAAATGACTTTGATTTCAACATAATAGCAAAAAGGACATTGTTTCTGTCGTTCAACCAGCAAGTTGTTTTCTTTTGGGGTGTCCTCCAAAAATACTTTCTTGCATATTCAAATGTCCATTAAGCAAAAGGTACATTAAGGCAGTTGTAACAAATTGTCACCAGTGTTCTTGTTTATCCTTCTGTTAAACTAGGATCCTGTTCAGCTGTTTATCAAGTGCTATGATTAAAACAAAAGATTAATAACAAAAGTGAAATTGTTTTCATTATTTTGAACCACAACTTTTTCTAATTTGAATGGGCAAGAACAAAAGTACTGTGTGTTTTGTTCAAAAGAACAACAAAAGACTTAGCTTGAGAAATAAATTAAAGCCCAGGCAAAACTGAGTGAACTTCTTAATTGGGGAAATTTGAAGACAGGGCTGGGGAGGGAGGCTGGAGAGTGAGAGTGTGTATGTGTGTGTGTATGAGTGCTAGTATATTGTGTATGGTATTTCTTATGGTTTTGTACTTAGTAAGTCTAACTTTCAGGTAAGAATTAATCAATTAACCCACAGAGAATTTTTTAAAGCATTACATGTTGTGCTGTGTTATGAAACAAGAATCATTTACTTGTTATTAAAAACATGTATAACACTAAAAACAGTCATAATTCATTAGCAAGGGTGTCAGTTTGACATCTTGATTGGAGTGGGACAGATTGTCTTTAGTATACCCTTGTTCTTAAACACAGAACCAAATAATTTTGTTTCAAAAATGCATTACTTTTCTCAGTTACATGCATTTCTTCAGTATATTTTGTGTAATTATTTTTCTGCATGTATCTGGCCCCTTAATTTTTTTTTGTAGCCCGGAAGTAAAATGAGCAAATGTATATAACTATCTGTCTGTAAAATACTTTTTAAAAGAAAACATTTATATTTATATTACAGCTTGACTTGACCACCTTGTGTACATAGATCATCTCAAAGTATTATTTCACATTGAAGAAGATGACAAATATCTTGATAACTATAGAAGTTATGGAAGAGCTTCTAGTTTTGTATTAACAGTTGATTGGATGGCTGAAGTCCAAGAATATGACACGGTAGCAGCAGTCTTGGGTTTTTACTGTTTATGTATTTGAAAGCTGCTACTCTGGTTGGTTTTCATGCTTCACACATTTTCAGCTAAACTTGGTTGCCTAGAATAGACTGTTAACTTTAAAAACAACTTTCATTAAAAAATGGTGATGGTTTTCTAGTGAATGAGAGGAAATTAATATTTCTAAGTGCTAGGTTCCTAATTCAAAATGGAGAGGTATGAACAACCTAAGAAAAGAACTTGCTGGCTGTATAAGAAAATGCTATATAATCATATTGTATATATACTTCAGAAAGAAATTAGTTTTAGCAATTTCCTCTGAGCACTATACAACATAGTGAAACTCCTGGTCCTGTACTGTATTTTATATGACACATATACTTTAATATTTTTATTAAATGTGTGCATTAATATTTTCACCTTGCATTTAACCACTTTGCTGCTAAAATGTTTTCACCTTTTGCTTTTCTCTTTGAAGACTTGTATCATCTAAAAACGGTTACTGAATAGGCCCATGCTTGCTTGTTCCTGTTGTGCAGCAAGTGTCAGCCAGCTTGCCTGGTTTGAGAGACCAAGCAAATGCAAAGATCGGAGGTTGTATAAGGATTGGTTTTTGTAGCATGCACGTGTACTTTTTCTCTGGTGCTAGGGATTTTACCCACTGTTACATTTAGGAGATGAGCAGTGGAAGGTATACATACAGCAAACCCATTCCAGAACAGCTTGTTGCATCCATACATCTTGTGGTTTTGGCGGCACATAACATTCATTCTGTCTCCTCTGAAATATTTTCTTGAGCATTTGGAAATAGAGAAGTTTCTTCCCCACTCCGTAATCCTTGCCCTTAACATCAGAGCTGTAGTTTGCCATGCATGCAGTAGCAGAGCTTTGTGTTGCTTGGAGGGGACCCGAGTCTTTGGAAACCATCACTGAATATTAAGTCCCTCGCTCGTTGAAAGCCTCGGTTACCGTGAAAATTGTTTCCCCTTGAAAGTGGGGAAGTTAAGGGAGCGCGGCGCTTGGGCACCATCTACTGGGGGAAAGCTCGGCGGCCTTCAGGTACAGCTCTTGATGACATCGCAGTTAACGGGCTATCGGTGCACGGCTTAAGGGGCACGATTAGGGTATGCTTTAGCCATGAATTTACAGAATACTCATTTACAATCTGACTGGGATGCTTTAGCTCACCATGCCTCTTAAGTTTCATTATTAATACTGAAGTAAAAATCCTTTAATCGTATATTTTGTTAGGTTTAAAATTGTGATGGCCTGTTACAGGAGCATAAGAACCAGGAATGAAATGAAAATTCTTTGGATTGTGTCACTGGGCTTCTAAGAAAGGGGTTTTATTATTATTTTTTATTATGATGATTATTTTATTTATTTCCCCTCTCAAAGTTCTTCGCACAGCAAAGTGATGGAGTTTTGATGCTCATGCAGAGGGAATTTGGCCTTTTGTGATACAAATCAAGTTGTGAGTATGCACAGGTGGATGTGTGCTCTCACACATGAAATTCAGTAGCTGTGAAGGATACACCTACAGCTGTGTGCATGGTTAAAGCAATATCTAATGATAATCTACAATTATTATGGTAACTGTTTAGTAAACAGCATGACGTCATAAAACTCTTCAAGAGCTTATAGAAGAGATGTTTCAAACATCTCAAAGTCTTAACCAATGCAATTTCCTCTAGAGAAGCAAATGTATTGTGAATGCCTTAATTGTGCATGTTGGAATATAACATTCCTATTTTGGATGAGTTCTCCTCAGAATGATATGTTTGTGTGTACCTGGAGGATAATGTTGAACGCTTATGTAAATAATGCCCAGGTTTAAATTAGACTTTAAATCTTTTCCAAGTTTATGGCACAATGTGCAGCAAGTACAGCTATACATTCATATTAGTAAAATGAAGATCAGGATCGCTGGCTGGCAAGAAAAACAAGAACTTTAAAAAGATGCCTTATGGTACTATTAGTCCAGCAGCTGGGTGGATAAAACCTGTTTAATTTGGTGCATTTACGAATATAAAGAGGGGTTGAGGGGGCTGTTTCATTTTGGGTTTTTTTTCCTCTGAAAGTTTCCCTTAATTGCAAAAGTTGTGGTTCGTTAAAGAAATCAAAGCATTTGGTGAAAAAGCAGACTTCATGTTTAAAGCTGTGGTATAAGCTGTACATGGTTTTCCTTCTTTTGCTTGGTGCCATTTGCTTTTCACCCTAATGACCTCAAAGTGCCTCATGTGTATATTGTTTCCATTAAACCTCAACTGCTATTTGTGTCTACTAAATGATGTTTTATTTAATTAACTCATCCCATAGGTGTTTGCATAAAGAATGAATATAGCTTGTTACTTTGAGTATATAATGTAAATATGTCTTTAAGTTTGTAACTGGTTTGTTACATCATATCCTTATAAGTTGATGAAGTAGATAACACCATAAAAACTGTTTCAATGTTTTTCCTGTAATTACCGGATTAAAACGATCTTGAAATGAAAAAAATATGTTTTTCCATTCTGTGTTGGGATTGCTCAGAACAGTGCACATGAAATGAAATGTTGCAGCTCAAGACCATAATAAAAAGAAGTAAATACAGGTATTACTTTCAAACTCCAGCATCTTTCATTGTAGGAACCATTTTTAAGAGTTGCTATAATGTTTTAAAGTAAAATGGGCTTATACCAGTTTGTTTTGTATGCACAGCAGTACTTGTTGTTGACATCATGCTGAGGAGGTCAAGATTCCTTTACATAAAACATATATATATGAGTTCCCACTTGACCCCACCACAAAAATGCGTATCTCTGAATATAATTCTAAGCTTTATGTTAAGTTACAGAATAAGGTATACACCAGAAAAGGAAGGAAAACTAATCACTCCATGAAGAAAAATTAACAAGTACAAATCTGTGACACCGTAATGTGAAAGTTCACTGGTCAGGGTTTAGGATAGATTATATTAAATTGAATTGTATTTCCCTCTAGATTTTACAAATGTTTTCTTATTTGTTGCAGCCAATAAAGTGATTCTCCCTGTTAATTTGATCAGTTGCTAACTTGAAGGATTTTTATTGCCAGGTGTAAATTTTACATGGACTAGTAAGTGTAGATACTTGAGCTTTTACTTGATGATGTGAAAATGCACCTCTACCAGAGAAATGAAATAGACAAATGAATTGAATGACGAGAAAGGTGAGGAGCTAGTAGAGAAAACTATAGAACTATGTGAAAAACATGTATGAGAAAGCAGTTCAGCATTAAATATGGTGTCATACAATTTAGAAACCTAGTGTTACATCTCAGACAAATCTTCCTTAATGTAATAATTAATGCACAATCTTCTGGGTTTGAACAAGAAAAAATGATAGGTAAGGGGTTCTTGTTATTTTATTTTTCTTGTTGATTTCTTTTTTTTTTTTTCTTGGTTTGGTTTTTGGGGAGGTTTGTGGTGGTGGTGGGCTTTGTCGGGGGTTTTTGTTTCTTATTCTTTTTTTTCCTTGTTCTTTTTTTCTTTACAGCTGAGTCAAACTCAGTTGCTGGAGTTCACAGAGCTGGTGGCCAGTTTCTAAAAACAATTCACAAAAATATCCAAAATATCTAAAGTCATTTAGCAATTAATACTCAGCCTTTTATATCACTGTTTCCTGAACCTTTTGGCTTACTGTCATGGATCACTATGGGATCCTGCGCCAGAACAGAAATACTTCAATTTGTAGGATTGTATCATCACTTCCATAATTTGAGAACACTGAGCTGTAATTTAAAAGTTTGGAAGCAGACGTAACAAGTAAAATAATGACAATAAAAAATAATCCACATTTTATACCTTTAACTTGAGATTGGACAGTGTGCGTACACACACAGTGGGATCTGACTTAATTGTGCTTTGGGTAATGTGTACCGTGAATCACTAACAATGTTTGATTTTACCTAGAAGGAAAAGGAAAGAAAGAGATAAGTCAGTTCTTCAAGAAACTTGTATCTCTAGATATCCATGCCCTGACTTGAGGGGTTTGGGAATATTTGAGAATATAATGTCTTTGACAGAATAAGCTTCTCAGATTAATTGTGCTTTGAGCTAAGTGGTGGTTTGGCAGACTCCAGGCACATCTCAGTACCCACCAAATTACATACAATGTTTTAGCAATATGCAATTATCTGTGTCAGTTTTGAGGTAATGCACAGGAGCAATTATTTCATGTTTGCCATTTGCTGCTTTTTTATTTTTTAAACCACCAACTACAACCTGTTCTGCATTCTGATTTTGAGTAATATGAATCAGGGTAAGTAAGCTGACCAAAAAATAACTGTTTGAAAGAAGAGACACCCTTCTACATGCAGACCCAGTACTGATCAATCAAATCTGTTTCTGTGGTCAGTGCTAAAAGTAGCTATAAGAAAGCCTGTTAAGATGATTAAACTTACTGTTGCATGTAAAACTGGCTTTGAGTTATGTGCTAATCTTCCTTATTCCAATATTGCAACCTGCCAAACCATTCCTGTATGAGCTCTTTCCTTCCAGTACTACATTAGTAGGATACAAATCTATTTACACCTGACACCTCCTAGCTCTCTGTGTAACTTGCCATTTTGTATCCCATGTAAACAGCAAGTGGTGTAGTGAACTACTTCTTTCAAACTGAAAATATGAAAATATTGTTTCTGAAGTAGAAAGGGGTTGTGCAAACATATTGCTGCTGTCAGCAGTTATCAGTGCCCTTTGCTGGAGCTGGCTGTCTCTTTGTACCTGACAAGGTGCTTAGGTGCTTTTCTGTTGTTGCTTATATTGCCTGTGAGGGAAGTGTTACAGTGACTTGATCTTTCCTGTCTTTTCTCCATAACTTGTTCCCTTTTTCTTTCAGTATGTTCTGAAGTTGTCTTCAGCTTTCTCTGCCAGCATATAGAGTTTTTACAGTCTGTGTGTGCATCTGATGATGATAGCCGCTGATTACTAAATGCCCATTATAAATAGTATTTTAAAATTGTATTGCAAGCCTCAAAAGAGTTTGAAATACTGCATTACTCTTGAATATAGTAATGCTGAGAAGTTGTCTCCACGAGGTGGGCATTCAGCCACAGACTGACCAATCCAAAGAACTGTTTTCCAGGTCTGGTACGGTTTCACCTAAGTTTTCTTTTGTCTCTTACCTATTTGCATTTAACTCTTTATAAGATGGGCAATGGGCTGGATTCTGCAAAACGTTGGGAGACTCTTTTCAAGGGGAGCAGAAAAACTAAAACACTGAAGCTCTAAACAACTGTTGGTTTGCTCTCTTGCCCTAACAATCACATTGGTAATAGAGTTAAATAATTTTAACAGTTGTTGGAACTATGTTTAAACCAACAAGGTGGAACGAATTCGTTTGGGAAGGTTGTCACTGTTGGCCTTCAAGAGTACGAGAAACACGTGAGTCACCAGCTGTGCAGGATGCACTGTTCTTGTTTTCCATGACTCTACAACTAAGTGTTAAAAATGCTGCTTATGAAGGAGAGAACTCTTTTTCTTTCAGGGCTACTTCTCTCATGAGAATGGTGAATGACTCTTCCTGCTTGCTTGGGCTTAGTGGTCTTCTGTTAGGTCTTGGAAGCCTGGAAGCTGGTGGAGGCGTGAGAAGTGAGAATGGTGATCCCTGCTTTTTGCTGCTTTTTTATTTTTTAAACCACCGAAGAGGTACACTGTGGGACAGAGGTTAAATTACCTCTGTGGAATCATGGGATTAGAGACGGGGAGAAGAGGAAGAGGAGCGTCATCTGGGTCCTGCTCACAAAATTAATCTCTTCGGGATGTGTTGACAAGTGATGCAGCATTCACAAGAAATTTCAAACAGTCTGAATACAGCTGTGCAGTTTCTGACTTCTCCAGCACCTTTGAGCCTTTTTGTGTACCTGAATTAATAAGTAAAGTCTGATACAGTCAAGGTCCTGGCTCTAGCAGGAAGTGTTTCAGAAATCTGCCAAGTCCTAGTCCAGAACACTCCTCTTTGTACATGGTGCATGTCTGGGATTTGTGCAGATGAATAGCGAATGGACTGGTACTGAAGGCTGACTGTTGTCCAGACCATTTCAATTAACAACGCTGTTCTAAATAATGATGTTATCCAGACTTCTGATTAACTCTAGTTTGTGGCAGACTTGCACAGATTTCTCTGAGTTAGCTACATTAGTAAACTTATATTTCTAAAGTCATAGTTCTGAAGGCTTTAGTGCATTTGGAGCTGGTCGATCAAAGAAGTGATGAGTCTCCTCATGAATCCTCTGAGACATTCAGAATTCACCAAGGCAGGTCCCTGACTAATCTGCTCAAGCCGACCCTGCTTTGGGCATTTGAGGTTGGACTAGGTGATCTCCAGAATTCACTTACTGCATTAGCAATTCTGTGGTTTTTCAAGAAAATTATGAATTTTGAAGAAGCAAGATAGTTTCAGAATAAGTGATGTGATTTTGTGCCTGCTAAATCTGATCTCTAATTTTGAGGCAAATCCTACCATTAATGCTTGAATATTTCAAGTTACGATCAAAGAATTGTCATTTTAGTTGTGTCATCATTATAACTCAATGTTTTTCACTGTCAGAATTATTAAAATATGAATATATTTCATGAACAAAGGCTTTTCAATATAAGTAATAGGTGTTAGCATGGTATTGAGGTGAGAGGGAAAGCTAAGTGTTAGTAAGCTTAAAAATATTCACAGGTGTTTGCGTAAGTACTGAACTGCTGCTTCACATGCTCTTGGCACAAAAATGTTTTCAGAGTTGCTAACTTCAAGATAGTTTAGTTAAAAAAAAAAAAAATCAGGACCTCCAAACCTTTTCCAGATTACCAATCTGTTTTAAAACCACCTCTAAAGCCTGGCTGGAATCTGAGGCCTGAGCCAAGCTAGGTAAAAATGCCTGTGCACGGTATATTTGGAAGGCACACACATCTGCTCAGGCTGAAGCATTAGCAGCAGGGTGAGACTGGACGTGGGTGAGTACAGGCAGAGCTGGCAGCTAGTCAGTGAATCTGGGACCCTGTTTCTACTACAAAATTTAAACTGTTCTTAGTAGCCAGAGCCAGAGGATGGGTGGGGACTTGAGAAGCCTGAGTCATTCCACTTTATGCCACTACTAAAAAATCGAAGTAATATTACTGCACACAAATATTCATCCCGTTTTTAGTCAGACATTTTTCTCAAGTGGTTACTAGAATATATTTTAACTATGTAATTGCCAGTTCACATTTCTTAGTCCTGTTTCTTTTTTATGAAGTTTAGAAAAATGAAATATTCTAAAAACTTTGGCCCTTTTTATGTTTCTGGAAAATTCAAAAGTACCTGAACTGCATCATTTGCTTGTTGGGTGTCTTGTTGCCAATGGATTCCTGCAACTTTACCTCCAGCCAGCAGTGAGGTGGTAAGTCTGGCTCATCAGCTTACTCAATAACATGCTGATCGTGACTCAAGTCCTTCCTGCACTATCCTTGATGACTTACATGCTCACTGTAGCTTTTCTCTCCATTAATCTACCAGTGTCTCCAAAGACGCTCAATTATTGTCTAGGGTTTCTCTTCCCTTTAGACCAGTCACATCTTTGCTTTCCCCTCAGTCCTCATTTGTTCAGCCTGATACCTCTGAACTGGCTCACATTCATGAGTGTTATGACAGTTCTCACTTATTGACAGTATTTTCCTCCAATATTTATTAATCATACATATAATTTCTTGGTAAATGCTACTGTGAGGCTTTACAGTAGTGTAAGGAAAGTAGAACAATTTTGCCCCAAGACCAAATGAAAAATCCCCTACTCCTCCCATAAGGTGGGAAGTAAGTTAAGGGAGGGTGGGAGTGATTATATTGGTTGTACTTTTCCATGCTATCACTCCTCAACCTTGCAGTAATATACGTTTGGCACCAGAGTTAGAAGTGTAAGGCACTGGAGCTGTAAGACTCACTTTGACTTCACACCCTGAATGTGTGGCCCAGATGTATCTACTGAAACTCCTTCACTGCAGCAGTTATCTCCATTCCCTCTGAATTTCTTTAACATAAACATTTAGAGGGAAAAGTAGGGTGAGAACATTAGCAGATCTGTACTGCAACAGTTTGTTAGGACAGTTGCTATTATTTGGAATAACTTATAAAATGCTCAACTGGTTGAGTCTAGATTTCTAGACAACATAGAATAGTTTCTTCCAACCTAACAAACAATGTGCTTTGCCCAGTGCAGGTATTCCCAATTGGCTATATACCTGCTGAAGAATGAGACAGAAGTTACCTTTAACCATACCCCTGGGGATAGGCTTCAGTTACATCTTGAGTGCAAAGCTGCCTGCACTGGGAAACAGCTTATATCAAGTCCTTGCTCCCTTGATTTGGATATTTTTTTCACTCTTTTCCTAAGGGTTTGCACTTGGGAATCTACTTTCAATCTCCTGAGGAAGATATAGAAGCCTTCCCCTTCATAAAGCAGGCAATAATAAGGTTATACAGTGGAGTCTTTTTGTAGACCTGGACAGAACACCACCTGGGCTTGCTCCTTGATTGATAAGTAGCATGTACTAACTCAGTGATGGGTTGTGTTACTGTTGTTTACCCTCAAATGACCTTTAAAAAGGTAGGCTTCCTTCTCAGGTTGTTGGCTAAAAAATTGTCCTTTGCAAGACATCAAAGTGATACAGATTTGTAAATGGACAAACTAGGTCCTGCTATGTGTGTGGACCTCTTCTGGGATTGTTTGCCTTCTAAAAATTTTGGGTAAGTGAAAAAATCTTACCTTGTGTAATGAATGATTGTACTGTAAAAAAGATCTTCAAGCATTCCCAGTTTAAAACTGTGTGTGTGGCAACTGGACGTAAGATCATTTAAATGGAACTGCTCCCACGTGTTGCAAAGGTCATTTAGGAAAGGCTGACATCATTAATGACTCATGTCTGCAAAAACACAGCAACTGACTTACTATCACAACATCACTTGAGATGAAAGTCTTGGCTGTCAGAGCATTTGGTGAGCACACTGCCGGGACTTGGTGGAACTTTGACATCTGTGATGCAGCCCAAGAGGAATTTCAGGTTACATATTCACATGGATGATTGGATGGCACCTCATCAGCTGCAGTTGCCTTGCAATGATCTTTTCTTCCCTATTTCCACTACATGGTGTAGTAAATGCTTAACTATATCTCTGACTTTGAAGATCAATTCTACTTGCAGTACTCTAACCAGCTACTGACACGCTTGGATAGTCACTTACTAGACTTCAAAAAACTCCTGAAATGTGGCTGGTAGCAACACACTAATAGAATTTTCAGTTAGTTCTTTTCTTCCTTTTTTGGACAGTAAGTAACTTGTCAATAACACGTCTACAGCGACAATTTTAAAGAAGATCTTGAAAGATTGTCAGTTCACTCTTACCTTGATTTCTTAAAAAAGTGGAGAAAGCTAGTAAAGAGGTAGGTATCAACAGGTGCTGCTTAGTGTCAGTAGGCATAGCCTAGCTATGTCATGTATAGATATAGATAGATATAGCTACGTTATGCAGAGTTATTCAAAAGCCTGCCATGTCATCATGTCAATCAGTACAATACCTGAAAACTTACCTTTGTCTTTTGATACTGACTGTTAAATCACAGCTGACAGTAATTTGTGTGTCGAATCAGGACTGAAGAAAAGATCTTTCCCTAATGTGTTTTTTTTAATAGTATCTTCCAATTCAATATTCAATATGTTTGAATATAGGAACTTACAGTGATCATAGATCTCAGGCATTCAGAACATAAAATTGCTTAAAATCTTAACTGGGCTCATATACAATGTGGCGAATGCCAAGGATTGCTGAGTGCACAGTCTTGGTTTCATCCAAAAACTTGTGCTTGCTGAAGACTTTTATGCCCATCCAGTACATATGTCAGTGAGCAAGCAGCAGTTTATCAGTCAGCTAGATAACATGTAAACAATGTCTTACAGGGGTTTATGAACAGTCCTCTTCAGGTGAAATAGCTCCAGATGAGTTATTGATGGCTGATGCTACACGTAATCTATATAAGTTCATTTCAATGTTTTCAAGCAGAAACTGACCAGAATGAGAAATCTGAGCTGGGGTTTACCTTAGCAGCTTGGTATTCAGCCTTGCTCAACCACTGCATTAGTTCTGCTCATCTGTTTAACTCAAACACAGTCATTTCAGCTCTTCTACCAACATAAATATCGCATGCAGCACTCTGCGGAGGCATGCCATGAAAAGTTTCTTTTCAGCTGAGCAGAGCTTAGTGAACCACAGCATGTCCCAAGGAATGGCAAATATACCCAGCCTGATGTTGAAGCAAACTGTGGTATCTTAAGCAAAATCTCTGTAGCCAGGTAAACAAATTGTGGCGTCTCAAGCAAAATCTCCACAGCCAGGAGATTCTGCTTCTCTCCCACCAGCAAATACATCCTAGAAAAGTGTTTTGTGTTGTTTTGTGGTTTTTTTGTCTCTTGTTCTCAGTCACTTGTTTGCTTACATACATTGTTCCCTGAGCAGCAAGTTTAGGCTTTTATGCTGCTTGCTGCCTGTAGCTTTAGAAGAGCATCAGCTTTGGGAACATTTGTAGAAGTGGCTCATCTATATGGACTTCTGCTACTCTAGAGTTCTTTTGACAGTGTCATGGACAGCTCTTTAGGAGATCTGATATAAGCCTGAATCTTCAACAGCAAACATCAGGCAAGAACATGATCAGTATCACTTGTAGTCTTACAGGTTCCTGTGCTGTGACTTGAAGTCTCCTGATGCTTTTTGTTAATCTGGCAGTGACAGAGTTACGCCTCATCTCATCACCATTCACCTCTATGATGAAATTGCAAATCTTGTGCTAAGATGTACAAACCATTAAAGTTTTCTTCCAATCATCCCCTAGGAGCAACCAGAAAAAAACTTGCCTAAAAAGCTACTCCTAAAAAATGTTCAGGAAAGAAAGAGCATATAGATAGCAAGGTTTCCATCAATATTATCACACATAATATCTTTAGTTGTCAGGTTAGAGGGCAATGTACCTTCAGCGTGAGGTCCCAGCAGAGGAAATTGATCTATTCCTTTTGAAATGCTGAAATGTGATTAGTTGGTCTTCCTGATCTTATATTCTTCTTTTTACACCATCTTTGCTTGTTATCTCAGAGCTTCCATTGTGACTCCACTCACCATTTAGTATTTTCTTTATTTAATTACATTAATAAGCACTACCTGCACAGCTTCAAATGCTGCAAGGCTAATCTAGCTTTCTACCACTCCCCTTACACATCCTGACAGGCCAGGTGGGAACCCCTTACCTGCTTCCTATGCCACCAAACATCCCAAACACCTAATCTTTAGAAGTTAATCTTAATCTTCAGAAGTTGGATTACAACCTGGAGAACAGCTCTATAAATGTGTGACCCTCCTGTGGATTGGGTTCCAATGACATTGTTGTGATCTGGTTTCAGCTCACTTTCAGACTGTGGTTGTCCAAATTCCACTTTCCCTCTTTTTTTTGGTCCAGTACCTCTATTCCAGCTGGTAACAGGCCTCTGAGTTTGTCACTGCTCAATGAATGAACCACATTGACAATGTTTTTGTAAGTTGTATGGAGAAACCCTGTTGTGCTTTTCCTCCCTTACTCTCTCTGCTGTAAGAACCTTGCATAAATTTTAGTGTCACTTAGTCACACATGAATAAGACTCTTTCAATGCCAGGGGAAAAAAGTCATTGAAAGGCCAGTTACGAAAAAAACTTTAATATCCCTTAAATCTAGTAGAAGCTGTATATATTAATTTTTAAACTAGATCAGCCCTTTAGCTAGTAGAACTTATTATTTAGGTGCTGTTATTGTGCCTTACATTTTGAGTAAAGCAAAACCGCATGGATTACAATTTATGGAATGAGGAATGTCAACAGAGAAACACACTGAATATTTCAAAAATTGCTTTAACCCATAAGTGGTTAACATTTGTTTAGTGCCAATGAAGTTAAATTTATGTGGCACGTAATTTAGGAAATTGAGTAGGCAGAGAGCTGGTAGAGCCTTTTTAGTTAAAAAAAAAATGTTCATTTTCCGTTAAAAGCTCACACATTTGTCATAGCAACCTTGAAGGTGGCTATAATGCTAAGCAAAATAAACAGTCCTAGCATAATGTTCACTGTAATAACATGTCTCATGAGCTAGTTCAGTACTCCTTTTTATTACCTTATTTTCATTGCTCATTCACTGTGTTGGAGTTCTGTTTTGTGGTTTAATCGTTATTACATCATTTTCCTTTCTTAATTTAAAGGTGCTGCCCTTTTCCTGTCATTCCATGACACCTCTTTACTACATGCACGTATCCCTCTTAATTTTTTTTTTTTTTATTTCTTAACAGTGAGTTCTTTACTCTGTTAGTTCCCAATAAAGACTAATAGTTGGGTACATTTTTTTACAAATCTAATTACAATCTGCTTTGTCATTAGGAGAAAAAATACAATGAGAAGGGCAACAGGAAAAGGGTAATACACTTTAAAATATATGACAATACAAAATGCATAGAAAGATTCTTCAAAGTCTATCATAGTGACATCTGTGCTTTACAAAAAGTTCTAATGCTTATAGCTAATGCTCATCAAATTTCATGAATCATGGACAAAGCACCCAATATTTTGCACAAATTCTGAGTTTAAAGTAGAAAAGCTGTTCTCCATTCTGGTAGTCTTTTTTCCTCCTCTTCCTTTTGGAGATGAAGATATGTAGGTAAAATTGAGCAGAACAACATAATAGAGATTTCCAGCAGATGGACAATTTCTCTTCTATGTGTCTTTCCTGTCATTCCTAATATACACAGGAAAATCCCCACTGACTCTCCTGGGGGATGGCCAACTGCCAGGTCAGGACTGAATAGGGACAAGGATTCAGGGCTGGCACCTGATTTTAGCATTTTACCCTTTAACAGTTGACATATTGAAATAACTATACTGTTCATTCTTAAGCAACGTATATGTACTACATAAACAGAAAAAAACGATAAAAGAAAATACTGTATTACCCTTTTCCCTTGGTAGAACATGCTAGTTCATCATTCAGGTGGATATTTTAATCTGGTAATAACCCTCATCTGAGAGCTGAAATTTAGTTTATCTCAGATAACTCAGGTAGATAAAGAATACTCACTTTTCAAAAATCCTTCTGAGAGTTCCATTTACTCAATTCTAAGTAATTAATGAAAAATAAGTAGGTCTGGTTTTTTGGTTTTTTTTTTTTTTAAAGCATCATATTGTCCATCCTCTGATATTCTGTTCAGGTCTGTGTATAAAGGTATGAAGAAATGGCCTTTGAGACATCCAAAGTACATTATATTTAGCCACAGTGCCATATTCATGGAATGGCTATCTAAAAATTAGGTAGAATCCTCCAGGATTAATGAAGAGCAGAAGGAAACAACAGAATGACCAGAAATCAAATTTGCTGATACATTATGGATATTTGCGTTATAAAACACAGAAGAAAATGTCATAAATTCTTCTCCCAAACCAAAAATATAATTCAAAGAAAATGTACTCATTCCCAGGAGCTTTTCCCAGGTGCTGATACTCCAGCCAGGTTCCTTTCACTTAACTGGCTGCACTGAAATTTGATATCATAATTATTGCAACAGTTGTGTGGTTTTTCTCTTTTCTCACTAATCCCTCTCTCTCTGTGCAATGCTCAGGTACCAGAATAATAGGGAGGAAATGCCATTAGACAAAGCTTGTTTCCAAAGGTCCATCTATGTGAGTAAGATCTGCTTGCAGGAGTGTAGATTGGGTCAATTTTGGATAAAGCAGGACAAATTATTTATGGAATTAGATTTGAGTATATAAGCCCTAACCTTTTCATGCAATGGTATTCTGAAGAAAATAAGAGATTAGCTAAGAACTGATGGGCTAATGCTGTTTGTATTTGTTTTATGATGTTAATTAGGTTTACATGATTGTCTGCCATTTACCTCGGACCACAGGATTAACTAAATGCCTTCCTATTGACTCCCTCATCAGAATTATTATCACTGCTTTTTCCAGGCAGTATCATTACACACAACATTTACTTTAATTTCCCCCGAATATTGAATAAAAAATGTATTCATTATATAATGCATTTACTCTTAGAGTCATGAAGTCATGAACTCATTTTAAGGACTGAGAAAAAGAAGCAAATACAAAATTATTATGGGCAAGACATGCTGTCTGCCTCAGCAGTCAGTTTAATGTCTGTCATGGAGAAATGTATTTTCAAGGCCAATTGTGGCACAAGTATTTTTAACTTGCCCTTGCTTACACTGGTTTAAATCCGGAATAACTCACTAAAGTTAGTGAGTAGAAGCCTGGATGAATTCCACAAAGTGAGAAATGAATTTGGCTACTAGCATATAAAACTAAAGCTGTTAATCTTCCTTTTGATTCTCAAATTGGTCATCTCTATATAAATGTTTACTACAGTTGTAGAATCTAGGAAGAAACTTACTTAACATTTTGGTTTGAAAATGTATTTTTTCCAGCTGAAATCTATATTTCAAGGAAGTGTCTTATTCTGTCAAATGCATTAACCTGCCCCCCTTTCTGTACAGCTGTACTGCCTCTACACTTCTCACTGTCACCAAGTGGTTTCCTTTGCAATACTTCCAGGAGGTGTTCCCTTTTCATGGACAGCCAACTGCATCTCATAGGGATTGTGAGCTAAATTCAGAATAAGGACTTTTTTCCTCGGGTGTTTCTGTAGGCATTTACAAACACATTCAGTTGCTTTACCTACTCCACTTTAAAAAGCACCTGAAATCACTCAGTGCCTAGTATTTCATGTGTGAATTTATATGATATATTGGCTGGACATACAGGTGCAATCATATCAAACAGCAAGTTTCTGGGCAGCCCCAGGGATCTGCCAGGATTCACAAAACAGAGGTTCCTCATAATTTATCTATGATTCTTGATTTACTAACTAAAATTCTCCAGTAAGGAGGGCATGTGAATTAGTCCCAATAGTTCAGCCTGTCTGAGTAAGCCCTTGGGCTTAGAGTGCCAGGCTTGGACCCCAGCAGTGCTGGTGTCAATGTTCCTAAGTGATGGTGATTTTTCCATCCACCAGGCTCTCTGAAAAATTTCTTTAGTGCAGTGTGCTTTCTATAGAACATATATTTGCTGTGTCAAAAAGGCACATTTCCAAGGCATGCAGCTAGGTAGGGGCGGACTTAATTCTAGAAATTTCTCAGTGAAACCAATTTACTCATTACTGACAATCTTCAAGAAGAAGGCTTGCCTGAGAAAGCCTCAGCCTGCAGCCTGGTGGGATGGGGACAGGGATGTGATGGGGGCTGTGGCTGGGGACATGGAGCGGGGAGAGTGAGCGGGGTAGGGTAACACATGATGGGCTGATGGGGCTTGCAGACAGGTGTGGGGGCATGACCTGAGGGGTGTGACCAAAGGCTGCACAGTAGAGGTTCAAATTTGGATCTCCCACAATATAGAAAATGCAGAAACAGTGAGTTAGAATATACAACCTCCATCCCTCTTTTCTTAGTAATTAAAAAACACAATTTGACTGCTAATTAGAACAACAGCAACCCTTGAACTCTTGCCTGTCCCTTGGTATTTCCCAGTGGATAACTAAGCTATCTCTTGCTCAAATCAATCAGTTGTATGAGCTTTACCCTTCCACATCCAAGACTTTTCATGCTTTATGAAAGATAGGCTGGGTTTTCACATCATGGCATTGCAGCTGGTAGCATGCAAAACCCAGGGGAAGACTTGGGCCTCTCCATTAACTTGTCTTCAAGAAAACAGATAAAGCTGAAAACTGGCCTAGAAACTGCTCCAGCAAGTTATCCTGACTCCTTCCTTCTGTCCACCATATTTTTCTTCTTGAAACACAGCAGTGTCTCAGTGGAATCACCAACTAAACCAACTTCTTCCATCTAAAAATACTTTTTCACTATCTTTATGTTTTAATAGAGAGCAAGGAGCACCAGTCCTGTGCTCCTTGCAGGAGGAGTGGGGAAAAGATCCCTGGGTGCCTACAAGGTGTACTCAAATTGTCTTAAAGGAACTTTTCCATTGCCACAACTGGGTCATTGACAACTTACATGCTTTGTATGTACTGTGATTTGTAACAAACAGAGAGCTTCCTGTCTTCCAAGATGCTGAACTCTTCATTTACTAAAAGAAATAGGAAACAGCATACATTAAAGTTTGGTCACGTCTCAGCACTACTTATTTTTATTCCTATTTATGACTGGAAATCTTCTAGGTAGGTTGGTGTCTGAATGGGTGCCTATATTGCAAAAAAAATAAAATAAGGATGAGCAAAAGCTCCTATAAAAGAAGTCCTAAATAATACTAATGTGTTAGAGGTGTCCCCTAATGTTCAGAACAAATAAGGAGAATTACACTTTGGGAAGGTCAGAATCAAGAGCTAACATAAAATGTATTGAAAGTAAGTTTATTGTTAGATGGGGTTTTAAAAGACTATTAAGGAATATCATTCCCAGATAAGTACCTAAATGGATCTAAATGCAACATGTAGCTCTGTGTATGGGGCTGACAATGAAATTCAGTCAAGCTGTGAAGCAAACTTATTTGCTAGTTTGTTTTTACTTGCTACATGATATTTTGCTGCAGAAGCCAGATCTACCAAAGCAAGCCCCTCTATGAACACACCTGAACTCAAAGATGAGTTAGAAAATAAGGGCCAAGACGTATATTTTCAAGTAAATGTAACTAGAATTGTGAATAGCTTGAATTTAATATATAGATTTTTTCCCCAGAAGTTCTTTCCATTGCACCAAGGGAAGGCAACATAACAATCACCATCTATAAAACCATTCTAGGCATATACGTTGTGTGTAGATAGTATACAGAGCACCATCTACTGACATACAAAGACTATGAAATATTCTTCCTTCCTAAATTATCTTCATTGCAGCTCATAACTGTTTTGAGATTTTAGTTTTGCTACACCCCACAATCTGTCTTTGATTTAGATTTGTCTTCCAACTGTAATTCACACTGTAAAATGCAAAAGGATTATGAGGCAAATAAAAATATGTTGGAAAGTAATCAGGCTAAGGACTTTCTCTTTCTATGTCTCCAGCCAGCATACCCTGAATTTGATGATTTCTGTGAATTATCTCATCATGTATATTGTAATAAAAATGTGAATTTAAAAAAAAAAAACTTGTATTGGCAGAGAATAAAAAATGCATTTGCAGAGGCCATAATCTTTCATTTTCTCAGTCTGCGTAATTTACATCAAATCCCAGCTTGGATTAATTCATCTTTCATTACAGTAGTCTTAACTTTGCCTGCTTGCAGGAAGAAAACCTAGAAAGTAATATATTACACGCATCACTTTATCTGCCTCTCCTGTTAAACTGAGTTTAAAGGTTTTAATAGACTGAGAGCTGTTGATTAGGTACCTCTGTCCTCTGTTCCTCAACAAGAGGAAGTAGTTTATTTTGCAGTTTTCATTCTTCTGGCTTCACCACAGTGAAGTTGAATTTCCAGACTGCTTGTAGCGATTTTATTGCTGTCACCCTCCAGACATGAGCTGCTGTGCCTAAAGGAGCTCAGATAGCGATAGTTTGCTGATGTGAGATACTGCAGCTATGTGAGAGCAGCAGAGAGCTCTGGGGCATCATAAGTGTTTCTATCAGAGGGTTTTTCCCCCCAGCTTTATAGAACTGAAATGCAGATCCACAGAAAGAAGGTATGAATGACAAAGATGTCTTGGAAATAGAAAGGAACTACAGTCTTCTTTATTTCTCTGTTCTGTAGTATAATTATTTTTTTATATCAAGTAAAAAGAAACAATAAAGGGAGCAAGAAAACCAGATATTTTTCCCTGTCTGTGTTGTTCAGCCATTACTTACTTGGTGTATGAATTACCAATGCAAATAGTGAGAGGGAGAGGAGTATTTACAGAGTAGCTGGAGGATTTGTGGAAGCGATCATGCACACACGATGACAATGTCTTGGTTTCACCCACATTACTCCCTCTTCTCAGTTACAGAGCTCCCAGCTTTCTGAGGAGCAGCCATATGGTTAGGGAGAGGGGAACTGATGCTGCTCGGACAGGATTTGGGGCTGGTTTTTCTTCTGTGCTCTCAGACAGAGAACTCCTTGAGGACAAGCTGGGCTTAGGTGGCTGTATGATTTCACTGTATTTCCTAAGTGATCTTTTGCAAGACCCTTTTCAAAGGCTTGCACAATTCTACTTTCCATAGTTTATAATCTTATCTTCTGGTTTCCGTCTTAATACTCATGTGAAGGTAAGCTGTTCGCAAAAATCTGTCATTCAACAGAGATAGTCCTTCACAGCAAAGCCAATATTTCAAATTATTATACTAATATTAAGAGGACACACACAAATCCTACCAGATTCTTTCTGAAAGAATTGATAAATCTCTGAGCTTCCTGAGCACTCCCCAAAGGCATTTAAAAAATCATTTGTGGATGACCCTTCTGATTTTATCTCACCAACAGTATGTTGAGAGCATCTGAGACTTAGGCAATGCAGGCATTTAGGAAAAGGGAGAGGAGACTATTCTTAAAGAGCTTCACTGGTGCTAACAATTACTGTCATTACATGTTACCAGGAAGCTCAGAAAAAAGTTAGAAGCATCCTAATAGCATCAGCCATGATATAATCATGTGAAATTGGACCCCCAGAAAGGAAAGCATAAGCAACAAATATACTGGAAGTCAGAGGAAGAATTCAGCACTGTCAGAATGGAATGGGTCTAAACATTTTTTCTGAAGGGGAAAAATAGCCATTAGAAAAATGATTGTTGCTATTTATGAACATCAGGTTGCTAAGTGACATCATGTGATGTTCACCACTTCATTGGCCACCCACAGTTCTCAAGGAATAGCAACAGAGGGGGTGAAAGGGGTGAAAGAAAACCAAAAGGCTGAGTTACTATTTAAAAAAAAAGGCCTGCAGTTCAAGGGAAAGGAAAATAAGCTTTCCAAAAATACCTTATTTCTTTTCCTAGGAGAATCCAATAGAATTATGCTAACTAAGAACTTTTCACAAAAGCAGTACCTAGGTGAATCATTTGAAAAAGACAGACTAAGAACCAAAACCTCCCCCAGCCTGAAGTATAAGTTAAGGACCTGCTTTTATATATACATATGTATATGTATGGATGTGCGGACATGTGAGTTTGTATTGAATTTTTCCATGAGAAGAAGACTCCATTCGTTAAAGGCCGCATCATACTTTTTTTATTTGCTTCTAATGCTGTCAGATTTCAATATTTTGGGCTCAAATGCTTCACACTCCTTTAATTTACTATTTTTTTTATTATTTCAGCTATGTCACCTCAACTGCCTCACATAGATTATTTAAGCACCATTTCTCTGAACCTTTGTCATTTCCTGTGATTTGCAGTCTCTTGAAGTTTATGAGGGGAACTGGGACAAGGATGAGATTGAGATGGAGAGGAGAAAAAGTTTGGATCAAACACCCCACAAAAGCATGAGTGAGAAACTGATGAGCGTGGATATAGAAATAGAGAAGACAGAGAAGAAACAATGAACTGCACAATTCGTTTATTTCTATTGTCTGGTAAGAAAAACTCTGTACAGATTGGTGGTCTGCATCCAAATCCTCATTACTTCCTGTTTGGGATACTCCTATCACTCAGGACTTGAGAAGTATGTTGCATAACACAAGCATGTTCAGCCTTTCATGCTAGTGTATCTTTTTAGCTGTTAATAGTCATGTTTTTAATCCCACCTTTTTTTTAACCGCCTCTCCCATTATGACTTCTTTTTGATGGCTTTTTGACTGCTTTACTCTGGACCATAAACATTCATTTTAACTTTACTGATGCTTTGCTTTAACCTTTAATACTAATATATAAATTTATTGAAAAATATAGATAGACCCTAAATGTCTTGTGGTAGAGAGGAAAAAGCAAGAATTTAATTCTATGCACACTTCTTTGTTGACATTTTCATTTGTGCTGTTGAAAAAGAAAAACCCAGCAAAAAGACAAATATGCCTTCAGTTCATTTTCCCATGCTAACAGAGTAGCTTTTTTTTGCTGTGGCAAACACACCTTCCAGACAGGGAGTTGCTTTCGGACTTTAGTGGTTCACTCCCTTCCTGTTTGAGACCAATTATGTCTCATTTGCAATACCATTAGTCAAGGAAGTGGCTATCCTGAGGTCACTTCTCAGCCCACCCTTCCTAAATGGCACTGGTATGCCTTTCTTCCAAGACACCAGGATGGGAGGCTGGGCCCTCTGTGTGGTACAGGCTCCTCCAAACCTACAGGCAATGTCAATCTTTCAGGACTGGCCACAACTAGTGCGAGTTTAAATGCTCCAAACTAATTTGAAAGCTGTGGTTTGAAAAATGATGCTGGCTATTTATTAAAACAGCAAGCATGATCAGACCAAGCCAATTCGCTGTTTAACAGATGGAAGCTTGTTAAAAATCTTTATTCCAATATGTTAAGAATCCAGTTTTGCTATAAATTGTGAAGTATGACTTGTGAGTCAAGCCACAGTGGAATGGATGCCTCATATTCTGAAAGTCTTAGCCTTACATTTAAGACCCAACATTTGCCACTTTATGTTTTGATTCAGGGATTTTTTTAGAAGTAAACTATTCCCATCATTTAATAATATTCCATGTTTCTTGTCTTTTAACTAGGATAGATAGTCTGATACTTTACATTTTATCAGTC
This sequence comes from Ploceus nigricollis, assembly GCA_013399945.1. Lineage (NCBI taxonomy): Eukaryota > Metazoa > Chordata > Aves > Passeriformes > Ploceidae > Ploceus > Ploceus nigricollis. Next base: position 499,221 of record VXBC01010531.1, read on the forward strand.
AAGGACAGTATGATGATTATTATTATTTCTTCTATTTATTAAATTCTGGTCTACCATCTTTACTACTCAGATAACATTGTGCTTTTACACCTGAAGTACAGAGTTTTAAGTGATTTCCCAAGGTCACACTGTGTATATGGCTAGCAGAGAAATCTTTGTAGATCTTCAAGGCTATGCAAATTCATGCATTGAGTGGGATTTTGTCTTACTATATGCAGAAGTTCTTCCTTTCCCTGGTCTCTCAGTAGGGGGTGAATAGGGGGAAAAAAACCCACAGAAAATTCACTTAATTGTGGGAAATCCATGGAAAAAAAGAAATAGGTAGTGATAAAAGAGAGTTAAGAGCAGAAAGAGGGAGCTGATGCAAATCTACATCCTTAGTTTCCCTGTGGATGCAGCACAGTGTCTGTGCTGTCCTTGTTCACAGGCTTTCCTGGACAGCCCTGCAGCCTTATGGTGTTACTGACACAGGCTGCCAGGACTTGGTAGCAGGATTCTGACCTCAGGGAATCTCTCCCAAGTAACTCACACTCCTGATCACATACCTTCTTTGCCATTTAAATATTCAGCATTTTCTAATTAAGTATGTATTTGCTATAACTATCAGAAGACTTTTCTCTGTTGTACTTTCTTAAAATGAAAACAGAGTAAGTAGCAATCAGGCACCTGTGACTACATCATACAAGAGCTTGTGTACATTTATGAGTAAATTATCTTTCAACCAGAAAACCTAAAAGCAGGAACACTTTGTGCTTGGGTTTCACTCCCGTAACTCTGGTTTTGAGCTGAGATTAATGAAGTTACCTTTAGTGAAACAAGTGAAAGAGACAAGAATGGCTGTAATACATGAAGCTGCTCCCAGTGAAGCCCCACCACTTAACTTCTAAGAAATAATGTCAGTGTAAATCATGATGTGATGAATGGTTCACTGAAATGATTCATGCCATATGGTCTGAAAAGCAAAATGGGCAGAGTTTATTTTTAAAAGAATAAGAAATAAGAACTTGGAATAGTCATTGCTTTGTCCTGCCAGGCTGAATATTTGCTGCAGCAGGGGCCAGACTTATTGCAGGTCTGTCATTTTTTGCTCACTTAATATGTTGCACTAGTTTGTGGCTTCAATCTCATTCATAATGGAATAATGCCTACAAAATTACAACCAACACTCTGCAGCCTCTTCCGCAAACAAATGTTCACTGGGCACCTAAGGGCTACATCATCTTCTCACTTTCCCTTAAAAAAAACCCAAAAAACCAACAACAGAAATTTAAGATGTAATTAGTCCTTACAGTATAATTACTATCTTGGTAGCAAGAAGACAGTTAAACTGAGTCCCCTGACAGAGGTGAAAGGTGCTGGCAATTCCACATGTCACTCAGCTTTCCCTTTTTTAAAGCTGCTTATGTTCAATGCCTTTCGTTCTGTATTGCTGTGTATTAATATATTCCGTGGGAGACTCCACTTAAGCAGAAAGAAACCTAGGTTCTTTCATAGTCATAATGCTTCTCTTGAAATGCACCGCTAGGGAAAAAAGAGAAACAAATTATTCATATTTATTTAGTGATGCTGAAAGGTGCGAGCACATCTCACTGAAATATTTAGGCCCCACACCTACTACCTCAAAGGTAAACGACAAAACTCAGTAACTTCAACTATGTGCAATTAAGTCTATAATCTTACAAAGCTAGACTGCCTTATTCATTTTATTCCAACTCAAGGACAGTGAAAAGACACCATCTTCTTAGACAAGCACTGGAAAAAGGGTACTAAGTGGGTATGTTGCAGTCACTGTGCAAGGTGTCAATGGCTGCCTGGTTCTGCCCTCTCCCACCCCTGTGCAGAGAGATGTGCCACAAGAAAGTCATTTGAGAGCAGTCCATTTTCAAGGAACTGAACTTTGTATTCTGCAGAATTTATTACTGTGCATAGTTTCTTTAAATAATTCATTCTGGACTGAAAACTTTGATGTCACTGTTTCAGTTGGCTTGATTTGGTCTGGAAGATGTTAGAAGGGTGATTTCTAAATCAAATATTTATGATGGGATGTCAAGTTCAATTTCAGCACGATAGCCAGTAAATGGATGGGCAGGATCCTTGTCGCTAGTCGAAATTTGTTCAGGTTTGGTGACATGGATATCACATCATTCACGTTGCAAATACTTCATTTGTGAGACTGATGTAATTAAAATATATAGATCAATGTCAACTTGCAGTCTGATTCCACAATGACGTAATGAGGTTCATACTGCCTGGGGTGGCTACTCCTAAATCATCCTTAAAGATAAGAACAAGCTTATGAAAGGATTAAAAACAATTTAATATTAGCTTTTAAACAAGCAAGCTACACTTGTTTAAATGACAGCAAGTCTGAAGAACAGAACATATTTTTTTTTAAATAGGTTAAAAGAATGATTAGCACCTTTTTACAGATGGAAGCTGAACAGATTTATTCTGGATTAAGTTAAACTGATGAAAAAATATCAGTGTAAAGAAGCTATTTCATTGTAACAAGTAAACCTGTTATTGACGTATTTTAAACTTAATATAAGCTTCTTATATCAACATAAGTACGCACAGAGTGCTGTCTTTTCTCAATAATTTTTAAACTGCGCACATACAGTTCAACACTGCACGTAGGCAAGCTTGGATTAGAGGAAAGCATTTATCATGTAGTACATTCAACTCCTTCTCCACTCCTATGATCCCCTCTAGTGGTCAATTAATTGTCTGCTAAATGTTTCTTACTACTACAAACTACTTGTACCTCTCCTGCATTAAAACGGTGTCTGGCTCCATTCTGTTTGAATTCAAGAGACCTCATTTTTTATTCCTATGCTGCATATGAGAAGGACAAAGCAATGAATCTTTGAAATGTGCAGCTGCTGCATCTGTGGGCAGCTTTATTTTCCCTTCTAGGAGCAGACACCTTTATTTTCCCTTCTTGGAGATTGTGACCACCACACAGAACCCAAAGCCATCTCTGTTGGCAGTGCAGACCAGGAGGTGATGGCCCTGCTACAGCAGTAAGCAGGACCCTTCCACCTCATTCTTGCCATTAGGCCGGCTGAGAATGCCTACTGCAAGCCTGGCAGCGGGAACACTTCTCAAGCAGTTTTGAACAGTGTAACAATTTGTGACTTGTCATATTCATACAAGTAAATGCTTGAGGTTTACCTACCTCAGTAGAAAACTGAGTCATGTATCTTGTTTTTTATCACTACTACGGGCAACTTGTAATTTAGAGATTTCATACAGATTGGCAGACTCTTCCGCAAAATTCCCATCTTCACCTTGCTGCACAGACAGACACAGCTGCCATTTTGTATCAATTCAAGCTGATTCAAGTCAGTGGTGATCCAATGCTATTTTCATTTTCTAATCTTGGCTGTGCACCTCTATTTCTTCCTTGTGCTAGCACCAAGAATTACTTGACTGCTGAGGGAAACGACTGACAGTCCAGTGAAAAAGAAATTCTGACAAAAACTGAAAAGCTCTAGGGCACTGGTGACCTAGCTAAAGTCACATAGGCCTTCTGTTGGAAAGGAGTGTGGAGTGCCGAGTCCTCTTATTCTGGTGCTCTCACTTGTGTGCTTGTGGTTTGAGGTTTATGTTTGTATATTGCAAAGGGCATGGGGCAAAGGCAAAGTCCACACCCATGGGCATAGATGGTTACAAAACGTGTTTTAGCCAGCCGTTCTCATGATTCTTTTTCCCTTCCCCAGAGATGGGAAACTCAGGAATGGACACGGAGAAAGCTGTGGACTGCGTGAATGGTAACGCTGTGAGAGGAGCATAAGTATACAATCACAACCAAAATCATCATTCAATTGTGGGTGTCAAGAGACAGTTTGGGAAACTCAAACTTGTCCTTCCTCATACACAGAACATCTCTAGTACACAGAAAAGTTACGATTTTTCAAGAACACCCTGTGGAATTAAAACAGTGACTGATACACATGCTTGGCTATCATATATATATGTATAAGCAATGCTATCAAAAGACAGTGGGGGAAATTACTAATTTAGGTGTTTTCCTGTAACATAAATTAGCAAAATACTTTTATTAGGAATATTTACAGCAAAACACACTGCTGCCATCTACTTGCACCACACAGTATCTCACAGGTTTCTTTTTAGTTTTGATAATGTTACGCTAGTTTCACTTCCAGTTGTTCCCAGTTCTTTGTCTTAGCCTGCATTATTGACATGAAAACTTCCCAGTTTTGGAGAACTGTACAGTGATGAATCACTCTGGGTAGCATAGAGATACAGCTTTAAAAAAGAAAGGAAAAGAGAAGTGGCTATTTCTGTCCAGTCCTGCATATCTTGTTTTCTCATTCTACAAATTAGATGTTAATGTTTAAAAAGGAGCAAGACTTCATGTTCTGAATCTCTGCTCTCAGATGCATTCTCCTTCACTTAGAGAAATTATGTTAGCCCATTTGAAACAAAAGCTAATCAAAGTTCTGGCACATGGTACAAGCCAGTTGAGAGCTGTGAAAGAGGTTGCTGAGGTACTGGCATTGATGTACACATATGGTCAACATAAGTGTGTCAGCCTTCAGGACGCTCTTCCTTCCCCTGACTGCCATAAACAATGTTTTTAATTTCCAGATTTCTGTCTGTGCATGTGGGAGGATGTCATAGCTGTCCTGATTCCCGCTTTTTAAAGCTTAGCACTCAATAAAGCCACATCTTCTGTTAAACAGAAATAATTCAAAATAGTTGCTTCAAAAATTGTAGAGATTTCACTCATTAAGAACATTTATGTTGTAATTATTTTCATCCAATTGTGTGCCTTTCTGGTCTTTATCACAGATTTAGCCACTGGATTTTCTGAAGGTCCATATAAGAAAACATTGGTTAAAAAAGGTCAAAAGGGCTGTTGTGGTTTTACACCACCTGGCAACCAAGCAACATACAACCATTCACTTGCTCCCTCCTTCTCTCCCTCTGGGGAGAGAATCCAAAAAATGGAAACACGTGTAGGTTAAAAAGCAAAGAGCAAAGGCTAGAAAACTTGTGGGTTGAGGTAAAAGACAGTTTAATACATAAGTCAGAAGTCGTGCATGCAAGCAAAGCAAAACAAGGAATTAAGTTACTGCTTCCCATGAGCCCACTGGGAGTGTTCAGCCATCCCCAGGACAAGAGTTACTTGGGAAAACAAATGCCATAATCTCCAACTCCAAACATCCCCCCTTATTCCTTTTCCCTCCAGTTTTATATACTGATCATAATGCCCCATGGCCTGGAATATCCATTTGGTAGTTGGGGTCAGCTGTCCTGGCTGTGCCCTTTCCCAGCACCACCAGTCCCTTCACAGGGGCGTTACTAGGTGAGTACGAGAAGCAGAAAAAGCCTTGGCTCTGTGCAAGCACTGCTCAGCAATAACAAAAACATCTCTGTATTATCAGCACTGCTTTCACCACTACCCCGAAACACAGTCCCATACTAGTCACGGTGGAGCGGGGTAGGCGACTGCAGCGGGCAGGGGTTTGGGGCCAAATCCAGAGCACAGCCGCAGGGACAGGAGGAGACGAGCCCCGCCGGGGAAGGGTGAGGGAGCGCGGGCTGCATGGAAGGGTCACCCCTAGACACAGGCGGGGGCTNCCTGGCTGTGCCCTTTCCCAGCACCACCAGTCCCTTCACAGGGGCGTTACTAGGTGAGTACGAGAAGCAGAAAAAGCCTTGGCTCTGTGCAAGCACTGCTCAGCAATAACAAAAACATCTCTGTATTATCAGCACTGCTTTCACCACTACCCCGAAACACAGTCCCATACTAGTCACGGTGGAGCGGGGTAGGCGACTGCAGCGGGCAGGGGTTTGGGGCCAAATCCAGAG